>NC_069409.1:62790-135290 GCF_026875155.1 Cherax quadricarinatus
ATTTTTTTTTATTAAAAAAAAATTTTATTTAATTTTTGTGGTATTTGGGTCCTAGAATAAGATTCATAACAATATTCTTGAAGGATAAAAATAGGTACTGACAAAAGGACAACTGTCATTTTTATTGTAATATGAATACCATCTAGTGGCATTATTCCGCCCTTAAAGTCAAAAACATACAAAAAGTTTAATATAAAAATAATAAATAATATTTAAATATATAATTATTTTAAAAATTAATATAAATTATATATATTTTAATAAAATAAATAATAAATTATATAATATATATATTATATAATATATATATATAAATATATAATATATATATAATATATATAGGAAAACAAGGAGAATAAAAGCATCAGGGAAGAGAGAGGTGAAGGTTTATAAACTAAAAGAGGAGGCAGTTAGGGTAAGATATAAACAGCTATTGGAGGATAGATGGGCAATGAGGCATAGGCAAGGGGGTCGAAGAGGTATGGGGTAGTTTAAAAATGTAGTGTTAGAGTGTTCAGCAGAAGTTTGTGGTTACAGGAAAGTGGGGGCAGGAGGGAAGAGGACGATTGGTGGAATGATGATGTAAAGAGAGTAGTAAGGGAAAAAAAGTTAGCATATGAGAAGTTTTTACAAAGTAAAAAGTGATGCAAGGAGGGAAGAGTATATGGAGAAAAAGAGAGAGGTTAAAGAGTGGTGAAGCAATGAAAAAGAGAGCAAATGAGAGAGTGGTGAAAATTTTATCAAAAAATTTTGTTGAAAATAAGAAAAAGTTTTGGAGTGAGATTAACAAGTTAAAAAGCCTAGAGAACAAATGGATTTGTCAGTTTAAAAAAAGGAGAGGAGAGTTATTAAATGGAGAGTTAGAGGTATTGGGAAGATGGGGGGAATATTTTGAGGAATTGGTAAATGTTGATGAAGATAGGGAAGTTGTGATTTCGTGTATAGGGCAAGGGGGAATAACATCTTGTAGGAGTGAGGAAGAGCAGTTGTGAGTGTGTGGGAAGTTCGTGAGGCAGTAGGTAAAATGAAAGGGGGTAAGGCAGCTGGATTGATGGATAAAGATAGAAATGTTAAAAACAGGGGGGATGTAGTTTTGGAGTGGTTGGTGCAATTATTTAATAAATGTATGGAAGAGGGTAAAGGGACCTAGATTGGCAGAGAGCATGCATAGTTTCCTTTTTTATAAAGGCAAAGGGATAAAAGAGAGTGCAAAAATTATAGGGGATAAGTCTGTTGAGTATACCTGGTAAAGTGATGGTAGGATTAAATTAAAGAATTAAGAGAAGACGGAAAATAGGATAAACAGATGAACAAGGAGGCTTTAGGAAAGGTGGGGGTGTGTGGACCAGGTGTTTACAGTGAAAACAATATAAGTGAACAGTATTTACATAAGGCTAAAGAGGGCTTTGGCATTTATGGATTTTGGAAAAGGCGTATGACAGGGTGGATAGGGGGCAAAGTGGCAGATGTTGCAAGTGTATGGTGTGGAGGTAGGTTACTGAAAGCAGTGAAGAGTTTTTACGAGGATAGTGAGGCTCAAGTTAGAGTATGTAGAAAGAGGGAAATTTTTTCCCAGAAAAGTAGGCCTTAGACAAGGATGTTTTGATGTCCCGTGGTTGTTAATATATTTATAGATGGGGTTGTAAGAGAAGTAAATGCGAGGGTCTTGGCAAGAGGCGTGGAGTTAAAAGAAAAGAATCACACACAAAGTGGGAGTTGTCACAGCTGCTCTTTGTGATGACACTGTGCTCTTGGAGATTCTGAAGAAAGTTGCAGAGATGGTGGATGAATTTGGTAGGGTGTGCAAAAGAAGAAAATTAAAGGTGAATACAGGAAAGAGTAAGGTTATGGGGATAACAAAAAGTTAGGTGATGAAAGATTGAATATCAGATTGGAGGGAGAGAGTATGGAGGAGGTGAACGTATCAGATATTTGGGAGTAGATGTGTCAGCAGGGGTCTATGAAAGATGAGGTGAATCATAGAACTGATGAGGAAAAAGAGTGATGGTGCACTTGGAGTCTGTGGAGACAAAGAACTTTGTCCTTTTGAGGCAAAGAGGGAATGTATGAGAGTATAGTTTTACCAACGCTCTTATATGGGTGTGAAGCAGGGGTGATGAATGTTGCAGCGAGGAGAAGGCTGGGGCAGTGGAGATGTCATGTCTGAGGGCAAGTGTGGTGGAATAAAATTGCAGAGAATTCGTAGTTTGGAAGTTAGGGGAGGTGCGGGATTAACCAAAATGTTGTCCACAGGGCTGAGGAAGGGTTGTTGAGGTGGTTCGGACATGTAGAGAGAATGGAGCGAAACAGAATGACTTCAAGAGTGTATCATCTGTAGGGGAAGGGAAAGGGCGGGGTAGGGGTGGGCCTAGGAAAGGTTGGAGGGGGGGGGTAAAGGAGGTTTTGTGTGCGAGGGCTTGGACTTCCAGCAGGCATCGTGAGCGTGTTTGATAGGAGTGAATGGAGACAAATGGTTTTTTAATATTTGACGTGCTTTTGGGAGTGTGAGCAAAGTAACAGTTTATGAAGGGATTCAGGGAAACCGGCAGGGCCGACTTGAGTCCTGGAGATGGGAAGTACAGTGCCTGCCTCTGAAGGAGGGGTGTTATGTTGCAGTTTTAAAAACTGTAGTGTAAAGCACCCCTTTTGGCAAGGGCAGTGAAAGGAGTGAATGATGGTGAAAGTTTTTTTTTTTTCTGGCCCCCCTGCCTTGGTGGGGAAACGGCCAGTGTGATAATAAATAATATATATATATATATTTTTATAAAATATTTATATATATATATATATATATATATATATATATATTTATATATATATATATAATAATTGCACACTTACTGGGGTCCTTTACACTTAATTTAGTCCCTCAGCCGAGTAGGAAGACTCTCACACAAATTCATGAAGGTTTGGGGAGGTATATTATTCCATGCCTCATGTAGAGCAATGTAGGGCCATGGGATGGAACTGATATCCTTGCCAAGTAAACTTCGTTTTACTATTGACCATAGGTTCTCAATAGGGTTCAAGTCTGGGGAATTGTCTAGCCAGTCACTAAAGAAATTCACTTCATTATTGTTACCAGTCCTTGTGGGCTAAAACCTATAGAGCCAGGAGGCTTACCAAATAATATGGTACACATTAGTATTACATCCATAATGACCATTATGATTATTTTGCCAATTCATTGGAAAGTAGGCTAATTTTTTTCTGCTTTGCTCTCAGTCTGGTTAGAGTCTGAGTCAAATATCCAAATATGCGATTTCATTGAATCTCTTCCAACTCTCACACACTGCCTGAGGTTGTTCCTTACTACATGTGTTTCTGTGGCTTCTTGTGAAAGGAGTTTCTCGAAGGTAAAGCTGATTAAAAACTATTTATGGTCCACAGTGAGTCAATCTAGAATAACTGACTTAGCAATGTTATCCATAGAGAATGGGTCAGTTGACAGCATTGATTTTGATGATGTGATTGGAGATTTTGCAGGATTGACGGCAAGGAAATGTAAGATCTGATTCATTGAGATGTTACCTGTACTCAAGGTCAAATCAGAACTAGTGTTTCTCTGATATCGCAATGTTTTTCTTTATTTTTCATTTTTTTTTTTTTGGGGGGGGGCATTATTGTAGATGAATAAATGTAGAATCTGTTGCCTGTGCTCAAAATGGCTGTATTTGAGATAATGTTTCCTCAATATTACTAAGATTACTTATTTTATTATTAATAAAGTTGAGAAGTATTCTTCTCTTTAGTATATGGCCCTTAAACGTTCTCATTGCTAAAGATTAGTCATTGGTCATGCAGTAGCGACGTAACTGGAGTTTACTCCTCCCCCATCCCCCAGCCCCTGGATTTCATGGGGGTAACATCAAAGATGCTGCCCCGGGTGACACCAACCCTAGCAACACCTCTGCTAGCAATAAAGGGTACACATACATTTTTTGTTATAATCAACTCCAAACTTCCTATTTTACTTGTCCCACATTTTTTTTTACTGTAAAGCAATTACAGTAGGTCCCTGCTTTATGGAGTTTTGCTTTACAATGTTCTGCTAATACTTACAATTCAAATTATGACAAAAACTCGCTATATAGCTCCCCCCACCTGACTTGCTAATACGATCACCACGCCCTACCTGCTTTGTTTACATTCCCTGTGAGCTCCGCGTGTCTCCATTATGCCTAGAAACTTTCCAAAATTTCAAGTCTTTTAAAGTTATTTCATATTTTATATATACCTGAAAATTTAAACCCACATGTGTACCTATACCAAAAGTAAATTTAAATACTGGGCTGGCGTCCCAAGGAACATAAAATTAAAATAAAGAAAAGTTTTAAATTATCACTAGGTTTCCCAACTAAAAATTTAAAATAATAAAATTTTTCCCTAAATAAAACACTCTAGCCGTTAAATAATTTTTTAAAGTAAGTTTTTTTTCAGGTAACACAAAATACATTTTACATAGATTACAACACACAGCATATGTGAAAAGTCCCCTAGGAAAACCCCAAAAAGTTAGACAGAGTAAACTTATTTCCTTTGGGGGTTCCTTTTACCTTTTTACCAAAAAAAGGTAAAAACCCTTAAATTATTCTAAAAGGGGTAAACTTTCTTTTTACTTTCAATTAAGACTACTACTACACAGGGTCATTAAGACTATCTTCCAAAAACGGGGGCATTACTGGGAATAAGGCAAATTACACGTGTTTTAGTTTAAAAAAAAAAAACTTTCCCTCCCCTTTTGTAGCGGCTTTTCATCAAAAACCTTTTTGGGCCCGGGCCTTTTGAACTGGTTAAATGCAATAACGGGGCTTTGACATTTTGAAAGGCAAATTTTCCCTTTTTCCTTTATTCTGTACAATAAAAGGTTTTTGGGAACCCGGGCCACTGAGGGGTGGGGCCCAAAATTTGGTGCTCCCTCCCCCTTTGTACTATGATTGTTTTGGTTTTTCAACCTTGACAAAATTGAAAAAGATATTGGGGGACACTGTGATTTTTTTTAAAAACCCTGAAAAAGCTTATTTTTTACTCGGGCTTCAATATTTCCATACCCAAACCTGCTGAAATTTCCCATCCTGGCCTACATCCCTCCCTTGACCCCGGGTTTCCAGGATGAATTTTACTATTTTTTTCTGGGTGATTTAAAATCTACTTTCAGTTTTTTTTTTTTTTGTCAAGGCGAGAAAAGGGGCTAGACATAGGGCCCTTTGCGAGCCTCGGGAAGGTAATTTTGTGTTTTGTCCTTTTGACCCCAATTTTCACCCGGGCATTCGCTTTTTTTAAACTAAAAAACGTTCTCTTAAATTTCCCTTCTGAAAATTCATGGCCCAAAGGGGGTTTCCCAGATATTTTACTGAGAAACTGAAGTGAGGGGTTTCCCCCCCTTACACTGGACCTTAAAAATTTATTTCCCCTTCTCATTTTTATTTTTCGTGCCAAAGAGAATGGCTTTATTTTTTTCCCCAGGTGTAATGATATTTTGTTGCCCCCCCCCTTACTAACCTTTTGCTGCAGGGGGGAAATATAAAAGGACATCTTGGGGCTTTCCCTTTGACACTAACAAAAGCACTGCCCATCTGCAAACAGTAGAATTTTTTGCACTTGAAAATTTAATGGGCTGGGGTTAACCCAAGCATGGGAATAAAAAGGACCAAAAAACTGCATTGGGAGACTCCCCATGCACCCGGCGGGGGTTCGGATTCCTTTTTGGGGTTGATTTCAAAATTTTTGGCTCCTTTGCTAAGGTGGGATTTAAAACCAATCACAGAATCAAAAACCGATAGTTTGAAGTTTCTTACATAATATATTGTGGTTGACAGTATCGAAGGCCTTTTGCAGGTCTAAGGTTACCATACCTATGAGGTTCCCCATTGACATTTCAGTTCTCAGGCAGTCCATCAGATTTATTAGGGAGGTGTCGGTTGAGTAAGATCTTCTAAAGCCTGATTGATAGCTATGGAGAATGTTGTTGTCATTATGGTACTTAACTACTTGAGAGTACACCGCCCTCTCTAGAATTTTGGATATAGGCCTATTATACTAATAGGCCTGTAGTTGCTTACAACATACCTACTATTTTTCTTGAAGATAGGAGTAACTCTGGCCTCCTTGAACCCCTCCGGTATGGTGTTAGTGGTGATGGACAAATTGATTATGTGAGCAATAGGGATTTTCAATTCAGAAGCACCATTACGTTAATATACACATTTTTATTAATCCATCTATGATATTTTTTCAATATTATATAATAAACAGACTACATAACATACGAACATGATAAATACACCCCACAGCACAATAAATTAACAAATGTGTGATGTTTTTCCAGTCGTGTTCTCGGATTGTCATAAAGAAAAATGTTTTCTATAGGTCGACACCAAAGAAAATGTGACCAGACCTCATGGTGGATCAGAGTCTGATCAACCAGGCTGTTACTGTTGGTCACACGCAACCCGACATAGATTCCCATACCACCTTTTCCTGTTATTCCTTTATCACACATTTTGTGCGCTATTACACCACGGTCACACTTGTCAAAGGCTTTTGCAAAGTCTGTGTATACTACATATAAATTTTGTTTTCTAGAGCATCCAGGACCTTGTCATAGTGGCCCAGTAGTTGGGACAGAGAGGAGCGACCTGCTCTAAACCCATGTTGCCTGGGTTGAGTAACTGATGAGGATCTAGATGGGTGGTGATCTTGCCTCTTAGAACCCTTTCAAAGATTTTAATGATATGGGATGTTAGCGCTATCAGTCTGAAGTTCTTTGCTATTGCTTTACTGCCCCCTTTGTGGAGTGGGGCTATGTCTGTTGATTTTAGCAGCTGTGGGACGACCCCTGTGTCCATGCTTCCTCTCCATAGGATGTTAAAAGTGCATGATAGTGGTTTCTTGCAGTTCTTGATGAGCACGGAGTTCCATGAGCCTAGGCCTGGGGGCAGAGGGCATGGGCATGTTATTTATCGCCTTTTCGAAGTCATTTTGCATCATGGTAATATCAGATAGGTTCGAGACTGCCAAATTCTGTGTTTCTCTCATAAAAAAAAATTTAGAGCTTCGACTCTCAGTCTGGTCAGCGGCTCGCTAAAAACCGAGTCATTCTGGGACTTGAGTAGTTCACTCATTTCCTTGCTGTCATCTGTGTAGGACTGATCTCGTTTAAGTAGGGGCCCATTACTGGATGTTGTTCTCGACTTTGATTTGGCATAAGAAAAGAAATACTTTGGGTTTCTTTTTTGACTCCTGTCAGATTCCTTTAGCTTTAGTTCGATGTTTGTTTTCATCTTCTCCTTTTCCTTAAAGGAATATGCCTTGACCATATCTCGAGTGCCATAGAGTTAATTTGTTCAAGACATAGCCTAAACAACACGGATGCAAGCCTATCTTTCCAGTTTATATCATTTAGTACCTGGTTGACTTGGTCCCACCTTATGTTTTTGTTATTGAAGTTCAGTTTGGTGAAGGCTCTCTCGTGACTGATCACATTTTGTCCGTCTTGGGCCCCACGCATACATGTCTGAACCTTTATTATGTTGTGATCTGAGAATATTGTGTTTGATAAGGTAATATTTCGTATCAGATCATCGTTGTTATGAAGATGAGGTCCAGTGTATTCCCCAATCTTGTAGGCTCTGTTATTTGCTGGTTTAAAGTGAATTTGGTGCAGAGATTTAAAAGCTAGCGTGCATGCGAGTTTTCATCTGAGCTTCCTCTAGGTGTTATCTCTGCTACAGCATTATTTGCTACATTCCTCCATTTAAGGTGCCTTAGGCTGAAATTCCCCAGGACTAAGATGTTGGGGCCAGGAGGTGGAAGATTTTGCAGACAATGATCAATTTTCTGAAGCTCTTCATGGAATTGTTGGGAAGTTGCATCCGGATTCTTGTATACAGCCACAATGACCAGGTTTTGGTTCTCGATCTTTACTGCCAAAACTTCCGAGCATATAAGTGACTGTGATACTCATGTTAAACCCCCGCTTTGCCTGTTCACTCTGTCACATCTGTATAGGTTGTAACCCGGGATCCATATTTCATTGTCGAAGTGATCCTTTATGTGGGTCTTTGTGAAAATCGCGAACATTGCGTTTGACTCTGTAAGAAGTTAATGAATGAAAGGTATTTTTTTTTCTCCAGCACTAATATCTGTTTTTTTTTTTTTTTGAATGGAGGCGATCGACTGAGATTCCATTCCAGAAATGATCGGAGTTGGTGTACGATTTCCGTCATTTCCTGCTAGCTTTTTATCTTTCCTGGTGCTAAAAAGAACCTGTCTATGTGGAGTAGTTGTGGCTCCCCAGGTTTTTCCATGGCCTGGATATTCTGTATCTTCTTGTTTCCTTTAGGTGGTGTGCATACAACATAAGTTATAGCACTGTCTTTCCTAAACTGAAGAGTGACACATATCGGGATGGACAAGCTTACAAGAAGGAAGGCTGCATTCTCCTATTGTCATATGGGCACGGCATTTCCTGGGGTGGTCAAAGCTGTACGTCTCGTCTGTTCTTCCAGATATTCCATGCCTGAAAATACCTAATGCATAGAATTTGCATAGGCCTGGTTTCAGTTTGCCTTTGCTTTTGTATCTGCATTCCCTACTGGGTGTTATCCTGTCTCATTACTATCTCCAGCACTTTTACTACCTATGGTGCCTTCACCAGTTATTTCTGGAATTTTATCTTCACTAATTTTCGGGGCATCCTCTTGTTTACTATTTCCCATTGTATTGCTTGTTTGCAACATTGGTTTTAGCATGTCCTTGTTTACACCTGTTTCCCCACTAGAGCTACTGTCTCCCTCTGGGTTAGTTCGTAATATTGGTTTTTGCGTGTCATTGTCTACACCTGTTTCCTTACTAGAACACCTGTTTCCAAGATGCATGGGCCCATTTTCCAGAGATGTTGCATGTAGTTCATTTGTTTGTTTGCAGCCTACACAGGATTTCATGATGTGTTTTTTGGTTGGTGTACTGTTTATTTTACTAATAACCTCCTTAAAGTGTATATCTGACCATTTATAATTGTATCTATTTGTATTTGTACGTGTATGTGTTTGAAACCATCTTGCCGCTGCTAGCAGTAACTGTTTGGTGTTTCATATGGGCGCCTGAAAACCCCGTCAGCATATGAATCCAGTCAGATGATGCCTCGTTGTTTAACTAATCCGATTGGGCATTGAGGGCACCTAGAAACTCTTTCAGCTTTTGAACCCGGTCATTGGTTCACATATTACTTGGACGAATCTGGACGAATCCAATAAGTAGATCACTTATTTTGAACGAATCTGGTTGGTGATTTTGGACTAGCTCGTGAAAGGACTACTGGAATATTATTAAACTGAGTAATGTGTGTTCAGCTTGATACAAAATGTCTAACTTGTGTGTTGGAGAAAATCGGTGACTTCCGGCAGCTACTACTATGACGAATGGCCAGTGAGTTGTGGCATCTTTTTTTCACCCTGAAGTTTTGGGCACTTACAGATCACTGTATTTACTTCTCTAGATTTTATTCACCCTCACCATATTAGTTGCTATTTTGTCACTATTTGGCTATGGTAGTGTGATTGGTGGAGATTACAGGAAGAATAATTTGCTTTTCGTTGTGTATATTGCTACCGATGACAACTACTGGTTTCATGTATTTCCTTTCTGAAATACGTCTCGTATTTCAGAAAGGAAGAATTTTCTGATGTTCGTCAATCCACCACACAAAGTACCGTTTTCTTACTGTTATTACCTATGGAAACACTGGTGAAAAGGTTTCTGGATGATAGATGATCTTATGTTGTAGTGTTGCTACGTTCACTGACAACTCTACACTGTTATTCATATTTCTACAAAACTGTACACTTTTCTTATTTCCTCAAGAATGTGCACCATTCTGTATTTTGTGGAAAATTCTGGTGTAATTTTCCCAAACTTACATTGTATAATTTTTATAATGTAAATATGTAATTAATGTGTTACTGTTTGCTTGAAATATATTTGGAAGTGAAAAGGGAACCAACAGAAAGGGAGTCGTAGCTCATGCACAAAGAGATACATGAGCTTGGGTCAAGTCGTGTGAGGACGGCAAGTCGCGTGGGTATAAGTCTGTGATGTGTGTGTCGCTGGTTAACATGGAACCAGGAATTTGGCGGTTCCGACAGCCAAAACGTAATTAGTGGTCTCAGTTCACAATGGGAAGTGTCGTAACGATTCTCAGTGTATAATGTGGGACGTCAAGTCCAGGAAACCACTATAATAGGGTGGTGAAGTTATTAAATAGTGGGGGAGGCCGACCAAAGCAACACCATAGTGAGTTCGGTGGGGAAAATACCCGTCGGTTCAATCTACACTCATCGGGCTCAGATCTTAATGGATCAACTTCTAACGAGAGTAAATTAATGGGACATTAAGTCGTCTTGTGAACTGTTTAATAATTAGTGACAGTTACTTTAATTGAAGGGAATGCGTGAAGTGATACGGGTCGCCATTCCTCGAGTGACCGCATGTTAGACTCTTGGCATTGTTCCGAGGACCACAAAGTTTTTATGGAGACTCGTCTCGTAAATTGGGACAACCCAAGTGATATAATCCTGCTGGAAGAAGAACGGCATCGATTTCGCAGGACATCTAAATCAGAGGAGGAAATAAAGACAAGGAATGCTGCCTCCTCGCCCACAGTTAAGTAAACCCTCTTATTATAATCAGACTCATAACTGGCCAGTTAGGTACGTTACAATAGGACAGGTATTGTGGATGCTACAACGACCTCCAGTAACTACCAATGAAATTGGGTAAGTGGTGGTCTCATTATGTTAACACGTGTAACCCTTTCCTTCCTTTGATAATCAGTCCAATTTATCCATACAGTCCACAATTAATGGTAGCACCGTATTTATTGGTGCTATCCAACCTTAATCTATAATACTGGTCTAGGATAGATGTACTTAGGGTGTGTGAGGTCGAAGGAGTCATTTGGTGCGACCAGAAATGGCTTAAGTTTTCTCACATGTCTACACGGGGTAAGTACTGTAAACAATATATGGTTGTCACCTCCTAAGGAGATTATTTGTATGAATGCTATGACGAGGTTCATACAGGTAACCTTATAAATTCCCCACATATTTCAATGGGAATTTTTACTCAGTGGTATCACTTGACTGTATGTCAGGTACACCAGCAGGTTTAGGAAGATTATTAATACGAGCTGACCTGCGTGGTAGGATCCAGCAACTGCTGGCAACTGTTTACAACATATCTAGCCTTACACTTTCGTCTTAATTAAGTAAGTTTATTCAGGTATACACAAATACAGTTACATAGATTATCATCCATAGCAGCACATGTGTAGAGAACCTAGGATAACCCAAAAAAGTCAGACAGAGTGACTTATTTCCATTGGGGTCCTTTTACCTTATTATAATATAAAGGTTATAATATTTTAAGAATTATTGTATAATGAAGATAACATATTATCATACTAAAAAGACTATCTACTACACAATGGTCATTAAGACTATCTACAATACGAGGGCCATTACTAGGAATAAGGTAAAATTTACACGTGTGTTAGCTAAAAAAATAAAAAATCATTCCCCTCACTTTGTGTAGCTACATTCATCAGACACCTTTTGGCATTCTTCTTGAACTGGTTCATGCTATGACTGGCTTTGACATGTGCGGGCAGTCTGTTCCATTCCTTTATTGCTGTACAATGAAAGGTGTTTGAAGCCTGGCCACTGACTGTGGGTACTACAAAGTTGTGTTCTCTCCCCCTTGTACTATGATTGCTTTGGTTCCCAACCTTGACAAAATTGACAGCAAGATATTCTGGACACTGTTTGTAAGCAATTTTATAAACATGATTCAGCTTCAGTTGTTTTACTCTGTCTTCAACATTCAGCATATCCAACTGCTGTAATTCATCCTGGCCTACATGTTCTCTTGGTCCCAGCCCTAGGATGAATCTTACGATTTTGTTCTGGGTGATTTGCAGTCTATCTTTCAGTTTTTTTTTGTCAAGGCAGAGTACCATGAAGAGCAAGCGTAATCCATATGGCATTGTATAAGGGCTAGACATAGGGTCCTGCGAGCCTCAGTAGGTAGACACTGTGCTTGTCTGTACAGGAACTTAAGTCTGGCATTCGCTTTCTTTACTACACTGTTCCCTATCAATTCTCCTGACATGCATGGGTCAAAGGGGATTCCCAGATATTTTACTGATGAAACCAAAGTGAGATAAGATAAGATAAGATTTCGTTCGGATTTTTAACCCCGAAGAGTTAGCCACCCAGGATAACCCAAGAAAGTCAGTGCGTCATCGAGGACTGTCTAACTTATTTCCATATGGGTCTTTAATCTTGTCCCCCAGGATGCGACCCACACCAGTCGACCAACACCGAGGTACCTATTTGCTGCTAGGTGAACAGGACAACAGGTGTAAGGAAACACGTGTCAAAATGTTTCCACCCGCCGGGAATCGAACCCAGGCCCTCCGTGTGTGAAGTGGGAGCTTTAGCCACCAGGCCACCGGGCCTGGTGACTATTAAAATTATTTACCCTTCTCAGTTTATGTTTCGTGCCAAAGAGAATGGCTTCGGTTTTCTCTAGGTGTAATGATAGTTTGTTGTCTACTAACCATTTGCTGCAGGACTCCAGTTCCAGTGTTAATACATTAGCTGTATCTTGTGGGTCTTTACCTGACAATAACAGAGCACTGTCATCTGCATACAGTAGGAGTTTGCATTTGACACTGATAGGCATGTCATTGACATAACATAAGAATAATATAATAGCTTTATTATTTTTTAAATACACTACCTAACAGAATCCTTCATATGACTGAATGCAACCGTATGACCTGTCTTTGTAATACTCACTTGTGCTTTATAGTAATCTGTTTACATTAATGTTTTATCACTGACTTCATCATTGCTTAGTTAATCTTAAGTTAATTCTAAGCCAGCCCGTAATGCTATGCATAGTATAAGTGGCTTTGGCATGCTGCTCTTATCTGTATTTTTTTGTACCTCTGTATGTGTGCTCAAATTTATAATAAATAAATAAATAAATAAATAAATAAAATAAATAATAAGGGACCCAGAATACTACCTTGGGGAACTCCACTTGCTATCGGCAGGGGTTCTGATTCCGTTTTGTTGATTTTGACAATTTGTCTCCTGTTGCTAAGGTAGGACTTAAACCAGTCTACAGAACCTATACCGATAGCTTGAAGTTTCTTACATAATATATTGTGGTTGACAGTATCGATGGCTTTTTGCAGGTCTAAGGTTACCATACCTATGAGGTTCTCCATTGACATTTCAGTTCTCAAGCAATCCATCAGATTTATTAGGGAGGTGTCAGTTGAGTAAGATCTTCTAAAGCCTGATTGATAGCTATGGAGAATGTTGTTGTCATTAAGGTACTTAAAACTACTTGAGAGTACACCGCCCTCTCTAGAATTTTGGATATTATACTGAGTATACTAACAGGCCTATAGTTGCTTACATCAGACCTACTATTTTTCTTGAAGATAGGAGTAACTCTGGTCTCCTTGAACCCTTCCGGTACGGTATTAGTGGCGATTGATAGATTTATTATGTAAGCAATAGGGATTCACAATTCAGAAGCACCATCTTTTATGAATTTAGACGGGATGTTATCCGGGCCAGTGCTCTTAGTTGGGTTTAACCTGCTTAGTTCTGTTTGAATAAAGTCATGAGATACACTTACTAGTTGACAACTGTTTGGGGTTACCCCTTTATTGGTATAGTATGTTTGAAACTTATCAGTCTGTGTTAAAGGTATTTGATGCAGCTGGTATACTTACTAGTGTTGATGCAACAGATGTGTAATAGGAATTAAAGCAATTTGCCGCCTTAGATATTTCGTGACATACCTCGTTATCGATAGTGAGTACTATGTTAGACCTATCTACTGATTTATGGCTATACCCCAACTGTTTTAGTTGTTGCCAGAGCTTTCTGGGGTTATGCTTATACTCTTCAATTTTTGAGCAATAGTGCTTTGCTTTTGCTCCTTTTATAAGTCTCTGCACTCTGTTCCTCACTCTTTGGAATTCATTTAGTGCTGTAATATCCTGTCTGTTTGTTTTAAATCTTTTTAGCAGCTGGTCTCTGAATTTCATATTATCTAATATCTCAGTATTCATCCAGGGTTCAGTTCTCCGTTTAATCCTAACCTCTTTAACTGGTGCAATATTATCATGGATGGCAGTGAACATAGTTTTGAATTTTTCCCAGGCATCGTTTACGTCCGTGCAACTCATCTCTGTCCAGTCACAATTGTGTAGCCTATTTACCAGTGTTTCTTTACTGTAGTTTCTAGATGACCTCATTTTTATTGTCCTGTGTAGGCCTATCCTATCCCTAGTGATTTTTCTGGTGCAGTAAATGATGAAATGATCACTAAGACCTGTGGTAATGACGCCTGACTGACTAATGTTCTCAGAGCGGTTACAGAGTATGTGGTCAATTAGGATGGCTGAGAACTGTGTGATCCGGGTTGGTGTATTAAACCTAGAATTTGCTTATACCTTTTGCATAGCCCGTTATATTCCTGCTGAAAACAGATATTGAAGTCGCCCAGTATTATTGTCTCGCAATTGTTATCAAGTCCGGACAAGACTCTGGAAAAGTCTTCTAAGAACTGGTCCTGGGTAGGAGGGCGGTAACTAGTTCCTACTAAGATGGGTTTGGTCTTAGGAAGCAGCACTTCAAACCATAGAATCTCCAGTTTAATGTTATTTAAATCAGGTCTTGGGTTGTAAGCTAAGTCATTTCTAATGTAGGCACATACTCCACCACCCTTTCTGTTCCTATCTAAGCGTTTTATATTGTAACCTTCTATTTTGACCTCGTCGTCAGTCACCGTATCATTAGCTAGAATCCTAATCTCTGCCAATTTTGGAAGAAGTGATCTTGCGTTGACATGAATAAAGTGAAGTCCTGTTTTCATAAAACAATTATAATCATCAATATATGGCAATGGGTCATTTGTATTAAAATTAGGTAAATCAATGTCATCATTGCTGAAGGGTAACTGTGCCAAAGTGCATTTGTTACACAAAAAATGAATTCTGGCACCGTTACTATAATTGTACATACATCCATCATGCACCCACCCCTTACACATTTTACATAAGGTGCCCTTTCTGTTTTTCATGCGTACTTTAGTACGGTGTATGAACCTGTTTGGTGGTGTTTGAGATAATAATGACTGTATTGTCTCACATTGACCTATGTTTGCATTACATATGGAGTTAAGGTTATCATTCCTAGCTACTAAACCTTATTAGCACCGTCATTTATCTGTCTGTTTTACCTCTGCACAATAGTTTGAGGTCCTGGATTAATTTGGATATCACCACTTAAGAGCGCTACAATAAGAGCTATGTGCCACTGTTTTCGTTTGGGTATGCGGTGTTGCCATACCTTGCGGCGATAGTGACATTTACTTTTCTGGTAGGATGGCAACTGATGGGCTTTTACTGTCCAGGGCGCTGTTACTCCATTCACCTTTTCCAGCCCCCATGACTGATTTCTATCTTCATGGAATTGCAGGAGAAAGAAAATATAATTATTGCAGCCTGTGCCCCCCTAATGCCTGCCATTTTCACTCTTCACTCTTTTACTCATATACAATAATATTTATTTCTCTTTTCCAGTCACCTAGCAAACCTTAGTATCTGCTTTAGCAATCAAACACTGAATTACTAGTAAATTTTCTTTTTCAAAACCCTCTTCAGTGCTCACTTTTCCCTTAACTTCACACATTCCTTTCAGTTAACCCCTTATTTCACACTCCCTTTCACGCCTCATTTCACAGTCTGGTTTCACCTATTAACTTCTAACTCCTTTCCATTCTGGTAGGACGAGAAAGTTTTAATCAAAGGTTTTATCCCTCCAAATCCCGCTCAATTCCATTTATCGGGGGTTGTGTCGTGTTGTTGACAGCCTGACCTGGTCTGCTGACTCAGCCATTTTTAAAAACACTGAGGGAAGTAAACGCCACCTACAACCTGACTTTCCTTGAGTTTATAGATAGATTTGGCGTTTTCTCCTATGATTCTCTCACTGTACACTGGTCAGCTGAATATGAGTCAGCTACTAAAACATTAACCTTGGCTGTTTAACTATTCACTTCTTTCCCACGACTGGCACAGAGGGAAAACCGTCCTATATCCTTGGAGTTTTGTATTGTAGATTTGACGATGTCTCCTGTGTTTCCCTCTCGTTATCACTGGTACAGGTGGTGTGGTACAGATTTGATGCTACTGTCAGTACAGATGAACGTCAGTAAAGATGAGAACTTCACTTCGCTAGTTGTACGTCTGACAAAAGCTGGTGTCTGGATGCCGTCAGCCATGTTTAAATGCTCAATTCTTTCCCTCGTTTGGCACTGAGGGAAAAAAGTCCTACAGACCTGTCATTTCCTTGGAGTTTTGTTGATTAGGTTTTCTGCTATGTTGTCTTCCCGTTGAACACTGGTCCAGTTGATATGGAGGTCAGTCATTTCAGTGTAGTGGAAAACGTCTCATGTCTGGTTCACGTCTGGCATCAGGTCTGGTACTTGAATGCCGGTCCCAATTTTGTCATATTTAGTCCATTTCGTTGTCGTTACCGTCAGTTTTCCTGTCACTATAGGTTCCTTGCATGTTGTTGCAGCAGTACTTGCAATTTGGCCATCACTGGAGTTCTGATAGGCCCAGGGGACGGCAAGATATAGGAGCAGCCTTGTTGCTGCTTGCTGCAACCAGCGATTTCCGGTGATTTCCGATGAACATGTGCCCCTCCTGTAGCATTTATTATGGTATCTTGTCTATACACTACTGTACCACTTTGATATACGCTATAACACTCTGTATGACACTTTATTATCAGGGAGACTTTCTTTCCTCTGACAAATTTGCACATGACACGCTAAGCCTATAATTCCCCTCTAGGAGTATGGCTGTGCTACTTTATTTCAAACGTTTTATCCTTTTTTTTGTCTCAGTGTATACTATTTTTTTTCTAGATTAGTTTCAAGCGCTGGAGGGATAAACCTTACAAGTTCATAGTTTAAAGTTTCTAGCACGCAAAAAAAACCCCGCCATAATCCAGTAAAAAGCGATGGAGCGCGGCAGAGCATGTGAGCACGTGGGTTACCTACACCTGGATATCACAGAGACAAGTGCCTCATTACTTGATCATATCTGGACCAATACTATATACTAAAAGCAGACATATTCACAGACAACACTACGGACCACTACCCAACTTTTCTTGTTACCAACTTAGGTAGACTGCCTCAGGACATGATTAAGATCTCTTTGCGACTACATGATGAGTCATCAGTAAATAATTTTATGTCTGCCTTGCGTAACACTCCAACAGTTATTTATATCTTACCCTAACTGCCTCCTCCTGTAGTTTATAACCTTCACCTCTCTCTTGCTTGTTGCTTCCATTTTCCTTGTATCTCATTTACCTTTTACTCTCTCTGTAGCTACAACTAAAGTGTGATCTGATATATCTGTGGCCCCTCTATAAACATGTACATCCTGAAGTCTACCCAACAGTCTTTTATCTACCAATACGTAGTCCCAGAAATTTCTGCCATTATGCCCTGTATTATATCTTGTATACTTATTTATCCTCTTTTTCATTAAATATATGTTACCTATAACCAAACCCCTTTCTATACAGAGTTCAATGAAATGCTCCCCATTATCATTTACACCTGGCACCCCTAACCCTCTCTAAACACTTCTCCTACTTAAGCATTTAGGTTTCCTACCACAATTACTCACTCATTTGGCTCAAAGGTTTCTACACACTCGCTTAACATCTCCCAAAATCTCTCTCTCTCTCTCTCTCTTTTACATTCCTCTCTTCTCCAGGTGCATACACACTTATTATGACCCACTTTTCACATCTGACCCTTATTTTAATCCACATAATCCTTGAATTTATACATTTATATTCCCTCTTCTCTCTCCATAACTGATTCTTCAACATTACTGCTTCCTTTTCCTTAGCTCTAACTCTCTCATATACTCCTGACTTAATCCTATTTATTTCTCCCCACTGAAACTTCCCTACTCCCTTCTGCTTTGTTTTGCTTAGGGCCAGGACATCCAACCTCTTTTCATTCATAACACTGGTAGTCATTTCTTTATCATCCGCACTACATCCGTGCATATTCAAACATTCCAATCTAGTAACGTTTTTCTTTTCCTTGTTTATAGTAGTTTATACAGGAGAAGGGGTTACTAGCCCATTCCTCCCGGCATTTAGTCGCCTCCTGCGACACGCTTAGCTTACAGATAAAGAATTATGTTCACCTTTCCCATGGAGATTAGGAAAAATAAACATGAACAAAAACTAGGAAGAAAATAGAAGAAAACACTGAGGGGTTAGTATATACATGCTTGTACATGCATGTCTATTGTGATCTAAGTGTAAGTAGAAGTAGCAAGACATACTTGCAGCCTTGCATGTTTATGAGACAGAAAGACACCAGCAATCCTACCATCATGCAAAACAATTACAGGCTAGGACGGTAGTACCTCCCTGGGTGGTTGTTGTCTACCAACCAACTACCTATAATATATATGTCGTGCCGAATAGGTAAAACTGGCCAGTTAGCAAGAACTCATTTACAATTAAGGCCTTTCTTAAAATTTTCTCTTACACGTTTAAAGATATACTTTTTCTATTTATGCTAATGTAAAAATTAGTAATTTTGTACCTTAGAAAACCTGCCTACCCATATTAAAGTAAGTGCAATTTAATTTAGCCTAATCCAGCTAAATATTTTTTAGATAAGTTGGCAATAATTTAAAAATAAACTAAAAATGAAATATATTTTTTTTCATTAGGTTCAGAATGAACCTAAGGAATAAAATATATTTCATTGTGTTTGTTTCTTATTAAATTACTGTAAATTTATAAAAAATAAATTTAGTTGGATTAGGCTAAATGAAACTGTTTTTTTACAATAAAGTTAGGTAAGTTTTTAAGGTTCTTTTGGTAAAAAATTATTAATTTTTACATTTAAATGAAAAAATTTATATATTTCAAAATATTTAGAGAAAATTTTAAACGAGTTCTTGCTAACTGATCATTCGGATATCATTTGAGGATATCCCTCCAAGAGAGAACCCGCAGTAATGGATTTAAATTAGATAAGTTCAGATTTACAAAGGATGTAGGAAAGTATTGGTTTGGAAATAGGGTAGTTGATGAGTGGAACAGTCTACCTAGTTGGGTTATTGAGGCTAGGACTTTGGGTAGTTTCAAATTTAGGTTGGATAAATACATGAGTGAGAGGGGTTGGATTTGAGTGGGACTTGCATGTCAGAGCTTATTTCTTGGGTAGCATTGAAAATTGGGTTGGGCAAATGTTTTGTTAGTGGGATGAATTGTAAAGGACCTGCCTAGTATGGGCCAACAGGCCTGCTGCAGTGTTCCTCCTTTCTTATTTTCTTTATATATATATAATATATATATATATATATATATATATATATATATATATATATATATATATATATATATATATATATGCAATAAGATCACAGTAAACAGGTGATTTCAAAATATGCAAAACAACCACTGTGAAAGAATAGTGAAATTCCAAGTACTTTCGTACTGAGAAGTGCGAAAGTACTTGAGCTAAAGATTTCCACCCTCCTGTGGCTTGTCTTGCATAGTTAAGATCTCCTGTCTGCGATTGTTTGCATATATATATATATATAAAATATATATATATATATATATATATATATATATATATATATATATATATATATATATATATATATATATATAAATTCTTTCAACACACCGGCCGTATCCCACCGAGGCAGGGTGGCCCTAAAGGAAAAACAAAAATTTATCCTTTTACATTTAGTAATATGTACAGGAGAAGGGGTTACTAGCCCCTTGCTCCTGGCATTTTAGTCGCCTCTTACGACACGCATGGCTTACGGAGGAAGAATTCTGTTCCACTTCCCCATGGAGATGAGAGGAAATAAACTAGAACTAGAAAGAAAATAGAAGAAAACCCTAAGGGGTGTGTGTTTATATATCTATCTATCTATCTATATATATATATATATATATATATAATGTCGTGCCGAATATGTAAAATTGGTCATCTAGCAAGAACTCATTTAAAATTAAGTCCTTTCTAAAATTTTCTCTTATACGTTTAAAGATACATTTTTTCATTAATGTTAATGTAAAAAATTTTAATTTTGCACCAAAAGAATCTTAGAAAACTTACCTAACCTTATTATAACAAGAGCAATTTATTTTAGCCTAACCCAACTAAATATATTTTAGATTTGTTTACACTAATTTAATACTAAGCAAACACAGTGAAATATATTTATTTCGTTACGTTCAGAATGATTTTGGCGAAATTAATGTGTACACAAATTTTCACTTGTCCTATATGGCAAGATAAGCGTTGCTATTTAAGCCAAGATCGCAAGTTCTGCCTATTCGGCACGACATATATATATATATATATATATATATATATATATATATATATATATATATATATATATATATATATATAATATATATATGCAAGGCATTCTCAAGAGCAGGTGAAATATACACAAACACTGATCTCTGGCCGAAGGAGTCTCCTGTCTGTAAATCTGAAAAAAAATATCTTGGGGGCTTCAAGCTTGAGATTCTGACTGCATGTCTAACCCTGGCTTTGTTAGCATCAAGGTAATTGTCTGCAAAAACTCATCAAGTTTCCTGATAATTGCCTTTAACCCTTGGAAATGATTTAAACAGTTCAAAGGGTTCACCCTTAACAAGACATTTTAAATAGTTTAATTTGGCTATCTCATCAATATCAGTTCTATATTTGAAGGTCATAATCATGATCTTTAAATATAGGTGGTAATGAGAGGTTAGGAAGACTAGGTAGTGGTATGCCAGTTGTGGCAAATGTAACAGGTGTCTGACTACTAACTACAGTAGGTCTTTGTGACATAAATTTCTGGTAGTTACAATTGTTGATCACTGAACGTGACCAAAACTTGCTGAAGTTCATCCTCAGATGGATTTGACTGTAGGAGTTTACTTTCATATTTCTCATAATCTGAATTAGTGTTCTCCAGGCACCTAATATGTAGAACCAGTTTTACTTCTAAAGCAACAAAATCATTGTTTGCATTTTGGGTCAACCCTACACAGGTTGAAATCAACTTTTCTATCTGCATACCTTTCGTTTACAAAGATTTCAACTGCCTTTGCAATGATGCCATCTTCAACTGGAAATACTAAAACATTCTTATCAGAATACACTACAAGTTTAAACACTCCACCGCAGTGAACATATTGAACAATAAACATTCACTTACATATTGAACAATAAACATTCACTTACATATTGAACAATAAACATTCACTTACATATTGAACAATAAACATTCACTTACATATTGAACAATAAACATTCACTTACATATTGAACAATAAACATTCACTTACATATTGAACAATAAACATTCACTTTCATATTGAACAATAAACATTCACTTACATATTGAGCAATAAACATTCACTTACATATTGAACAATAAACATTCACTTACATATTGAACAATAAACATTCACTTACATATTGAACAAGTTATCAGTTTATATGTAAAAAAAAAGACAAAGTATTGTTATTAGCACATTATTATATTGTCCCATGTACAGTACTGACACTGTACACAGGTGATAATGGTGGTAACACTGTACACGAGTGATAATGGTGGCGACACTGTACACAGGTTATATCGGTGGTGACACTGTACACAGGTGATAATCATAGTGACACTGTACACAGGTGATAATGGTAGTGACACTGTACACAGGTGATAATGGTAGTGACACTGTACACAGGTGATAATGATAGTGACACTGTACACAGGTGATAATCATAGTTACACTGTACACAGGTGATAATCATAGTTACACTGTACACAGGTGATAATGGTAGTGACACTGTACACAGGTGATAATGGTGGTGACACTGTACACAGGTGATAATGATAGTGACACTGTACACGGGTGATAATGCCGGTGACACTGTCCACAGGTTGATGATCTTCGTGGGATGAGTGAGAGCATCAAGAGGCTGGTGGAGGCTGGCCTGGTGTTGGGTGTCCACCAAGACCAAGATGACCTCCGCTACTCCAGGATAACTTTACAAGATGGTCATCTGTATCTCCACACTCTCCAGCACCAACCACCACATTACCACACTATCCAGGTACTTTATTACACTACCAATCTTACTGTACCACCACACTATCCAAGTACTTTATTGCACTACCAATCTTGCTGTACCACCACACTATCCAGGTACTTTGTTACACTACCAATTTTGCTGTACCACCACACTATCCAGGTACTTTGTTACACTACCAATTTTGCTGTACCACCACACTATCCAGGTACTTTGTTACACTACCAATTTTGCTGTACCACCACACTATCCAGGTACTTTGTTACACTACCAATTTTGCTGTACCACCACACTATCCAGGTACTTTGTTACACTACCAATTTTGCTGTACCACCACACTATCCAGGTACTTTGTTACACTACCAATTTTGCTGTACCACCACACTATCCAGGTACTTTGTTACACTACCAATTTTGCTGTACCACCACACTATCCAGATACTTTGTTACACTTATCATTCTCACAGTATATACCCACCTACTCCCACCCTCCACAAATTCCTGCACCAACGCAAAGGAATAATTCGCGGCGCTAAGGTGGTTTGTTCATTTAGAGAGGATGGAACAGGATAAGATGATGAAGGTGTTTAAATCTTTCATGGAAGGAAGGAAGGAAGGAAGGGTAGGGGTTGTCTCAGTAAAGCTTGAAAGAGCGGTTTTAATGGTTGTTTTGGTATTATATAGCAGAGTCCCACTTTATGGCATTTCACCCTACAGTGTTCCGCTAATACGGATATTTCAAATTATGACCAAAACTCGCTATACGCTCCCCCACCTGACTTCCTATTACTGACACTGAACTCCCTTCTAGTTTACAATTTCCGTGAGCTACGTGATCACTGCTCCCTCTATTATGTCTCGAAACTTTACAAAATTTCAAATATTTTAAAGTTATTTCATATTTTATATATTCGCTGATAAATATACTTATGAGTACCTGTGCCTAAATAAACTTACACACTGTGCTGGTACACATACAAATCATTAAGAGTGTCTTATTAGTCTTGAGGACGCCATGTTAATAATGTTAATAATAATTTCACTCTGAGGCGCATTAAATGTCGTATATTACGTAAATATAAACATTTCATTAATCTATGGTATTTTTATTTTCAAAATTATATAAACACGCTACATAACATATAAACATGATAAATACACTCCACAGTCGAATAAATTAACATAAATATAAGATGTAAGGTGTAGATGAACATACATCAACCATAACCACACTCGTTCGTCTGTTAGTTTACATCTTCCACGTCTCTCTCCTCTCATTTACTCATTCTTTCTTTCTCGTTTATTTGTTTTACCTCGTTTATTCACTTATCACCATACATTAAGACTACAAATATTTTAATGTAATTAACGAACGTTCTGTATGTGCATTTTATCACTCGAATGTGCTTTAAATATTGTAGTAAATTACATGTGAGTGTGCTCACCTGGCTGGCTACCATACCTCCCACACCTGACTTCCTACAAATAAAACTCACCTCGCACCCTACATTAAGACTACAAATATTTTAAGCTAAGTAATTAAGGTACTGTGTGTGTAATTTTCTTTTTATTGTTTATGATGCTTAGTTCTATTGCTAACTTAATATATGTTAGTGTAAACTTGTTATCTGGCATTTATGGGCATTTATAACTGGAAAAAATGGTGTTTCACTTTCCGTCGATATCCACTTCCAGCAGTATCCTGGAATCTAAGCTGCTGTATAAGTGCGCCCCTACTGTATGTTGCAAGAGGGTAAGCAAGGTAACATTTATGTATTAATTTTGCAATACTGGTTAGTTGTGCCAGAGGCCTGGAGCTGGGTACAAGTAGAGTGAATATACTCTGAAGGAGTGGAGATTCGAGCAAGTTGAAAGAATGTACTCTGAAGGAGTGGAGATTAGTATAAGTTGAATGAATGTACTATGAAGGAGTGTAGGTTAGTACAAGTAGAGTGAATGTACTCTGAAGGAGTGTAGGTTAGTACAAGTTGAATGATGTACTGTGAAGGAGTGGAGATTAGTACAAGTTGACTGAATGTACTCTGAAGGAGTGGAGGTTAGTACAAGTTGAATAGATGTATTCTGAAGTAGAGGTTAGTACATGTAAAATGAATGTAATCTGAAAGATGAGTGGTGATGCTGAGTACAGGACGTGTGTACAAGCATAGTGAATGTACTCTGAAGGAGTGGTGGTGAGGTTGGAGACATTTTATTTGTGGTGTCTGTGTGTGTCTGGCAAGATAGCTACTGAATAAATATTGGTGAATTTGTTTCCTTTTCTGGGTCAGCCAACCTTGATTCATGGTGCCCAGTGTAGACAAACTGATATAGCAGACTAATCCATATACTTAAAAACTACGCAAGTCTAGACAGGTAAAGAATGGTAAAATTTAATTATTCATTATTTTAGCTTATTACTACTGTGAGGGAGACAAAACGTTTTATGGTTAATAAGATAGTGATGATGTAGCTCATAATTAATAACAGTCTTACAAGTAGTACACTTTATAGTGATACAACACTACAATGTTAAGTATTTATTAATGTTTTAAGATTAGCGGCCATAAATATTTATGAGAGTTGCTTCAAACATGTTAGATGATTTGCCATAGTTCTGGTATGATTAGTATTGAGAGATGAGATGATTATTAAGTATAGCACTAAATTGATTTATATGCAGGACCTTCTACTGGTTCTGGCAATAAATTCCAGATCTTCTGGCCCTTTATGTGCAATGCATTTTGGCATAATGTGAGACGGACACGGGGGATGTCAAAAGTGTTTTGTGCCTTTTGTTATGCTTGCGTGTTTTGTTGTAACTTTCTAGAAGTTTGAGTGGAGGGTTTATATTGGAGTTTAATGTTCTATATATATAGTAAGCACAGTAATATGAGTGTATATTTTGTATATTAAGTACGTTCAAGCTCCTGAAGAGTGGTTAGGTGTGTTGATCACCAAGTCCTGCACTGGACATCTGTATAGTAGTTTTTTGTTGGGTTATTGACGGTTTAAGGTGATTGGCCATGGTAGATCCGAAAGCACAAATACCATAGGTGAAGTAAGGGTAGATTAGAGAGTGATAGTGTAAGGAGTGCTGTTTGGGGTACATAGACAGGCAGCTATAGACTGACATAGCGGCATGTACAACCCTAGTTTATATCAGTAAATTCAATCTGCTTGCTTTTTTTGTGGATGATTTGAAGAGTTTGGGTCAAAAAAATCACATTAATTAAATTTTGTTTTGCATTAAATGTGACCTGGTACACGTATATTAAATGTAACCTATATTATATATGTGACCCGGTATATTAAATGTGACCTGATATTATATCAAATGTGACCTGGTATTATATTAAATGTTACTTGGTATTATGTTAAATGTGATCAGGAAGTGTAAAATAAACCCAGTGAGGAGCAGGGGTGCGGTGGGGACAATAAGGGAACACTGTATCAACATCTGGGGTCCCAGACTTTTCAACATCTTACCAGAAGATATCAGAAACACTGCTGGAACTAGTGTTGAAGCCTTCAAGAGGAAACTAGACAAGTATCTTCACCAGGTGCCAGATCAACCAGGCTGTGATGGATATGAGCGGCAGCGGGCCTCCAGCAGCAACAGCCTAGTTGACTACGCGAGCACCAGACGAGTCTGGCCCATGGCCGGGCTCAGAGAGTAGATATACTCTAGAAATTCTTCAAAGGTATATCAAAGGTAAAGGTAAGGTATCACTTAATTTGCACTAAAGATAATTCACACTAATGGTCGTGTAGTTGTTGTTGTTGTTGTTGTTATTATTAGCTGTTATAAATATTGAATATAATTATCTCGCTTAATGTAAAAATATTATTACCTTTACTTTAAAATTTAGAATTTATAATAATAATAATGATAATACAGTAATAATATTTTAATAATAGAAGATCATTATACAGTGGAACCCTGAGTTTCGTATGCCCCGAGTGTCGTATGTTTCGAGTTTAGAACCTTTTTTGGCTAAATTTTGTCCCATGTTTCGCACTGTGCCCTGTGTTTCGTCCTGCGTACCAAACCTGTCTGCCTGCCCGCACCTGCGTGCCTCCCGGTGCAGCAGTCATGAGTCAGTCTGATCATTACATTATATACTAGGCATTTAAAGTGCTCTAGAGCGACAAAAATGCATGTACAGTACACTCATTACTTTCCTTAAAATGTCTGCAGTCTTAATGTAGAGTGAGAAGCGAGTAAACAAGATGAGTACATGAGTAAATGAGAGTACATGAGTACATGAGAGCGTAGAAGTTTTTTTTTTTTTTAAGATTCCCCGGTATTCTCCCGGCCCGGGCCTTTTCCAAGTGGTGGCCCGGCCTTGGCTCCCTGTCTTGGGAGTGTCTGAGACCTAAGTCTTCCATGGGAGGAGGCACAAGTATCCCCTCATCTTCGGGACCAACTGTCCCCAGGCCTAGCAACAGTCCCCGACCTCACGGGGCTCGTAGGGAGAAGCTAGGCCTCTCTGGTCTGCCATCCCCGCCACAAGGGGGCTAATGGGAATGGTAGTCTTGTGAGCTGCAAGCTCTGTCTCAGGCACCTACCCTACCCTAGAAGAGTTAGGCATTGTGTCGATCCGTAGAAGGTTCGCTGAGTTTTGTAAACAAACCAGTTGTTGCTATAGTAGTTGTTAGTAGTTCGGACACGAATGGTTTATGTTCACTCCGTGAAGCCAACTGGAAAAACATCTCGTATTTATTAACCATACCCCCGGCTGGGATTGAACTCGCGGTCATAGAGTCTCAAAACTCCAGCCCGTCGCGTTAGCCACTAGACCAGCTAGCTGGTCTAGTGGCTAACGTGACGGGCTGGAGTTTTGAGACTCTATGACCGCGAGTTCAATCCCGGCCGGGGGTATGGTTTATTTGCAATCGTGTCATTACGATTTCTTGAGTCATCTCGTATTTATGTTGTGTTATCTTCATTAATATGGCATCTTCAAGACTAATAACACGCTCTTATTAATTTTAATGAGCTCCTGTACACCAGCACAGTTTAAAGCAGTGTAGCCTTAAGAGTAGCATTACGAGTGTAGCAATTAAGTGATTAAGCAATATAAAAAAGGCAAAACAAAATAAAATCCTGACAGCATAAGCTGTTCTGCCTATCTTCAGCAAGGTATGTAAATGGTGTATGTACACCACTTTATTTGTACATTATGGTTTTCTTATGAAATAAGTGATCTAATGCAGTTCGCCTCACAAACACCGTTTTCTCTTATTCTAACACGTTAGAAGGAGGAAAGAATGGGAAGACATTTTCATAGCTGGAGCAAGAATGCCCACGATCATCGTCCTCCCTCGCCACCACATACATAATGACATACATATTTCGTTCATTCTAGAGTGTATATCAGATTTTTTTTTCAACAAGTCGGCCGTCTCCCACCGAGGCAGGGTGACCCAAAGAGAAAGAACATCCCCAAAAAGAAAATACTTTCATCATTGAACACTTTCACGATAACAATATGATGTTCAATGAGGACAAATTCCAACTACTCCGTTATGGAAAACTGGAGGAGATAATAACTAGAACAGAGTATACTACTGACTCCGGCCATACAATAGAGCGGAAAAATAATGTAAGGGACCTGGGAGTAGTAATGTCTGAGGATCTCACTTTCAAGGATCACAACAGTGCCACGATCGCACGTGCAAAGAAAATGATAGGATGGATAATGAGAACTTTCAAAACGAGAGATGCCAAGCCCATGATGATCCTTTTCAAATCACTTGTTCTCTCTAGGCTGGAATACTGCTGTACATTAACATCTCCTTTCAAAGCAGGTGAAATCGCAGATCTAGAGAGTGTACGGGAGATCCTTTACTGCACGTATAAGCTCTGTCAAGCCCCTTTAAACTACTGGGAACGCTTGGAAGCACTTGACTTGTACTCGTTGGAAACGCAGGGGGGAGAGATATATCATAATCTACACTTGGAAAATCTTGGAAGGAATGGTCCGAATCTGACACAGAAATCACTCCCTACAAAAGGGTAAAAGACTGGGCAGGCGATGCAAAATGCCCCAATAAAAAGTAGGGGCGCCATTGTACACTAAGGGAAAACACCATAAGTGTCCGGGGCCCAAAACTGTTCAACAGCCTCCCATCAAGCATTAGGGGAATTGCCAATAAACCCCTGGTTCCTTCAAGAGAGAGCTGGACAGATACCTAAAGTCAGTGCCGGATCAGCCGGGCTGTGGCTCGTACGTTGGACTGCGTGCGGCCAGCAGTAGCAGCCTAGTTGATCAGGCCCTGATCCATCGGGAGGCCTGGTCATGGACTGGGCCGCGGGGGCGTTGATCCCCGAAATAACCTCCAGGTAACCTCCAGGTAACCTCACTCAGAGGTGACCAGAATACAACAGTTTATAAGTATATACGTATAAAAATACACAATATACCCTTCCAAACTGCAAATATTCCGAACCCCTCCTTTAAAGTGCAGGCATTGTACTTACCATTTCCAGGACTCAAATCCGTTTACATAAAATAACCGGCTTCCCTGAATCCCTTAACTAAATATTACCCTGCTCACACTCCAACAGCTAGTCAGGTCCCAAATACCATTTGTCTCCATTCACTCCTATCTAACACGCTCACGCACGCTTGCTGGAAGTCCAAGCCCCTCGCCCACAACACCTCCCTTACCCCCTCCGTCCAACCTTTTCGAGGACGACACCTACCCTGCCTTCCTTCCTCTACAGATTTATACGCTCTCCATGTCATTCTACTTTGATCCATTCTCTCTAAATGACCAAACCACCTCAACAACCCCTCTTCAGCCAACTGACTAATATTTTATTAACTCCACACCTTCCCCTAATTTCAACACTCCAAATTTTCTGCATAATATTTACACCACACATTGCCCTTAGACAGGACATCTCCACTGCCTCCAACCGCCTCCTCGCTGCAGCATTCACAACCCAAGCTTCACACCCATATAAGAGTATTGGTACTACTGTACTTTCGTACATTCCCTTCTTCGCCTCCATAGATATCATTTTTTGCCTCCACATATACCTCAATGCACCACTCACCTGTTTTCCTTCATCAATTCTATGATTAACCTCATTCTTCATAAATCCATCTGCTGATACGTCAACTCATAAATATCTGAAAACATTAACTCCTTCCATACTCCTCCTCCACAATTTGATATCCAATTTTTCTTTATCTAAATCATTTGATACCCTCATCACCTTACTCTTTTATATGTTCACTTTCAACTTTCTACCTTTACACACACCCAAATTCGTCCATTAACCTTTGCAATTTTTCTTTAGAATCTCCCATAAGCACAGTATCATCAGCAAAAAGTAACTTTGTCACTTCCCATTTTGTATTTAATTCCCCATAATTTAATCCCACCCCTCTCCCGAACACCCTAGCATTTACTTCTTTTACAACCCCATCTATAAATATATTAAACAACCATGGTGACATTACACATCCCTGTCTAAGACCTACTTTTACCGGGAAGTATTCTCCCTCTCTTCTACACACCCTAACCTGAGCCTCACTATCCTCATAAAAACTCTTGACAACATTTAGTAACTTATCACCTATTCCATATATTTGCAACAATTGTCAAATTGCTTCCCTATCCACTCTATCATATGCCTTTTCTAATTCCATAAATGCAAAAAAAACTTCCATACCTTTATCTAAATACTGCTCACATATATGTTTCAATGTAAACACTTGATCTACACATCCCCTACCCACTCTAAAACCTCTTTGGTCATCCGCAATTCTACATTCTGTCTTACCTCTAATTCTTTCAATAATAACCCTACCGTACACTTTTCCTGGTATACTCAGTAAACTTATTCCTCTATAATTTTTACAGTCTCTTTTGTCCCTCTTCCCTTTATATAAAGGGACTATACATGCTCTTTGCCAATCCCTAGGTGCCTTCCCATCTTTCATACATTTATTAAACAAAAATACCAACCACTCCAACACTATGTTGTCCCATGCTTTTAACATTTCTGTCATGATCCCGTCAGTTCCAGCTGCTTTATCCCCTTTCATTCTATGTAATGCCTCACACACCTCCCCCACACTCACATCCTGCTCTTGTTCACTCCTAAAAGATGATATTCCTCCCTGGCCAGTGCATGAAATTACTGCCTCCCTTTCTTCGTCGACATTTAAAAGTTCCTCAAAATATTCTCGCCATCTACCCAATACCTCCATCTCCCCATCTACTAACTCCCCTACTCTGTTTTTAGCTGACAAATCCATTTGTTCCCTAGGCTTTCTTAACTTGTTTAACTCCAAAATTTTTTCTTATTTTCATTAAAATTTCTTGGCAGTACCTCTCCCACTCTATCATCCGCTCTCCTTTTGCACTCTCTCACCACTCTCTTCACCTTTCTTTTACTCTCCATATACTCAACTCTTCTTATAAGAACATAAGAAAGAAGGAACACTGCAACAGGCCTACTGACCCATGCGGAGCAGGTCCATGTCCCCCCCGGATTAGACCAATGACCCTCCCCCCCGGATTAGCCCAATGACCCACCCAGTCTGATCATCTCCATTCAAGGATGGAGCACTGCACCAGACCCAGCAGCACAAGCTAGTCAGGTCCAACTCACACCCACCCACACCCACTCATGTATTTATCTAACCTATTTTTAAAACTACACAACGTTTTAGCCTCAATAACTGTTCTCGGGAGTTTGTTCTACTCATCCACAACTCTATTACCAAACCAGTGCTTTCCTATATCCTTTCTGAATCTGAATTTTTCCAACTTGAAACCATTGCTGCGAGTCCTGTCTTGGCTGGAAATTTTCAGCACGCTATTTACATCCCCTTTATTTATTCCTGTTTTCCATTTATACACCTCGATCATATCCCCCCCCCCCTAATTCTACGCTTTTCGAGAGAGTGCAGATTCAGCACCCTCAGTCTATCCTCATAGGGAAGTTGTCTGATACATGGGATCATCTTTGTCATCCTCCTCTGTACGTTTTCCAGAGCATTTATATCCATTCTGTAATACGATGACCAGAACTGAGCAGCATAGTCTGAGGCCTAACCAAGGATATATAGAGTTGAAGAACAACCTGAGAACTTCTATTATTTATACTTCTAGATATCAAGCCAAGAATTCTGTTAGCTTTATTGCAAATACTAATGCACTGTTGTCTTGGTTTTAAATTACTGCTAACCAGAGCTCCTAAATCCTTTTCGCAATCAGTAGTATTAAGATCTACATTATTTAGTTTATATGTGGCATGGTTATTTACCTGTCCAACATTTAGAACTTTGCATTTGTCAATATTAAACTGCACCTGCACACTTCTCCGACCATTGCATCAGTCTATTCAAATCATCCTGGAGTGCTCTAGTGTCCTCATTAGAATGAAATGGACGGCCTATTTTGGTGTCATCAGCAAATTTGCTTATGTCGCTATTTATTCCCTCATCTATGTCATTTATGTAAATTGTGAACAACAACGGGCCCAACACTGACCCCTGAGGAACACCGCTTGTGACGTGCCCCCATTCTGATTTCTCCCCATTTATGCAAACTCTCTGCTATTTGTCAGCCATGCCTCTACCCAGGAAAAATTTTCTCCTCCTATTCTGTGTGCCTTAAGTTTCCTCAATAGCCTCTGGTGTGGAACTCTATCGAAAGCCTTACTGAAGTCCATATACACAATATCATATTCATTACCATGATCTACCTCCTCAAACACCTTAGTGAAAAAAGTTAGTAAAATCGTAAGACAGGAACGCCCCTTTGTAAAATCGTGTTGAGATTCATTAATCAATCTGTGCTTGTCAAGATGGCTACGAATTGCTTCGGCAATTATTGATTCCATAAATTTTCCCACTATGGAGGTAAGGCTTATTGGTCTATGGTTCGAAGCCAAGGACCTGTCACCTGCCTTGTAAATAGGTATTACATTTGCCATTTTCCACTTATCAGGTACTATGCCAGTTTATGGTGATATGTTAAAAAGATTAGCCAAAGGTATGCTAAGTTCCTCTTTACATTCCTTTAACACCCTTGCAAACAGTTCATCAGGGCCTGGGGATTTGTTAGGTACACAAATAGCCCGCACATAAAAGAGAAAAGCTTACGACGACGTTTCGGTCCGACTTGGACCATTTACAAAGTCACACTAACCAGAAGTGGAGCAGGACGGCTATATATAGGCAGGAAGAGGTGGAGGTAGTAGTAGTAGTAGTAGTACAAAAATGGTATATAATACAGACAAGATGAAATTAAGACACATGTACAACACCCGGGCATCCCTATCGTAGACGTTGCGCCATCCAGCCAGCCACTGGATGGCGAAACGTCCACAACAAAGACACCCAGACACCGCACATGTGACTTACCCTGACTCTTCATTTTTTCTTTTTCTTTTTCTCCTTCTCCATCTTCCCTCTTTCCTTTTTCTCCTCTGGGTTGTCTTTCTCTCTTCTGTCTCGTGTTTCTGTTCCTTCATTTATTTCACCACTTCCCCTTTCACGCACCTCTGTGCGCTTGCTCTCCCTCTGTGGGCACCTAGCTCCCTTTCAGTGCTCCCCTTCCTTCGTATTTGACTGGCTCGTCCTCCTTATTCCCCACTTCTACCACTACCACTACTACTACTACTTCTACTACTACTACTACTACTACTACTGATGAAATTAAGACACATGTGCTTCGTCTGGGTGTCTTTGTTGTGGACGTTTCGCCATTCAGTGGCTGGCTGGATGGCGCAACGTCTACGATAGGGGTGCCCGGGTGTTGCACATGTGTCTTAATTTCATCTTGTCGGTATTATATACCATTCTTGTACTACTACTACTACTACTACTACCACCACCTCTTCCTGCCTATATATAGACGTCCTGCTCTACTTCTGGTTAGTGTGACTTTGTAAATGGTACAAGTCGGACCGAAACGTCGTCGTAAGCTTCTCTCTTTTATGTGTGGGTTATTTGTGTATCATTCCAGTCACGGTATTGGGCCTTTTTTTGTTATTTATTGATTTGTTAGGTTTTAGTTTCTCTATTTGTCTGAGGACCATGTCACTAGTTACCACAATCGTACATAGTTTATTATCATCCTGAAGAAAATAAATGGTATAAAATACCAACACAATGGAAACATAAACATATGCAGTTTAATGTGACCCTTTATTGACACTGTTTCGCCCACACAGTGGGCTTTTTCAAGTCACAAACAGATCCTCCCAGGTAGATCTGTTTGTGAGTTGACAACGTTTCGCCCACTGTGTGGGCGAAACGTTGTCAATAAAGGATCACATTAAACTGCATATGTGTTTATGTTTCCTTTATTATCATCCTGTTCTACGTAATCTATTATTTCAGGAATATCGCTAGTATTTTCCTGGGTGAAAACTGAGAGGAAGTAGGTATTGAGAATTTCACTCATACCCTTATCACTGTCAGTGATCTGACCAAAGTTACTCTTAAGTGGGCCAATCTTGTCCCTAATCTTACTTCTGTATACCTGAAAGAACCCTTTTGGGTTAGTCTTTGAATCCCTTGCGACCTTAGCCTCATAATCCCTTTTTGTTTTTCTTATTCCTTTCTTTATTTCTCTCTTTAATTGAATATATTGATTTCTTAACTGCCCATTCTCTCTTTTGATACGCCTATATATGCCTCTCTTTTGACCAATGAGATGTTTTTAATCTATTGTTCATCCATTTGGGATCATTTTTGTTAGATCTAATTTCCCTACTTGGAACAAAAGTTGTCTGGGCAGCTAGAACTATGCTATGAAAAACGTCATATTGGCAACCAAGATCACCTACCTGACCCATAGTCAGGACATCCCAATTTAGCCCACCCAGGTAATTTTTCAGTCCCATGAAGTCGGCCAAGCAAAAGTCTGGGACAGTGATTTGATTGCAGTTATCTGGGTAATTCCATGATATATTAAAACTAAGTGATTTGTGATCACTTTCCCCAAGCTCATCATTAACCTCAAGATTATTAATTAGTGAATCTTTGTTGGCAATACCAAGTCAAGCAGATTGTTTCCTCTAGTTGGTTCTGTCACAACCTGTTCTAAAAAGCAATCCTGAACCATATCAAGAAAGTCACTAGACTCAAGATTTCCTGTCATATTGTTCCAGTCAGTTTGTCTAAAGTTAAAATCTCCCATTATAACAACATTTTCATATCTAGATGCCTTATGAATTTCGTCCCATAACAGCTTACTGCCCTCCCTATCAAGGTTTGGGGGCCTATAAATCACACCCAAAATTAATTTGTCATGTCCCTCGAGAAACTGTAGCCAAACAGATTCAGTGTTTAATGTCTCTAATCTTATATCATGTCTAAGACAACAATTTAAATTTTCTCTGACATACATCACCACCCCACCACCCTTCCTGTTGACCCTGTCAGTGTGGAATAGCTTATAACCCTGTATGTTGCATTCAGAAGGCATGTCTCTTTCAGGTTGAACCAGGTCTCTGTTATACCAATAATATCTATATTACCTACACTTGCAAGTAATCTTACCTCATCTATCTTATTTCTTAGACTCCTACTATTTGTATAGTAAACTTTAAGGGAGCTAGTCACACGTTGCCCTCTACTATCCTTCTTTGTTTGTTGATCAATTTATTTGCCTTTACTAGCAACTTTATTTTGAATATTGTCTTTTAAACATATCCCTGAGGTATCCCGGTAATAACTGCTGTTTTTAACCCTAATGCTGCAGCCTGATTGTTTCCCACAAACACCCATACCTCTGTAATCTATCAGTTTAAATTTCTAGACAAGTCATCAATTACCCTCTCAATTGATTGGCTAATGCAACCACTCCATCCCCAGAGAGATGAACCCCATCCCTTGCATACATATCACGTTTGTCAAAGAATAGGTCCCAGTTATCAATGAATGGGATTGCAAGTTCCTTGCAGTACCTGTCTAGCCAGCAATTTATACCAATTGCCCTAGACATCCATTCATTGCCCACTCCCTTTCTAGGCAAGATGCTACATATGACTGGGATTCCTCCCTTAGACCTAACTACTTCTATGGCTGACCTGTACATATCCAGCAGCTCCTGTCTCCTGCCCTTCCCAATGTCATTACCCCCAGCACTAAGACAGGTAATGGGCTTGTTCCCATTACCTGCCATAATATTATCCAACCTGCTGACTATGTCACCAATACCAGCTCCAGGAAGACACACTCTCTGTCTGACCTTCCTGTCTCTGTTACAAAATGCACGGTCCATATATCTTACCTGAGAATCGCCTACTATTAAAATATTCTTACCTTGATTAGCAGGGGAATCAGTGGTACCTTCAATCTCACTAACCACTGAAGTACACTCGTCTTGGAGAACAGAGAATCGATTTCCTCCCTTCACATCTTCTCCATTAACTCTCCTCATCTTCCTTCTTCCTGAACTGTGAACCACTTGCCACTTAAAGCGGCTGCCACCATCACTGCTGGTGACCATTTCCTCCTTACCAGCTAAATCCTAATCACACTCACTCCCAGACTCATCTATGCGAAGCTTCAGCCTCCTATTTTCCTCCTGAAGAAGTAGAATCTCCTTCTTCAACACTTGAACCTGAGATTCTAAAACACTACAACAAGCCATGGTGCTTGGTAACAGCCCACGCTAACTCCCAAGAGCTTAGGCAGGTAGGACCGCAGGTGACCACTGACCTCAGCGTAATAACACTTCTGCTTTGTAATTACCTCTCATAAGCTAACTTTTTCTCTTTTATCATCATTCCACCAATGACTCCTTTTTCCTCCTGCACCCACCCTCTTATAACTGTAAACTTCTGCCCCACATTCTAATACTGCATTTTTAAAACTATTCCAACCCTCTTAAGCCCCCCCACTACTCATACCTGCACCAGCCCACCTTTCTGCCAATAGTTGCTTATATGTCACCCTAAATTCCTCCTCCCTTAGTTTATACACTTTCACCCCCCTCTTACTTGTTGTTGCCATTTTCCTCTTATCCCATCTACTTCTTACTCTAACTGTAGCTACAACTAGATAATGATCCGATATATCAGTTGCCCCTTTATAAACGTGTACATCCTGGAGCCTTCCCATCAACCTTTTATCCACCAATACATAATCTAACAAACTACTTTCATTATATGCTACATCATACCTTGTATATTTATTTATCCTCTTTTTCATAAAATATGTATTACTTATTACCAAACCTCTTTCTGCACATAGCTCAAATAAAGATTACCCATTTTCATTTACCCCTGGCACCCCAAATTTACCTACTACTCCCTCCACAATATTTTTACCCCCTTTAGCATTAAAATCCCCAACCACCATTACTCTCACACTTGGTTCAAAACTCCCTACGCATTCACTCAACATTTCCCAAAATCTCTCTCTCTCCTCTATACTTCTGTCTTCCTCAGGTGCTTATACGCTTACTATAACCCACTTCTCACATCCAACCTTTATTTTACTCCATATAATCCTTGAATTAATACATTTATAGTCCCTCTTTTCCTGCCATAGCTTATTCTTCAACATTATTGCTACTACTCCTTTAGCTCTAACTCTATTAGAAACCCCTGACCTAATCCCATTTATTCCTCTCCACTGAAAGTCACCCATCAACTTCAGCTTTGTTTCACTTAAAGCCAGGATATCCAGCTTCTTCTCATTCATAACATCCACAATCATCTCTTTCTTATTCGCTCAACATCCACGCACATTCAGACTTACCACTTTGACTATTTTCTTATTTTTTTTAGTAATTATTACAGGAAAAGGGGTTACTAGCCCATTGTTTCAGGCATTTTAGTTGACTTTTACAACACGCATGGCTTACGGAGGAAAGATTCTTATTCCACTTTTCCATGAATATGAAAGGAAAAGTAATTAGAACAAGAACTAAGATAAAATCAAAGAAAACTCAGATGAGTGTGTATAAATTAACGTGTACATGTATGTGTAGTGTGACCTAAGTGTAAGTAGAAGTAGCAAGACGTACCTGTAATCTTGCATATTTATGAGACAGACAAGACACCAGCAATCCTACCATCATGTAAAACAATTACAGACATTCGTTTTACACTCACTTGGCAGGACGGTAGTACCTCCCTGGGTGGTTGCTGTCTACCAACCTACTACCTACAGATATTTATATTTATTATATGGTTTATTATGTCATATTAGATCAATTGTGATAGACAAATAAGCTGTACAGTTGATAATAACATCATATTGAGGTACTATTTTGTCATGCCTCATGACAGCAGGAACAGATTAATTGGATTTACATTATTTCTTATGGGAAATATTGTTTCGGCTTTAAGACGTTTCGACTTTAGTAATAATCCTGGAATGGATTAAGGATGAAACTCGGGGTTCCCCTGTAATTCAATATTTTTAATATCTAATAGTCATAATTTTATTATTATTATTATTATTGTTATTATTAGCTGTTACAAATATTGAATATAATTATCTCATTTAATATAAAAATATTTTTATTGCCTTTTACTTTTTATTTTTATAAATGTTGAATTACTATTGTCTCTTAATATTTATAAGAATTAATAATAATAATAATAAAGGGAAACCGTTTTAATAAAAGGCAGATAATTTTAATTCAAAATTAATAATAATAATAATAATAATTTAAGAGCTAATAATAATTCAATATTTATAATAAAGTATTAAGATTATGGTTAGTGTTTGTGAAGGTGACGGAGGTGATGGAGGCACTGGAGTCGTCCTCCACTCTGGTATTTCTTGACCTAGCCTGGCCTGGATCACCCAGACAAAGAGTGCACATCCAGGTGAATACTGACACCATGATGGCCAGACAGTTTCTGTTGTTGTGCACTGGACAGCAGCAGCAGTCAGGCTCTTCCTCAACACTAAACTGTTGAAGGTGTGGCACAAGGATGAGCCAGGGAAGCATGTGATGGGTGGAGACTACCAGTACAATAATGTTGAGGGAGGAGCACCACTGCTGCCTCACCAGCGTGGTCACAAGTACAAGAAGTCAGGCAGTGCTGGTGCTGTGTTGTCATGGTATGACCCATGGAGTAACAAGAGTGCACAGTTCTGTATCATCACCAGGAACCTCACAGATGGTCTCGAGTGGTCCAGTGTCTTTGGTAAGGTGGTGAGAGGCATGGAAGTGGTGAGAGCAGCAGTCAACCACAGGGACATCACAGAGGTGACTGTTGTGGACTGTGGTGTTTTGATGTCTCTCTAGTTCACTGTATCATCACTATTGTGTGTCACTATCATTGCTGTATATCACCATCAATACACTGAAGCCACATTCACTGCAGTGGTGTGTCACCATCGCTAGAGTCGTGTTTCACCATAACTGAAGTGGAATGTCACTATCAGTACAGGTCTCACCATCACTTGAGTAGTGTCACTACAGAGGTGTTACCATAAGTACAGTGTTGTGACCACTACAGTGGTGTCACTATGGAGGTGCCACCATGAGTACTGTGTTGTGGCCACTGTTACGCGCCCCTCCTTCACACTCTATTATATACAAAAATAAAAGGCCTGGTTAAAATAAGTTCTGTAATAATATATCGCGAACCACTTCATTACTAGCTAGATAAAGCAGGTTCGACTATATATTATTATCGGGTACAGTATGAATCATCAAAAGTACTCTCATTGTATTATATTGTATTATATTATATTATTATATTAGGTTAGGTATTACGAATATGTAACCACTACTGTAGTGACCAATTGGTGGTTCCAGAATTGACGCCACGCGTCGCCTTCTGGCCGAGCTGAAGTCAGACTATGGAGTAGTTGAGCGGGGCAGTCAGCTCCTAGCTCTGACTCGGTACGGGTCTTCAACCCAAAGCTCTTAGCTTAAACTAAAACTGTAAACCAAGTCTATTGTCTTGCCTATGCCATTAATTTCCTGAAGTCTGGTATTTCATGTCTCTTATGAAAGATAACTATTTCGTCATCCTAGACCTTTCTAAAAGCGATGCTGTATAGTCCTTGTGGCTTAGCGCTTCTTTTTGATTATAATAATAATCTAAAAGCGATGAATGGTGAAATTAGTGGATTATCAATTGAAATTATTGTATCATACTCTGTTAATAAGAATTTGAACGTAAGATTAGGTTTCTTGCTATATAGTATTTCATTTATAATTGCTTGTGGCTATTTGAATTCACTAACCAAGTACGAATGAAACTAAATGATTGGTAATAAAATAAAACTAACAAAAAAAAAAAAAAAGTTATTTGCGCCTCTGTTGTTACGGTGAAGATTAAGTCGTAACAACCACTGCAGTCATGTCACCATCACTACAGAGGGGTCACTGCAGTGATCTCACCATAAGTACTGTGTTGCGACCACTACAGTGGTGTTCACTACAGAGGTATCACCATCAGGACAGTGGTGGCACAGTCACAACATTGCTGTCATCAGTTTTAAAGTAATTTATTCGTAACTGACCAATTCTTCATTTGTAACTTGCATCATTGCACTTATGATTGTAATGTCCCGACTTAAAGTATGTATTAAGTCTAAATATGTCCTTAGGCAAATAGATAAATTAAAACCTAACAAATCCCCAGGCCCTGATGAACTGTATGCAAGGGTTCTAAAGGAATGTAAAGAGGAGCTTAGCACACCTTTGGCTAATCTTTTCAACATATCACTACAAACTGGCATGCTGCCAGGTAAGTGGAAAATGGCAAATGTGATACCTATTTTCAAAACAGGTGACAGGTCCTTAGCTTCGAACTATAGACCAATAAGCCTAACCTCCATAGTGGGGAAATTTATGGAATCAATAATTGCCGAGGCAGTTAGTAGCCACCTTGAAAAGCATAAATTAATCAACGAATCTCAGCATGGTTTTACAAAGGGGCGTTCCTGCCTTACGAATTTATTAACTTTTTTCACAAAGGTATTTGAGGAGGTAGATCATGGTAATGAATATGATATTGTGTATATGGACTTCAGTAAGGCTTTCGACAGGTCCCACATCAGAGAATATTGAGGAAAATTAAAGCACATGGAATAGGAGGAGAAATTTTTCCTGGATAGAGGCATGGTTGACAAATAGGCAGCAGAGAGTTTGCATAAATGGGGAGAAATCAGAGTGAGGAAGCGTCACGAGCGGTGTTCCACAGGGGTCAGTGTTGGGCCCCCTGCTGTTCACAATCTACATAAACGACATAGATGAGGGCATAAAGAGCGACATCGGCAAGTTTGCCGATGACACCAAAATAGGCCTTTCGAATTCATTCTGACGAGGACATTCGAGCACTCCAGGAAGATTTTGAATAGACTGATGCAGTGGTGGGAGAAGTGGCAGATGCAGTTTAATATAGACAAATGCAAAGTTCTAAATGTTGGACAGGACAATAACCATGCCACATACAAACTAAATAATGTAGATCTTAATATTACGGATTGCGAAAAAGAGTTTAGGAGTTCTGGTTAGCAGTAATCTGAAACCAAGACAACAGTGCATAAGTGTTCGCAACAAAGCTAATAGAATCCTTGGCTTCATATCAAGAAGCATAAATAATAGGAGTCCTCAGGTTGTTCTTCAACTCTATACATCCTTGGTTAGGCCTCATTTAGATTATGCTGCACAGTTTTGGTCACCGTATTACAGAATGGATATAAATGCTCTGGAAAATGTACAAAGGAGGATGACAAAGTTGATCCCATGTATCAGAAACCTTCCCTATGAGGATAGACTAAGGGTCCTGAATCTGCACTCTCTAGAAAGACGTAGAATTAGGGGGGATATGATTGAGGTGTATAAATGGAAGACAGGAATAAATAAAGGGGATGTAAATAGTGTGCTGAAAATATCTAGCCTAGACAGGACTCGCAGCAATGGTTTTAAGTTGGAAAAATTCAAATTCAGGAAGGATATAGGAAAGTACTGGTTTGGTAATAGAGTTGTGGATGAGTGGAACAAACTCCCGAGTGCAGTTATAGAGGCCAGAACGTTGTGTAGCTTTAAAAATAGGTTGGATAAATACATGAGTGGGTATGGGTGGGTGTGAGTTGGTCCTGATTAGCTTGTTCTACTAGGTCAGTTGCCGTGTTCCTCCCTTAAGTCAATGTGACCTGACCTGACTAGGTTGGGTGCATTGGCTTAATCCGGTAGGAGACTTGGACCTGCCTCGCATGGGCCAGTAGGCCTTCTGCAGTGTTCCTTCGTTCTTATGTTCTTATAAGTAATATGCATATCATTTCGAATGTGTAATTGCTCTAATTTGTATTGCTCATAAAACACTTCATTTTTTTTACTTTTAATTTTTATACTAGGTATTGTCAGCAAATCAGTTAGTAGGTTCGTAGACAGCAACCACCCAGGGATGTACTACTGTCCTGCCAAGTGAGTGTGAAACGGAAACTCGCAATTGTTTTATAAGACAGTAGGAATGCTGGAGTCTTTTCTCTGTCTTATAAACATGCAGGACACCAGGAATATCTTTTATTTACACTTAGGTCACACAACACATGCATGTACATAGATATATATACATACATACCCCTCTAGGTTTTCTTCTACTTCTTAATAAATCTTGTTCTTGTTTCTTTCCTCTTATCTGTATGGGAAGTGGAACAGAATTCTTCCTCTGTAAGCCATGTGTGTCGTAGGAGGTGACTAAAATGCTCGCAGCAAGGGGCTAGTAAGCTCTTCTCCTGTTTAAATTACTAAATTTAAAAAGAAAATCTATCGCTTTTCTTTTCAGGTCACTTTGCCTTGGTGGGATACGGTCGGTTTGTTAAAAAAAATCAGCAAGTATGTACAGTATAGCACAGAATTTTAATTTTGAGCACGAATGAACTAGAGCATTGTAAGTGTTGCAGAAGGATGACAATAATCAGTTTTATGTTAGTTACACCTTTCTAGTTTCCCCCCCTATCTCTTACAACAAAAAAATAATTGTTGGAAAAAGACAAAATGTAAACATTGGGACATTTTATTGGAAAAATTTTGTCTTGAGGCCTTTGTTACTCCACAGTGTTCTAGTGTTAATAATGGTCTTGAGACCTTTGTTACTCCACAATGTTCTAGTGTTCATTATAATCTTGATACCTTTGTTATTCTACAGTGTTCTAGTGTTCATTATGGTCTTGAGACCTTTGTTACTCCAGTGTTCTAGTGTTCATTATGGTCTTGAGACCTTGGTTATTACAGTGTCATTATGGACTTGAAACCTTTGTTACTCCACAGTGTTCTAGTGAGACCATAAGTAATTATGGTCTCAAAGCCTCGGTTACTCTACAGTGTTCTAGTGTTCATTATCTTTTTGACACCTTGGTTACTCTACAGTGTTCCAGTGTTCATTATGATCTTGAGGCCTTGGTTACTCCAGAGTATCCTAGTGTCCATTATGGTCTCGAGACCTTGGTTACCCCAGAGTATCCTAGTGTTCATTACGCTCATGAGACCTTGGTTACTCCAGAGTGTTCATTATGGTCTTGAGACTTTGGATACTGAACAGTGTTCTAGTGTTCATTATGGTCTTGAGACCTTGGTTACTGTACAGTGTTTCAGTGTTCAATATGGTCGTGAGAACTCTGGTTACTCTACAGTATTCTAGTGTTCATTATGTTCTTGAGACTTAGATTACTCTAGAGTGTTTTGGTGTTCATTTTGGTCTTGAGACCTTGGTTACTCTACAGTGTTTTGGTGTTCATTATGGTCTTGAGACATTGGTTACTCTACATTGTTCTAGTGTTCATTATGGTCTTGAGACCTTGGTTACTCTACAGTGTTCTAGTGCTCATTATGGTCTTGAAACATTGGTTACTCTACAGTGTTCTGGTGCTCATTATGGTCTTGAGACCTTGGTTACTCTAAAGTGTTTTGGTGTTCATTTTTGTCTTGAGACCTTGGTTACTCTACAGCGTTCTGGTGTTCATTATGGTCTTGAGACCTTGGTTCCTCTACAGTGTTCTAGTGTTCATTATGGTCTTGAGACTTTGGTTATTCCATGGTGTCATTATGGTCTTGAGACCTTTGTTACTCCACAATGTTCTAGTGTTCCTTATGGTCTTGAGAACTTTGTTACTCTACGGTGTTCTAGTGTTCATTATGGCCTTGAGACCTTTGTTACTTCACAATGTTCTAATGTTCATTATGGTCTTGAGACCTTGGTTATTCCAGTGTCATTATGATCTTGAGACCTTTCTTACTCCAGTTTTCTAGTGTTCATTATGGTCATGAGACCTTTGTTACTCTACAGTCTTCTAGTGGTCATTATGGTCTTGAGACCTTGGTTATTCCACAGTGTCATTATGGACTTGAGACCTTTGTTACTCCCCAGTGTTCTAATGTTCATTATGGTCTCAAGGCCTCGGTTACTCTACAGTGTTCTAGTGTTCATTATCTTCTTGACACCTTGGTTACTGTACAGTGTTCTAGTGTTCATTATGGTCTTGAGACCTTGGTTACTGTACAGTGTTCTAGTGTTCATTATGGCCTTGAGAGCTTGGTTACTCTACAGTGTTCTCGTGCTCATTACGGTCATGAGACCTTGGTTGCTCTACAGTGTTCTAGTGTGCATTATGGTCTTGAGACCTTGGTTACTGCACAGTGTTCTAGCGTTTATTTTGGTCTTGAGACCTTGGTTACCCCAGAGTATCCTAGTGTTCATTACGCTCATGAGACCTTGGTTACTCCAGAGTGTTCATTATGGTCTTGAGACTTTGGTTACTGAACAATGTTCTAGTGTTCATTATGGTCTTGAGACCTTGGTTACTGTACAGTGTTTCAGTGTTCAATATGGTCTTGAGAACTCTGGTTACTCTACAGTATTCTAGTGTTCATTATGTTCCTGAGACTTAGATTACTCTAGAGTGTTTTGGTGTTCATTTTGGTCTTGAGACCTTGGTTACTCTACAGCGTTCTGGTGTTCATTACGGTCCTGAGTCCTTACTCTATGGTGTTCTGGTGTTCATTATGGTCTTGAGACCTTGGTTACTCTACAGTGTTCTAGTGCTCATTATGGTCTTGAGACCTTTGTTACTCCACAATGTTCTGTTCATTATGGTCTTGAGACCTTGGTTACTCTACAGTGTTCTAGTGCTCATTATGGTCTTGAGACATAGGTTACTCTACGGTGTTCTGGTGTTCATTATGGTCTTGAGACCTTGGTTACTCTACAGTGTTCTAGTGCTCATTATGGTCTTAGACCTTTGTTACTCCACAATGTTCTGTTCATTATGGTCTTGAGACCTTGGTTACTCTACAGTGTTCTAGTGTTCATTATGGTCTTGTGACCTCGGTTACTCTACAGCGTTCTGGTGTTCATTATGGTCTTGAGACTATGGTTACTCTACAGTGTTCTAGTGTTCATTATGGTCTTGAGACTTTGGTTATTCCACAGTGTCATTATGGTCTTGAGACCTTTGTTACTCCACAATGTTCTAGTGTTCCTTAAGGTCTTGAGACCTTTGTTATTCTACAGTGTTCTAGTGTTATTTATGGCCTTGAGACCTTTGTTACTTCACAATGTTCTAGTGTTCATTATGGTCTTGAGACATTTTTTATTCTACAGTGCTCTAGTGTTCATTATGGTCTTGAGACCTTAGTTATTCCACAGTGTCATTATGGACTTGAGACCTTTGTTACTCCTCAAGGTTCTAATGTTCATTATGGTCTCAAGGCCTCGGTTACTGTACAGTGTTCTATTGTTCATTATCTTCTTGACACCTTGGTTACTGTGCAGTGTTCTAGTGTTCATTATGGTCTTGAGAGCTTGGTTACTCTACAGTGTTCTCGTGCTCATTACGGTCATGAGGCCTTGGTTAATGTACAGTGTTTTAATTTTCATTATGGTCTTGAGATTTTGGTTACTCTACAGTGTTCTGGTGTTCAATAAGATCTTGCGACCCTGGTTACTCTACAGTATTCTTGTGTTCATTATGGCTTACGGAGGAAGGACTCTTATTCCACTTCCAAATGAATATGAAAGGAAAAGTAATTAGAACAAGAAACTAAGATAAAATCAAAGAAAACTCAGATGAGTGTGTATAAATAAACATGTACATGTATGTGTAGTGTGACCTAAGTGTAAGTAGAAGTAGCAAGACGTACCTGTAATCTTGCATGTTTATGAGACAGACAAAAGACACCAGCAATCCTACCATCATGTAAAACAATTACAGACTTTCGTTTTACACTCACTTGGCAGGACGGTAGTACCTCCCTGGGTGGTTGCTGTCTACCAACCTACTACCTACAGATATTTATATTTATTATATGGTTTATTATGTCATATTAGATCAATTGTGATAGACAAATAAGCTGTACAGTTGATAATAACATCATATTGAGGTACTATTTTGCCATGCCTCATGACAGCTGGAACAGATTAATTGGATTTTCATTATTTCTTATGGGAAATATTGCTTCGGCTTTAAGACGTTTCAACTTTAGTAATAATCCTGGAATGGATTAAGGATGAAACTCGGGGTTCACCTGTAATTCAATATTTTTAGTAGCTAATAGTCATAATTTTATTATTATTATTATTATTATTATTATTATTATTATTATTAGCTGTTATAAATATTGAATATAATTATCTCATTTAACATAAAAATATTTTTATTACCTTTTACTTTTTATTTTTACATATGTTGAATTACTGTTCTCTTAATATTTATAATAATTAATAATGATAATAATAAAGGGAAACCGTTTTAATAAAAGGCAGATAATTTTAATTCAAAATTAATAATAATAATAATAATAATTTAAGAGCTAATAATAATTCAATATTTATAATAAAGTATTAAGTTTAGGGTTAGTGTTTGTGAAGGGACGGAGGGTGGAGGCCCTGGAGTCGTCCCCCACTCTGGTATTTCTTGACCTCCCCTGGCCTGGATCCCCAGACAAAGAGGCACACCCAGCTGAATACGACCCATGAGGCCGACAGTTTCTGTTTTGTGCACGGACACGCAGCAGTCAGGCCTTCTTAAACACTAAACTGTTGAAGGTGTCCCCAAAAGGATGAGCCGGGAAGAATGGATGGGTGGGACTCCCATACAGAAATGGGGGGGGAGGGCCCCACTGCTGCCTCACCAGCGTGCCCCAAAGACAAAAAGTCGGGCAGGCTGGTGCTGTTTTGTCATGGTATGACCCAGGGAGTAAAAAGATGCACATTCTTTTCATCACCGGAACCTCACAGATGGTCTCAAAGGGGGCCCAGTGTCTTTGGTAAGGGGGTTGGAGGGGCCTGGAAGTGGTGAGAGCACATCAACACGGGAATCCAGAGGGACGTGGTGAACTGTGGTGTTTTAAAGTTCTCTATTTTACTGTAACCTCCATTGTGTGTCACTTCATTGCTGTAACACCATCAATCACTGAAGCCACATTCACTGCGTGGGGTCACCACCCTAGCGTGTTTCACCATAATAAAGTGGAATGTCACTTCGTAAAGTTCACCACCTTGAGTAGGTCACTACAGAGGTGTTCCATAAGTCAAGTTGTGACCATTACAGTGGTGTCAATATGGGGTCCCACTGATACGGGTTTTGTGCCCAAATGCAGTCGGTCACCATCACTACAGGGGGGTCACGCAGTGATCTCACCATAAGTACTCTTTTTGTGACCATCAATGGTGGCCTCAGGGGTATACCCAGGACATGGTGTCACAGTCATACATTGTTGTACATTTTAAAGTAATTTATTCGTAACTGACCAATTTTTCCCTTTTGAATTGCACTTGCCCTTATGATTGAAATTCCGACTTAAAGTATGTAAAAAGTCTAAATATAGTAATATGCAAATCTTTTCAAATGTATAATGTTTAACTAATTTTAGGATCATAAAACACTTTTTATTCTTTTTATTTTAATTTTTATCTGGGTTTTGTCAGCAAATCAGGTAGTAGGTTCGAGAGAAACCGCCCAGGGATGTACTTTTGCCCTACCAAGTGAGTGTGAACGGAAACTCGCAATTGTTTTATAAAAAGTAGGATTGCTGGGTCTTTTTTCTGTCCATAAACATGAAGGACACCGGGTATATTTTTTATTTACACTTAGGTCAAAACCAGCATGCATGATATATATACATACTACCCCCTAGGTTTTTTTCTATTTTTTAATAGTCTTTTTTTCTTGTTTTTTTTCCTCTTATCTGTATGGGGAAGTGGAAACAGAATTCTTCCCTGTAGCATTGGTCAAGGAGGTGACAAAAGCTCGCGCAAGGGGCTAGTAAGTCTTTCCCTGTATAAATTGCTAATTTTAAAAAGAAAAATTTCGCTTTTTTTTTAGGTACTTTGCCTTGGTGGGATACGGTCGGTTTGTTAAAAAAATCAGCAAGTATGTACAGTATAGCACGAATTTTAATTTTGAGCACAATGAACTAGGGGATTGTAATGTTGCGAAGGATGACAAAAATCATTTTTATGTTAGTTCCCCTTTTTCTAGTTTTCTCCTCTATCTCTTCAACAAAAAACTGATTGTTGGGAAAAAAACAAAAAAGAAAACATTGGGACATTTTTTTGGAAAAGTTTTGTCTTGGGCCTTTGTTACTCCACATGTTCTAGGTTTATTATGGGGGCTTGAGACCCTTTGTTACTCTACAGTGTTCAATGTTCATTATGGGCTTTGGCCCCTTTTTTACTCTTCGTGTTCTGGTGTTCATTACGGTCTTGAGACTTTTTGGTTCTCCCAGTGTTCAGGTTATTATGGCTTGGACCTTTGTTACTCCACAATGTTCTAGCGTTCTTTTTGGGCTTGAGACCCTTTTTTACTCTACAGTGTTTAATGTTCATTATGGTCTTTAGACCTTTGTTACCTTCAGTGTTTTTGGGGTTCATTACGGTCTTGGACTTTGGTTACTCCACAGTGTTTAGGTTCATTATGGTCTTGAACCTTGGTTTCTCTTCAGTGTTTGGTGTTCATTTCGTCTTGAGACTTTGGTTACTCCCATGTTTAGTGTTCATTATGTCCTGAGACCTTTATTATTTTGTGTCTTATGGCTTTAGACCTTTTTTACCCACGTGTTTAATGTTCATTATGGTCTTGGAGACCTTTGGGTTTCCTACAGTGTTTTTTGGTGTCATTTTGGTCTTGAGTCTTTGGTTATCCACAGGTTTTTGGGTTCATTATGGTCTTGAACCTTGGTTACTCTACAGTGTTTGGGGTTCTTATGGTCTTGAGACCTTTTTATCTTCATTTTGGTGTTCTTACGGTCTTGAGACTTTGGTTTACTCCACATGTTCTAGTGTTCATTTGGTCCTGAGACCTTTATTATTTTTGTGTCATTTGGGCTTTAGACCTTTGTTACTCCCCAGGTTCTAGTGTTCTAATGGTCTTTAGACCTTTGCTACTCTACAGTGTTCTAAATGTTATTATGGTTTTAGACCTTGGTTTTTCCCCTGTATTATGGTCTTGAGACCTTTGGGTTTTCCCAATGTCTTTGTGTTCATTTTGGTCTTGAGGGGCCTTGGCTACCTACAGGTTTTGGTGTTCATTATGGTCTTGAGATTTTTTTATTCTACAGGTTCTAGTGTTCATTTGGTTTGAGACCTTTGTTATTCCGTGTATTTTGGTCTTGAGACCTTTGTTTCTCCACATGTTCTAGTGTTCATAATGGTCTTTAGGGTTTTTTACTCCACTGTTTAGTGTTATTGTGGCCTTAGACCTTTTTTACTCTACAGTTTTAGTGCTCTTAGGTCTTGAGATTTTGTTATCCACAGTGTTTAGTGTTCATTTGGCCTGAGACCTTTGTTACTCCACAGTGTTTTAGTGTTTATTATGGGCTTGAGACCTTTTTTTATTCTACAGTGTTTTGTGTTCATTATGGCTTTTGGGCCTTGGTTTTTATGTGTCATTGTGGATTTAGACCTTTTTTACTCCTCAGTGTTCTAGGTTCCCTTTTGGTTAGATCTTTGGGGCTCCCAAGATCCTATGTTCTATGGTTTTGAGACCTTGGTTACTAGACGTGTTTCGTGTTTCTTACGGCCCTGAGACCTTGGTTATCCCGAGTGTTATTGGGCCGAGACCCTTGTTTTTCCTTCAGTGTTTTAGTGTTATTATGGCCTTGAGACCTTGGTTATGTACAGTGTTTGTTTCATTATGGTCTTGGACTTGTTACTCAACAGTATTCTAGGCTCATTAGTTCTTTGGGCTTAGATTTACTACATGTTCTGGTGTTATTATGGTCTTGGACCTTGGTTTTTCTACGTGTTCTGGTGTTTATTAGGGTTTTGGGCCTTGGTTACTCTACAGTGTTCTGGGTTAATTTTAGTCTTGAGACCCTTTGGGTTTTCTACGTGTTTTTGGTGTTTATTATGCTTCGGAGGAAAGATTCTTATTCCCCTCCCCCTAAATATGATAGGAAAAGTAATTAGAACAAGAACTAAGATAAAATCAAAGAAAACTCAGATAAGTGTGTATAAATAAACATGTATATGTATGTGTAGTGTGACCTAAGTGTAAGTAGAAGTAGCAAGACGTATCTGTAATCTTGCATGTTTATGAGACAGACAAAAGACACCAGCAATCCTACCATCATGTAAAACAATTACAGACTTTCGTTTTACACTCACTTGGCAGGACGGTAGTACCTCCCTGGGTGGTTGCTGTCTACCAACCTACTACCTACAGATATTTATATTATATGGTTTATTATGTCATATTAGATCAATTGTGATAGACAAATAAGCTGTACAGTTGATAATAACATCATACTGAGGTACTATTTTGTCATGCCTCATGACAGCAGGAACAGATTAATTGGATTTACATTATTTCTTATGGGAAATGTTGCTTCGGCTTTAAGACGTTTCAACTTTAGTAATAATCCTGGAATGGATTAAGGATGAAACTCGGGGTTCCCCTGTAATTCAATATTTTTAATATCTAATAGTCATAATTTTATTACCATTATTATTATTATTATTATTATTATTATTATTATTATTATTGTTATTCTTAGCTGTTATAAATATTGAATATAATTATCTCATTTAATATAAAAATATTTTTATTACCTTTTACTTTTTATTTTCATAAATTTTGAATTACTATTGTCTCTTAATATTTATAATAATAATTAATAATAATAAAGGGAAACAATTTTAATAAAAGGCAGATAATTTTAATTCAAAATTAATAATAATAATAATAATAATAATAATAATAATAATTTAACAGCTAATTATAATTCAATATTTATAATAGATAAAGTATTAAGATTATGGTGACGGTGAAGGTGACGGAGGTGATGGAGGCACTGGAGTCGTCCTCCACTCTGGTATTTCTTGACCTAGCCTGGCCTGGATCACCCAGACAAAGACTACACATCCAGCTGAATACTGACACCATGATGGCCAGACATTTCTGTTGTTGTGCACTGGACAGCAGCAGCAGTCAGGCTCTTCCTACCTCAACACTAAACTGTTGAAGGTGTGGCACAAGGATGAGCCAGGGGAGCATGTGATGGGTGGAGACTACCAGTAAAATAATGGTGAGGGAGGAGCACCACTGCTGCCTCACCAGCGTGGTCACAAGTACAAGAAGTCAGGCAGTGCTGGTGCTGTGTTGTCATGGTATGACCCATGGAGTAACAAGAGTGCACAGTTCTGTATCATCACCAGGAACCTCGCAGATGGTCTCGAGTGGTCCAGTGTCTTTGTTAAGGTGGTGAGAGACCTGGAAGTGGTGAGAGCAGCAGTCAACAACAGGGACATCACAGAGGTGACTGTGGTGGACTCTGGAGTTTTGATGTCTCTCTAGTTCACTGTACCATCACTATTGTGTGTCACTGTCATTGCTGTATATCACCATCAACACTGAAGGCACATTCATTGCAGTGGTGTGTCACCATCACAAGAGTCGTGTTTCACCATAACTGAAGTGGAATGTCACTATAAGTACAGGTCTCACCATCACTTGAGCAGTGTCACTACAGAGTTGTTACCATAAGTACAGTGCTGTGACCACTACAGTGGTGTCACTATGGAGGTGCCACCATGAGTACTGTGTTGTCACCACTACAGTGGTGTTCACTACAGAAGTATCACTATCAGGACAGTGATGACAACAATGTAGTGACTGTGACATCAGTTTTAAAGTAATTTATTCGTAACTGACCAATTCTTCATTTGTAACTTGCATCATTGCACTTATGATTGTAATGTCCCGACTTAAAGTATGTACTAAGTCTAAATATAAGTAATAGGCAAATCATTTCAAATGTGTAACTGCTCTAACTAATTTGTATGGCTAATAAAACACTATTATTTTTTTTATTTTTAATTTTTATACTAGGTATTGTCAGCAAATCAGGTAGTAGGTTCGTAGACAGCAACCGCCCAGGGATGTACTACTGTCCTACCAAGTGAGTGTGAAACGGAAACTCGCAATTGTTTTATAAGATAGTAGGATTGCTGGCGTCTTTTTTCTGCCTCATAAACATGCAGGATACCAGGTATATCTTTTACTTACACTTAGGTCACACAGCACATGCATGTACATAGATATATATACATACATACCCCTCTAGGTTTTCTTCTATTTTCTTAATAGATCTTGTTCTTGTTTCTTTCCTCGTATCTGTATGGGGAAGTGGAACAGAATTCTTCCTCTGTAAGCCATGTGTGTCATAGGAGGTGACTAAAATGCTCGCAGCAAGGGGCTAGTAAGCTCTTCTCCTGTATAAATTACTAAATTTAAAAAGAAAATCTTTCGCTTTTCTTTTTAGGTCACTTTGCCTTGGTGGGATACGGTCGGTTTGTTAAAAAAAATCAGGAAGTATGTACAGTGTAGCACAGAATTTTAATTTTGAGCACGAATGAACTAGAGCATTGTAGGTGTTGCAGAAGGATGACAATAATCAGTTTTATGTTAGTTAAACGTTTCTAGTTTCCTCCCCTATCTCTTACAACAAAACACATGATTGTTGGAAAAAGACACAGAATGTAAACATTGGGACATTTCATTGGAAAAGTTTTGTCTTGAGGCCTTTGTTACTGTACAGTGTTCTAGTGTTAATTATGGTCTTGACACCTTTGTTACTGCACAGTGTTCTAGTGTTCATTATGGCCTTGTGACCTTTGTTACTCCACAATTTTCTAGTGTTCTTTAGGGTCTTGAGACCTTTGTTATTCTACAGTGTTCTAGTGTTCATTATGGTCTTGAGACCTTGGTTATTCCAGTGTCATTATGGTCTTGAGACCTTTGTTACTTCACAATGTTCTAGTGTTCATTATGGTCTTGAAACCTTTGTTATTCTACAGTGTTCTAGTGTTCATTAGGGTCTTGAGACCTTGGTTATTCCAATGTCATTATGGTCTTGAGACCTTTGTTACTCTACAGTGTTCTAGTGCTCATTATGACCTTGAGATCTTTGCTTCTCCAAAATGTTCTAGTGTTCATTATGGTCTTGAGACCTTTGTTATTCCAGTGTCATTATGGTCTTGAGACCTTTGTTATTCCAGTGACATTATGGTCTTGAGACCTTTGTTACTCCACAGTGTTCTAGTGTTCATTATGGTCTCAAAGCCTCGGTTTCTCTACAGTGTTCTAGTGTTCATTATGGCCTTGAGACCTTGGTTACTGTACAGTGTTCTAGTGTTCATTATGGTCTTGAGACCTTGGTTACTCTTCAGTGTTCTCGTGTTCATTACGGTCATGAGATCTTGGTTACTCTACAGTGTTTTTGTGTTCATTATGGTCTCGAGACCTTGATTACTCTACAGTGTTCTAGTGTTCATTATGGTCTTGAGACCTTGGTTACTGTACAGTGTTCCTGTGTTCATTATGGTCTTGAAACCTTGGTTACTCTACAGTGTTCTGTTGTTCATTATGATTTTGAGACCTTGGTTACTCTACAAAGTTCTGGTGTTCATTATGGTGTTGAGACTTTGGTTACTCTACAGTGTTCTAGTGTTCATTATGGTCCGGAGACCTTTGTTACTCTGCAGTGTTCTAGTGTTCATTATGGTGCTGAGACCTTTGTTACTCCACAGTGTTCTAGTGTTCATTATGGCCTTGAGACCTTTGTTACTCCACAGTGTTCTAGTGTTAATTATGGTCTTGAGACCTTGGTTATTCCACAGTGTCATTATGGTCTTGAGACCTTTGTTACTCCACAGTGTTCTAGTGTTCATTATGGTCTTGAGACCTTGGTTATTCCACAGTGTCATTATGGACTTGAGACCTTTGTTATTCCAGTGTTCTAGTGTTCCTTATGGTCTTGAGACCTTTGGTACTCCACAGTGTTCTAATGTTCGTTATGGTCTCAAGGCCTCGGTTATTCTATAGTGTTCTAGTGTTCATTATCTTCTTGACACCTTGGTTACTGTACAGTGTTCTAGTGTTCATTATAATCTTGAGACGTTGGTTACTCTACAGTTTTCTGTTCAATATGGTCTTGAGATTTTGGGTACTCTACAGTGTTCTGGTGTTCATTATGGTCTTGAGACCTTGGTTACTCTACAGTGTTCTAGTGTTTATTTTGTATCTTTTTCCAGCTGACTCATAGTATCACATACGATTTTAACCAAAACAATAATTGCTTTTCGTCTTTATAACAAGACCTGGTGTAGGACCAAGCTGCCAGGTCTGTGACCCTGTAATTAATTACAGGTACAGTAAACTTCCTGTTGTAACAAATCTGTAAATTTCCCTCACCTTACTAAGAAAACCCTATTTCCCTTATAAACAAAATGTGATTACTCCTCTTTATATAATATAAAAAGTTAATAAATTTTACCATGAACAAACTTCTTAAACGGCAGACTTATAACTTCCATGGGAAATTACCTAAAGTTTAGTTACTATTGCTCTGGCAGAAGAAAATTGAATTTTTTTTGTAGCATAGCAATGCCTTCTTGTGATTGTCATGAGTTTTTCACCAAGTTATGCAGCACAGCATCTACTGGCTGTTTTACCATAAACAAAGCAAGATGCGACATTATTGTATGCAATTTGTTTAGGATCAAAGCAATTAATCTCTTAAGAAATGACACTCAAAATTCATATTGTACATGACAGAATTTTAGATCATGGCGTACTCTATCGTGCATTATTATTGATTATTGAAATACTGTAGTAGATCATCTTTCATTATGTATTAATCAATTGATTTTGGACTCTGTAATACTACTTAGGCTTACAAAAGAGTACAATATGCTGTACAGCAGGGAATAATAAACTGTACATCATTGTACAACATACTGTGCAAAAGTGTACAATATGGTGTACAGTAGAGAATAATGAACTGTACGTCATTGTACAACATACTGCAGAAATGAATCAAAGCTTGCAAGTGCTGCAGGTTGTGCAGTGATATTCTTCATTGTCACAAATTCAGGTTACAAGCTGTGATTTACAGTGACAAGTATGCATTCACAAGGCCAGAGTTGTTTATCTATATTAAAAGTAGGACTCAGTGATGTTTTTTACTTATTTAAATATCAGAACAGCTCAGTAAAGCAGCAAAGATGTATTAAGACTTGTGATTCACATGGGTTCTTATTGATAAAAAAAATTCATTCAGATGTAAAGAAACAAAGCGTAAAATATCTGATTTCATTGAAACATAAAACTACCATTTCTGCTGATCCTTCCTGATGATTCGTCTTCAAGGTAACAAACATATTTATGCAGGCACTAAGACCACTTCATTGTTGATCCTTCCTGATGATTCGTCTTCAAGGTAACAAACATATTTATGCAGGCACTAAGACTGCTTCATTGTTGATCCTTCCTAATGCATCATCTTCAATGTAACAGTAGTGAACTTGAACTCAAAATGGCTCATCTCAGAGTGGCTCAAAATGGCAGCAACCCCCCACCCCCACTTCCGGTTTTGCTTTCGGTCTGCGTCCCCACTCCCTGAACCTCCTGCTGCACCCCCCTTACTCCCGGATCGCCCTCACTTCTCAAATCAAATTTTTTCAATTTTTATTTTCGATTTTTTCTTGAATTCGGTAAAGGTTGCCTCTTCGGTTACCTCTTAAAATTTCTCTCAAAAATAAGTATTTTCATAACTGCTTCACTTCCTCGGATCAACATTTACCTCAATTTTTAAGTTGCCAACTTTTCATTTTATTTTTCGAATTTTGGGGTTTTTCGATTTTTGAGATTTTGAGTCACCCTCCACTTCCTTGGATCAAGATTTGGGTTCCCCTATAGGGATCAGAGGTAAGCATTCCAAAAATGGTGTGGGTTGGTGAATTGATTAAGATGTTTATTTTGACATGACACATAGTTCTACAGGCAAATATTATAGTTGGGTGCATATGCCAAAAGCTTCTTCGTATATAGTGCCTTTTGGTCAAACTTAAAGATCCTGCCTCGCATGGGCCAATAGGCTAACTGCAGTGTTCTTATGTCAGGTCTCCCATATGGGAGTACAATAGACTGAATCAAAACAGGTGGGGTGTGATGTCACATGATGAGCACCCATGACGTCAACAAGTTTAATCAAGCCAGGTTAACGCTATACAAATTTTTTTTCATCATTTATTTGCTACACATTAATACAATACATATTTAGTAATACAATATATTTTCTCCAGTTTAACAAATTTCATGTACAGTAGACCGTCATTTAACATGGTAGTTACATTCCAGAAAATGCCATGTTAGGTAACACTGTGTTAGATGAACTGAAAAACTTATGGGAAAATAGGGTTATATTCCTGAGAGCCCCCAAAAAGCCAAACAACTTTTTTTAGACCAACAGATCATACAAAAATAAAAGTGAATGTATAACTGTACCTCTTTGTCATGATGTGTTATGGTGTTTTCACTGCTTGCAGCACGCAAAGAGTACGTCACCTTTATTCGGCGCATGTATACACTCTCATTTGGGCTGTCTTCCCAACCATTGAACCATGTGCTAAGGGTTTGACGATTCAGGAGGCCCCATCGTCAGATCAGTACCTAGGTTCAGCCAATCATAATGTGAGTCTGGCAATTGTGAAGGTGATGTGGTAGCACTCATGTTTTCATCCTTGTCAGATTCATTCTGCTGCTGGTTGAAGCACAGTGGTCTCTGTCTTTTGGCTTCTATTGTTACCTTGGCTTACTGTGGCATGCACTTATATAACCTATTGTTGTACATAGTGTATATGGCAGGGTTGCCAGGTCAACACAACAGCTCATGGTTAAAATTTAAAGAAAATATGACCAAAATGGCCACTTTGTAAAAGTATTAGGTCAAAAATATGCCCAAATATATAAAAGGATAGAACTGTGTGAATTAACATACCAACAATTAAGTGTGCATAAATTATGCCTATATATTCGATTACACATCAAAAAATACTTTTAAGCTTAAAATACTTACTGCGAGGAATGCTATGCTAAACCATACCACGGGCGGGATTTGAACCTGCTGTCAGAGTCAAAACTCCAGACTGTCGCGTTAGCCACTGGACCAGCTAGCCACAAGAAGATTCGTCCTACACCATAGGAAGGTTAGCATAGGCACCACTGTGACCACAAATGCAAGTTTTTACAGACGAATCTCCAGCTAGCGTGGCCGTGACGAACTCTAGCTCAAGTCCCCTCACTGCCGTCAACATGACTCACGAAATCGTAATGACACGATTGCAAACGTTTGTTTGCAATCGTGTCATTACGATTTCGCGAGTCATGCTATGCTATTGCAAGGCTAAGTTCTATTTCTGCTTGTTTTTCCTGGTCGTTCATAGACGATTTGATAACTTTATGTAGAGTTGTTTATGATGTACTGGAGATTTATCTTGGTGCTTCTCTGATTTTTCATGAACAAATATGTTATAAAGTTTTGGCAGCAAATTAATTTTGCAAGACATACAATATGCATTTTGTCTATTATGAGAAGATTTCAGCCACAAATATTTTACTTCCCACTCTTTTTTATATTTTCTTCCACCTCTATTATTACTTTTGTACTTAGGTATTTTAAAGGGCTTGTTAAAAAAAATATCTCAATTCAGAAAATGAAGAAACAAAAAACAAATTATAGTACTTCAAATATTAATCTGACACAGCAAACACCAAATTGTTAAAGGGAAAATAATGAAAATATAAGGAAGATAAAGACTGAGTTTATAAACGATATTAAAAAGTTATTCAATAATTATACTAGAATCACTTAATCATCATTCTTACGAAACTGAATATATTACTTGCATTTTTTCACAATGTGGGTAAAGTTTATGGAAAATATTTCAGTATCAAAGCTAATGAGATAGAACTATCACCACAGATCACCAAATGTCTGATATCACGCAATGGAACAGCACTTGCAACACAAAGTCGACGCGTAACTAGAGCTGATGAAAACAGACATAGAACCAAGCCGGTATGGCTGTTGTGTACATGTTTTATACAAGTACAAAACGAAGCTGCAGCGTGTTTGGTGGTATTTATCAACAGAACTGGATCAAGTTTATAGAGCAACAATAGCGATCGGGAGCTTTGTGTACTTGTTTTATAAAAGTATAGGATGAAGCTCAAGCATTCTTGGTGTTACTGAGAGAGTCATAGTAACAAAGCATAAGCACAAAGGAGTACCAACAGCTAGCCTGACAATGTGATATAAATATTAACCCTTTCAGGGTCGACAGGCCCTCTCCCAAACTCGTTCTCAGGGTAAAAATTTCTCGAAAAAAAATTAGTTTTTCTTATGAAATGAAAGAGTATATTTTTGTGTGGGCAACATCTTGACTTCTGGTCACATGGTAATATTTTTTTTTTCTACTTTTTCTTTTATTTTTTAACGTTTTATTTTTTCAAGTAACTTTTATGGCCTGAGACCAAAACAAGCCATATTTTGGATATATACACTCGTTGTATACCGCACAATTACTGCACAAACAGACAGGTGAAAATTTTCACCTATTTTAGTCACACACTATTGTCTAGAAATATATAAGTAGTGCTGATTTCTACAGAGCGGTCTTCTACAGAGTGGCTCCCATGGTATGGTCTCCTCCCGAAAGGCCTTCTACAGAGCGGTCTCCCATGGTATGGTCTCCACGGTACGGTCTCCTCTGAGCGGACTCCTTTTCACACCTTTATGCTAATGACCTTGACTCGCCCTCAACCCCCACCCACGACCCCCATCCACGACCCCACCACGACCCCACCCACGACCCCCCACGACCCCACCCACGACCCCCACCCAGTGGCTCCTCCCGAAAGGCCTACAGAGTGGCTCCTACCTCTGAGCGGAATCCTTCTGAGCCCCGCGCACCCTGGCGCCCGCCCTCGCGCCCGCCCGCGCCTACTGCTGCGCCTTCTGCAGCGTCGTCCGGATCGTCCCCACCCCCCGAATTTTTTTCCGATTTTTTCAAATTTTTTTTGAATTTCAGTTTCTTGTGCTCTCCATCTCCTAGGATCAAATTTTTGAGGTTCCCCCTCCCACTTTCACCCCCATCCCAATTTTTTTTTTAATTTCATTTTCTTAAGATCTCCTCGATCAAGTTTTTGGATTCCCCCCCTCTGGGGGTAAGCATTCAAAATGGACTCCCACTTTCACCCCAAATATTCCTCCTCCATCTCCTTGGATCAAGGTTTTCTCGATAATACAAAGACCCCAATTCCTCGGATCAAGGTTTTCTCCTCCATCTCCTTGGATCAAGGTTTTCTCGATAATACAAAGACTCCACTTCCTTGGATCAAGTTTTTGGATTCCCTCCCCTCTGGGGGTAAGCATTCAAATGAACTCCCCCTATGGGGCATGGTACTTTCTCTTACTACAGGTCTAAACAAGTGTGACGTCACCCCACCTGTGTTTACTCGGCGGTCAGTGACGTCACGTGATGACCTCACACATACAGGCTGAATCTTGTCGACTTCCCCTATGTCAGTGACGTCACGTGATGACCGCACACACAGGCTGAATCTTGTCGAGCAGACATTAACTTAAAATGCAGGATAACACTATTTATTATACAACCAATGCATTTCATATCCATTCAACAAAAAAAGAAATTCATTGAAAAAAGGTACAATTCATTGACTAAAATCAACATACTTTTCTCTTGAAGAAATTCTATGCATTTTTTTTGTTCTGGATCTTCTTCGTCATCCCCATCTCAGTATTACACATTTCATATACAACATAGGGAAAACATTTTCGCTCTTAACCCAGGATAACCCAAATAGTTCCACATTTTTTCGCTAATACCCACAACAATCCACAATTTCTTTACAAAAGATTCACTCTCCTCAAGTCTAGTGTTACGCGCCCCTACTTCACTCAATTATATACAAAAATAAAAGGCCTGGTTAAAATAAGTTCTGTAATAATATATCGCGAACCACTTTATTACTAGCTAGATAAAGCAGGTTCGACTATATATTATTATCGGGTACAGTATGAATCATCAAAAGTACTCTTTGTATTATATTGTATTATATTATATCTTTCCCCATGATTATTATAATTATAATATATTATATTATTATTAGGTTAGGTATTACGAATGTGTAACCACTACTGTAGTGACCAATTGGTGGTTCTAGAATTGACGCCACGCGTCGCCTTCTGGCAGAGCTGAAGTCATACTATGGAGTAGTTGAGTGAGTCAGTCAGCTCCTAGCTCTGACTCGGTACGGGTCTTCAACCCAAAGCTCCTAGCTTAAACTAAAACTTTATACCAAGTCTATTGTCTTGCCTTTGCCATTAGTCTGGTAATTCATGTCACTTATGAAAGATAACTATTTCGTTACCCTAGACCTTTCTAAAAGAGTTAAATGGTGAGATTACTAGATTATTAATTGAAATTATTGTATCATACTCTGTTAATGAGAATTTGAACGTAAGATTGGTTTTCTTGCTGTACAGTATTTCATTTATAATTGTTTGCGGTTATTTTAATTCACTAACCAAATACCAATGAAACTAAATGATTGGTAATAAAATAAAACTAACAAAAAAAAAGTGTCTGAGTTAGTTTTTGTAACTGTTGTAAAAATCTGAAAATGGGGGGGAGGATTTTTGGGGAATGATTTGTAATTTAATAAATTTGAAAGGTAGATAAATTAGAAGAAAACTTTTTTGGGAGTTTCAAAATTTTTGTCTTGGAAATTTTTTAGTTTTTGTTTGGAAATTTTTTTAAAGGTATTTTTGTGAGTACAAATGATTTATAAGTGTTTTGAAGGTGTTCAAAGTGAGGTGCGGTGCGTATTACTTCGTAAAAAGAAAAATTTCGACTATGAATTTATCAAAAGTGTTATAAGTTGAAGTGTTGGGTACTTTTTCCCCTGAAAATAATTAAAACGAGAAAATTGTGGGTTATAGGAAAATTGTGAGGTGTTGGGGGGAGGTGGGGGTTGGGGAGGGGAGAAGGGGAAGAAAAGGGTTTACTTCGGGGGGGTTTTCCCCTGAATGAAATAGTTAAAACAGAAAAATGCCCAGACTTGAGGAGAGTGAATCTTTTGTAAAGAAATTGTGGATTGTGGGTATTAACGAAAAAATGTGGAACTTTTTTGGGTTATCCTGGGTTAAGAAAAAAAATTTTTCCCTATTTGTATAAAAAAATGAAAATACTGAAGGGGGATGACGAAGAAGACCAGAACAAAAAAAAATGCTAGAATTTCCCGAGAAAATTATGTTGATTTAGTCAAGAATTGTCCTTTTTTAATGAATTTTTTTTTTGTTTGGGTGTATTGAAAAAGCATTTGGGTTTTTTTTTAAAAAATAGGGTTTTCCTGCTTTTAAGTTAAAGTCTGCTCGAAAAAACCCCCAAGATTCAAACCGTTATTTTGTGAGGCATCACTGACGTCACTGACCGCCAAAAACGGTGGGGGGATCACCTTGTTTTGACCTTAGAAGAGAAAGTACCACCCCCCTAGGGGATTTTTTGAATGCTTTCCCCCAGAGGGGGGGGTCCAAAAACTTACCAAGGAGATGGGGTCTTTTGTATTTTCAAAAAAACCTTGATCCAAGAGATGGGGGAGAAAACCTTGATCCCAGGAATTGGGGTCTTTGTATTACGAGAAAACCTTGATCCAAGGAGATGGAGGGGGGAATATTTTTGGGGTGAAAGTGGGAGTTCATTGAATGCTTTACCCCCAAGGGGGAACCCAAAAACCTTTACCAAGGGGATGGAAACCTTTTTATTATCGGGAAAAACCCTTTATCCAAGGAATGGGAGGGAAAATTTGGGGTAAAGTGGGGATCCTTTTGAATGCTTACCCCCAAGGGGGGGAATCCAAAAACTTTATCCGGGCATAAGAAAATGAAATTAAAAAAAAAAAAAAAAGGGGGGGGGTGAAAGGGGGAGGGGGAACCTCAAAATTTTTTATCCTAGGAGAGAAAAAAGCCCAAAAAAATGAAATTAAAAAAAAAAAAATTTAAAAAAATCGAAACAAATTTGGGGGGGGGTGGGGGGGGGGGGATCCGGACGACCTGCGAAGGCGCAGCAGAAGGGGCGAGCGGGCGCGAGGGCGCGTGGCTCGAAGAATCTGCTCAGGTAGACTACTCTGAAAGCCTTTGGGAGGAGCCACTGGGGGGGGTCGTGGGTGGGGTCGGGGGGGGGTCGGGGGGGGGGTCGTGGGGGGGCTGGGTGGGGTCGTGGGGGGGGGTCGTGGGGGGGGTCGGGGTGGGGGGTCGTGGGGTGGGGTTGAGGGCTAGGCCCAAAGGGCATTACATAAAGGGGTGAAAAGGGGTCCGCTCAGAGGGGACCATACCATGGAGACCGACCGTGGGGGACCCCTCTGAGAAGGCCTTTCGGGGGGAGACTGTACCGTGGGGCCACTCTGTAAAACCGTCTGAAAATCAGCACTACTTTTAAAACTTTGTATTTATAGGGCCCAGTAATGTTTTTTGGGGGGAAGGGACGTGGGTTCTGTAAACAACATGGCTGGGCCACATCGGCTTTCTGGGTGGCTGGCTGGCTGACCAACTGCTAAGGGGTGGGGCCTTTACTGGGGGCAGGGGGGGTGGGGCTGGCTAGCTCTGTCCTCACAGGGACACATAAATGCAATTATACATAATGTAATTTACCTAAGATACAAGGGAGAATATAATAATAATAATAATAATAGTAATAATAATTATAATAATAATTGAAGCATGGTGTAAGACATGTGTGTCACTCGTCTCATCACTCCACTAATGACTGGTGACATTTGATGAGGGTACACTGCCTTCCTTTATTTGTTTTCATTTTACACAAATATGACTGTCTGTCTGTCTGCTTGTCTCTGTCTTAGAGAGAGAGCCACTAGTGAACCAACACGTATTACAAATGACACAGTAGTCAGTGTGTCACATCTGAGTCCTGATACATATTATTTGCCAGTCTGGATTTTTTGGTTATCCTAGGTAATTTACACTATGTATAATTGTATTTATATGTGCTTGTGAGATAGATCTGAGAGACACTGGAAGTGCTGTGGTAGATCTGAGAGACACTGCAGGTACTGTGGTAGATCCAAGACACACTGCAGGTACTGTGGTAGATCCAAGACACACTGCAGGTGCTGTGGTAGATATGAGAGACACTGCAGGTGTTTTGGTAGATCTGGCGAGACACTAAAGGTGTTGCGGTAGGTCTGAGACACTGCAGGTGTTGTGGTAGATCTGAGAGACACTGCAGGTGTTGTGGTAGATCTGAGAGACACTGCAGGTGTTGTGGTAGATCTGACGCAGACAATGGGATTCCCTGGGGCTAAAGCCTCGTCTAAAGGCAAAGGTAAAAGTTACATAAATCTCAGGCAGAAACAGGCCACCCAGGGCTATCTCAGTTAAAACAGAAAGCACTAAACCAGTATTTATTACCTCAATGAGTTGGTTAACAGAGGGGGTAGGCAAAATTCCTAGCTAGGAAAATGAAATTTATTAGTTAAAACACTATATACACACTCTAGAAAACCACCTTCATATACCTCTTCTCCTAAGCTCCCAAATAACGGTACACAAGAAGCAGGCGGCTGGAGAGTCAGCAAAACAAGACACTTAACTCAGCAACGCCTGGCCATAGCTACTCCACTAACCCCCATTACCTCTTATGTCCTCAGTCCTCACTCATCCCGCAGACCCTGACCATATCAGAGCCTAGGTGAGCATACTGATAAACCATAAAAGAGCTTATGGCTCGAGATGCCTAACCAAAATGAGTACAAAACTACAAAACTTAGCTTCAATACACGGCATCCCAGACGCCAGCCTTCACTCCATCCTGTCTCCATGTGACTCTACCAAGCCACGTATACCCGCTAACCAAAACACAGTTGGAAAATTAATCCCTGGCAGGATTTTCTTATATTTACAGTTTAAGGTACTTTACACTACCCCCAAACGCACATTATGAATTATAAAATTAAGCTTTACAATTATAACATTCATATTATTATGGCACACTTTACCACTGTATGAACATTACAATGTCATGCAGAACCCTGCGTAACACCATTTTCTGCATAATAGTGGTAGATCTGAGAGACACTGCAGGTGTAGTGGTTGATCTGAGAACAGATGTAATTTACCTCTGTGTTGCCGGTACTAGAGTGATCAACACTTTACGAACAAAGTTCACCGGTGTTGTCCCGACCGGGGTCTTCTCCAGATGGTGATTAACACTATAGGTGATTTCCTCAGGAAACACCCCATATAAAATATATATAATATATATAATATATATATATATATAAAAAAATTTTGTGGCCATCTCCCTTCAAAAAACTGTTGCCATACTCTAACTCAAATGCTTCCGTTATCTAAGGTGACACTTTTACTTGAACTATCAAAAATAAATTGCTCTCAACCTATCCTTGTGTCAAAACCAGACATAGGCAAATGGTAGTAATGGTAGACAGTGTAATCCCAGTGAACATTTCTATGGAAACATCTCATATAGTCTTTCAGATGACTAATAGAACTGATGAATTCGTTAAAATTGCTACAAAGAGTTTGAGTTGGTTACAGACTTGGGCTGTCAAGGGCCTGTTTGAGAACAATAATTAAGAATAGAACTTCAAACTCTCTGGACTTTATGACCTTGGACTAAGTTCGGTTGGCCCAGACCGTCATCTAACAACAATCTATCATGCAGGGAGGAGCCACATTCTACGTTGCATCTTACAAAATAAGCAGACTCTTGGATGAAACAACCGGCCCGCTCCGGCTTGTTACAAGTAATCATAGGCAGGTTAAAGTCACCACCACCAGATGTAGAACCAAACGCACCGAATGTGAAACTTTGCCATATGAATTATGTTCACACCTTACATTACAGATTGCGTCCCATTATGTACAGTCATTATGGCAAAGGTATTTTAATCCAAAGTAGTATATTACAAACATTTCTGGTAAAAAAAACCCTGACTTTGCTCACTTGTAAATAAAAGCCTTTACCACGTAAAATTCGCCTAATTTTGGATGCCGGGGTCGTAGACTCAGCTTCTTCTGGGGCCCTGCCTCATCACAGATCGCTACAACAAAGGACCTCTCTCTTCTCTACTTTCCAGAGCCCCCTTTGATCAAACCTCTTCATAAGCCTGTATGGATCCACCTCAACTACGTCACATGCTATGCTAAATCCCCACTTCCTGACGACTCTATGGAATGAAGAAATAATTCCTAACAACCCTGTGACACATCAGAGACTTCAGCTCCATTTGTGACCCTTGTGTTTCTAATGTACCCATCTCATGGAATATCCATTCTCTTCCAGCCTTATCTATTCCCCGCAGTATCTTGTATGTCGATATCATGTCTCCCCTGACCCTTCGTGTCCCTCCATTGCGTCAGTCCGATTTTTCCTCCCTCAACCTTCCATCGTAGGACATCCCCTGAGCCTGTAACTAGCCTTGTTGGCAAACCTTTGTACTTTCTCAAACTTCTTGACATGCTCTTACCAGGTTTGGTTCCAAACTGGTGCCGGCAAAACTGCAGTATGGGTCTAACGTACAAAATGTAAGTGGTCTTGAACGATTTCCTTATTAAGGTATCGGAACGCTATTCACATGGTTTTGAGCCAGGCGCCCCATATACTGCAGCAGGTTATCTGGTTAATGTGTGCCTCCGTAGACGTGCATTGTGTTATGGTCCCACCCCAAGATCTTTGTCCTAGAGTTAGGTATTGTAGACTTTATAGTCCACTTAGTAGCCTATACTCTGTCTGCGGTCTTAAGAAACATAAAAACAGTATGAAATGGAGGAACACAGCAGCAAGCCTGTGTAGCCAAACAATGCAGGTCCCTTTTACAATTCATCTTACTAACAAAACATTTGCCCAACCCAATTATTCAATGCTACCCAAAACTAAGCATCTGATGTCAAGTCCCATCAATCCAACATCCTCCCCCACTCATTACTTTATGCCAACCAAAATTTTGAAACTACCCAAATCCTAGCCTCAAGAACCCAACTATGGTAGACTGTTCCACTCATCAACTACCCTTTTACAGCAATACTTTCCTATGTCCTTCTAAATCTAAACTTATCTAATTAAAATCCATTACTGCGGGTTTCTCTCATGAGAGCCATCCTCAAGACCTTATTAATATCCCCTTTATTAATACCTATCTTCCACTTATACACTTCGATCAAGGTCTCTACCCCTCATTCTATCGTCTAACAAGTGAATGTAACTTAAGACTCTTCAATCCTTTCTTCATATGGAAGATTTCTAATGCTATGTATTAATTTAGTCATCCTACGCTGAAGAGTATTTCTAAACGAATTCGTCGATGTCCATTTCGTATAATATGGAGACCAGAATGGAGCTGCATAATCAGGTGAGAGGCTTACTAATGATTATAAGAGCTGCAAGATAATGACCTCTGGACTTCTGTTCTTACACTTTTATGATATAAATCCCAGTAATCTATTTGCCTTATTAACGTCCGCTTAGGCATAGCTGACTTGGTTTAAGGTTGCCTGCTCCACCATAACCTCAGTCCTATTCGTCGCAATCTGTATGGCTAAAGATCTACATCAATTAACTTATAAGTGCTAAGGGTTTATGGTACACTCCCGAGCTTCAGAACCTCATTTATCTATAATATGAGCTGCATCAGCCACTTTTCTGACGCAAGATTAGAAGTTTGATATAAATCTTCCTGAAGTTCCCTAACATCAACGTTTGAATCAATTATCCTACCTAACTTTGTGTCATCGGCGAATTATGCTCATTATCACAAGTAAGTTCGCTCATCAAGAATCATTGATAATATTAAAAACAACAAACGGCCCAAGACTAACCCCTGTGGAACGCACTCGTTACAGATCCCCACTCGGATTTAACCCCATTTAATGGAGAAAGGGGGGGGGGGCCCCCCCCCAGGGGGGGGGGGTGGGGGTTGGGTTGTAGAAACACACTCTGCTTCCTGTCTTTGGAGCCATGACTCGACCACGAGAGCCACTTTTCCCCCCAATGCCATGAGCATGCCACTTCTTTAACAGTCTTTGGTGCGGAACTCTAATCAAAAGCCTTATACTAAAAATCTAAGTAAATAATATCAAATTCATTAACGTGTCAACCTGCCCTCAAAAGCTTAACTGAAGAAAGTTAATAAATTAGTTAGACAAGACCGGCCGCTTGTGAATACATGCTGATTATCATTAATCAAGCTATACTTTATCGAGATGCTTCTTATTACATCGCTCTCTTCTCTCTCTCTCTCTCTCTATATATATTATATATATATATTTATTATAAATTATATATATATATTAATATATATATATATATAGATAAATATAGATATATATAATTTAAGTAGTAACTTAAAAAGAACTTTGGAAAACTGAGCAACTGAGACGTAAATTCAAACACCTTAATGGAGTGATTGAACTTTGGCAGAAAATTGGTGAGAAGACTATCTCACCTCTCTGGGAGAAAACATCATATAAATAAGCTGGTGTTCCTGAAAATCGTACGTCCTTAAGACCTGGTGACATAGTGATTATTGACAATGATGGTCTGAGGTCCCAATGGCCTCCTGGAAAAATAGTGACCATACATTCTGATGCAAATGGAATCATCAGGACAGTTGATGTTTTGAGCAAAGGTGTAGTGAATAAGCAGACAATATATAAATTACTGCATGTTAAATTACACAGTTTGAAAAACACACAGTGAGAATTCTCCAGAACTCCACATACTAAAGCTGTTCAGACAAGACAGGACTGCAGTGGTTGGCGAGTTGAGATAATCAAATAAGTTAAGTAGTATAAATAGTTCACTCAACGAACAAACTTCCGTGCCCCCCAGTGTGGAGAAAATTTCTACAAAAAGTGGGTTATAGGGGCCCTACTACAAGCACCCCTCAGCCCTTTTCAGCCCTCTCAACCCTCTCAGAAGGGGGCAAATGGAGTCGCTTTCCACATGACTAGTAAGTGGAAGTAGATGCTTGAACCAGCGTGTGTCATAGACACGCCACTGCCTTTGCCAGAAGCCAGTTACTACCGTTGCAACCAATGAAAAAAAAAAACTTTAAACAAAAAAAAGGCACAATACCATGACTGGAAACTTGCACACATAACCCACAAATAGAAGAGAGGAGATTATAAAACGACCATATCGGTCCGACTTGGGACCATTTACAAAGTCACACTTTGTGACTTATGTAAATGTCCAGTCGGACCGAAACGTCGTTTATAACTCCTCTCTTATAAGTAGTTGTTATCTAAGTTACGAACCATAGCATAGGGTTATTGAGAGAAAATTGACTCATACCGTACAGTAATATTTACCAGAAAACCCGGTATCACATAATCCCAAGTTAAGACTAAAGAAAACATTGTGATAAATGACTTAAAGTAAAAAAAACGTGTTATCTAGTATTAACTACTGTTTTGCAGTGGTTTTGCAAGGAAGGAAAATAAAGCTGGATTCAGCATATCCTTTTGTTAAGAAGCAAAGCAAGGACTGAGGGATGGGGCACCACAATGGCCAGATAAGCTTTATTAAAGGTGTGAACCAGGGAACTTCGCATACCACACTCCGAAGAGCAGACAAGATGACAACCAGTGAATCTCGTGTTACTGTGCTCAGTGATCCACCAATTCCACCCTTTATGGTAGAACATTAGTGAAATTATACAGCAAAGGTAAATGAAAAATCTTGAGGAACGACGTGTACCAGAGAGTGTACGAATTTTCAGACCGAGTGTAAGACTTGATAAACCAATGACACTTCTTTACTATCAAGTCACCAACTCTTTTTACATGTTGTAATTTAGCAACCATAACTTCACGATATAACGATCAAGGTAGTTTCAATCACCCTCACTTGTTATACAGGGAGCTGCAGTTTCTGAGCCCCTCCCAACCCTTCCCTTTAAAGGCCCGACCCCTACCCCGCCTTCCTTCCACTACAGACTGGATACACCTTGAAGTCATTCTGTATCGACTCCATTCTCTCAACATGGTCCCGACCACCTCAACAACCCACTTCCTCATGGCCCTCGGACATCAGTTTTGGTAATTACCCCGCACCTCCTCCTAACTTCCAAGGACAACGAATATCTCTGCATTATATTCACGACCACCATTGCCTCAAGACATGCACAACTCCACCGCCTCCAGCCTTTTCCTTCGCTGCAACATACATCACCCACGCTTCACACGCCATATAAGAGCGTTGGTGAAAACTATACACTCATACATTCCCCACTATGCCCTTCCAAGGACAAAGTTCTTTGTCCTCTTCCACAGACTGCCTAAGTGCAGCCACACTCACTCTTTTTACCCTAAAATTCAATGATTCACCTCATCTTTCATAGACCCATCCGCTGACGACGTCCACACCCAATATCGAATACGTTCACCTCCTCCATACCTCTCTCCTCCAATCTGAAATTCAATCTTTCATCACCTAATCTTTATGTTATCCTCATAACCTTACTCTGTTTCCTGTATTCACGCTTTAATTTCCTTCTTATTTGCACACTCCTAGACCGAATTCATCCACCAATCTCTGCAACTTCTCTATCAGATCTCCCAAGAGCACAGTGTCATCATTCAAAGAGCATCTGTGACAACTCCCACTTGTGTGTGTGATTCTTTATCTTTTTAACTCCAGCCCTCTGCCAAGACCCTCGCATGTTACTTCTCTTACATACCCGATCTATAAATAATTAAACAACCACGTGACGTGGGGGGGGGGAAGGATCACACATCCTTGTCAAGGCCTACTTTTACTGGGAAAAAATTTCCCCTTTCCTACATACTCTAACTTGATCCTCACTATCCCGAAAAAACTCTTCACTCACTGCTTTCAGTACCCTACCTCCTACCCCATACACGTGCAACATCTGCCACATTGCCTGCCCCCCTATCCACCCTGTTCCTAACGCCTTATTTCCAAATCCATAAAAGCCACAAAGACCTCTTTACCTTATCTAAATACGTTCACTTATATGTTTCACTTAAACCACCAGGTCCAAACACGCCCCTACCTTTCCTAAAGCCTCCTTTGTTCATCTCTATCTATTCTCCGTCTACTCATAATTCTTTCAATTATAACTCCTACCAGTAACCTTTAACCAGGTACACTCAACAGACTTATCCCCCTATAATTTATTGCACTCTCTTTTACCCCTTTGCCTTTATACAAAGGAACTATGCAGCTCTCTCCAATCCCTAGGTAGCATACCCTCTTCCATAACATTTATTAATAATTGCATCACAACCACCCGAAACTATAATCCCCGACCTGCTTTTAACATTTCTATCTTTATCCCATCAATCCCGGGCTGCCTTACTCCCCCTTTCCATTTTACTACTGCCTCACGTCACTTCCCCCACACTCACAACTGGCTCTTCCACACTCCTACAAAGAGAGTTATTCCACCCTTGCCCTATACACGAAATCACGAACTTCTCCTAATCTTCATCACATTTAACAATTCCTCAAAATATTCCTTCCCATCTTCCCCAATACCTCTCACTCCTCCATTTAATAACTCTCCTACTCCTATTTTTAACTGACAAATCCATATGTTTCTCTAGGCTTTCTTAACTTGTTAATCTCACACCAAAACTTTTTTCATATTTCAACAAAAATTGTTGATAACAGCGTCACCCAACTCTCTCTATGCTCATCTTTTTACATTGCTTTCACCACGTCTCCTTAAAACTTCTCTCTTTTTCTCCATATACTCTTCACTCCTTTGCATCACTTCAACATTGTAAAAAACTTATCACATATGCTAACTTTTCTCCCTTCACTCCTTTACATCCATCATCCCAAATCCCCCCACTTCCCTCCTGCACGCACCACTTTCTATAAATATATATATATATATCTATAAATATATATATATAATATATTTTTTATATATCTAATATATATATATATAAAAATAGTATAAATATAATATATAATCTATATATATATATTATAATTTATATATAATATATATATATATATATATAATTTTATATAAATAATATATATAGTAAATATATATAAAATATATATATAACAATAATATATATTTTATATATTATATATATATATGATATACTATATATATATATAACTATTTTATATATACTATATATATATATATTTTATATATATATATATATATAATTATATATATTTTATATATAAATAAATATATTTTATAAAATATATATAATAAAAATAAATTTTAAATATATAATTTATATATATAAATATTTAATATATATAAATATATAATATATTTTATAAATATATAATTTTATATCTCTAATATATATTTATATATATATATTTAATATATATATAATTTATATATATAAATTATATATAATATAAAGTATAAATTTTAAAACTATATAAATAATATTTTATATATGATAATAGATTTTATATAAATATATATATTTATAAATATATCATATATTATATATATATCTATATAAAACTATTTTAAATACTATCTAATTTTATATATATAAAAAAAATAACTTGTTTATTACTATATATATTTTAATATAGTAAATAATATATATATTATAAAAATATATTTAATATCTACTATAAATTATATAAAATATATATATATATAAATATTTATAAATAAACTATAAATATATAAAATTTTATAAAAAAATAAAAATATTATATATATACACTAAAAATAAAAAATATTAAATAAATATAAATGATCATGGAGAACTAAATACAAACACACACTCACACACACACTAAAAGACAAACACTAACTCACACAAACACACACTCAAACTAATACACACACACACACTGCACAAAACACACACACTCACACACACAAAATCACACACACACACACACACAAAAACACACACACACACAAAAAACAATACCACACACACACACACACACAGCACACACACACACACGACACAATAAACACACACACACAAAAACACACACACACAAAACACACACCACACACAAACACACACTACACACACACACACACCACACACAAAACACACACACACACACACAAAAACACACACACACACAACACACACACACACACACAAAAACAACACACACACACCACACACGACTACACCCACACAAAACACACACACACCAACACAGAAACACACACACACGACAACAGCACACACACACACAAAAACACACATCAAACACACGACTAAACTACACAAACCCACTCACATCACACACACGACCCACGACAAAATCACACACACACACACTACACACACAAAAACACACACTACCCACCAATAACACACAACATTGACACACAAGGCACAAAACACACCCACACACACACACGAAAATCACACACACACACACAGCACACACCACACACACACACACACACAAAACCACACACACACCACACACAAAACACACACACACCCACACACACACACACACACAAAACAACACACACCACACAACACACCTACACCCACACCACAAAACACACACACACTACACACACACACACACACACAAAACACACACACGACACACGACACACACAAAACACACACCCTACACACACAACACCTGGGGGGGGGGTGGTCCCAAAACACACACACACACGACACACTACAAAACACACACACCCTCTACACACACTAAAACACACACACACACTCACCACACAAAACACACACAAAACACACACACACACACGACACCACAAAACCACACACATAACACACACACACACACACACAAACACAAACCACACACAAAAACACACTCAACACCACACACACATAACCACACACACACACCACCCCACACCCACACACACACACAAAAACAACACACCAACACCCACACTAAAACACACACACAC
>NC_069409.1:140290-187790 GCF_026875155.1 Cherax quadricarinatus
ACCACAACATCCCCCCACCCCAAACATAATACCCCACCCCCATTATTCCATCACACTGCCCCCTGCCCACCTCACAGCTGTCGCCAGACCACCCAATCCCGACCCCCTCTACCGCACAGCGAATCAAACTCCAAACTACCTTTTGAAACCTACCCAAATACCACGCTATCAATAACCAACAAGGTAGACTGCACCACTAAACAGCTACCCAATAACAAACCAAAATTTACCATGTTTTTCTAATCTACCCATATCACATTACAAATACCATTAGCTACGGGTTCCTTGTCTTGAGCTGACATCCTCAAGATACATAATAATATCACTTTTAATACTACCAATCATCGCACTAAAACACTTCGATCATGTACTCCCTCATTCTCGACTAAACAATGAATGCAATTAGAGAGTATTCAATCTTTCTTCATAAGGAAGATATCTACATAGCTATGTATAATTTAGTCATCCTACGCTGAAAGTATTTCCTCACGAATATATGTCCATTCTGAAATACGGAGAGCCATGAACTGAGCTGCCAATAATCTAGGTGAAGAGAGCCATACTAATGATGTATAAACTGCAGTATGACCCTGGACATCTGTTGCTTAACACTTCTTTGATATACATCCCAGTATCTATTTGCCATATAACGTACGCTTAGGCATTTTGCTGTCATGGTTTAAGATTCTGTCTTACCAAAACCCCCAAGTCCTTTTCGCAAATCTGTATGGCTAAGTAACTACATTATAAACTTAGCAAGTGCAGGTTAAGGACACACTCGACTTCAGAACCTGCATTATTTCTTCAGGGAGGCACTACCGTCCTGTGGTAGTAGCTTGATGACACCAGTCCGACCAGTGGCAGTACTACAACCCTCTGGTAGTAGGTTGGGTAAAACTGTACCCCAGGGAGATTCAGCCGTCCTGTGGTATTAGGTTGCTAGACAACAACCAGCAGGGAGGTACAACCGTCCTGTGTGGTAAGTAGTAGGAGACAACCGGCGAGGGAGGAAATACCAACCTTTGGTAGTAGGTATTGGAGTAGGCAACACCTAGTCCAGGGGGGGCACTTACCCTCTTTTGGTCGTATGTGAAATACATGGTAAAAATACCGACACAATGTAAAAAAAAACACATATGAGTATAATGTGATCCTTTATATGACAACTTTTCACACCCACACCGTGGCTTTTTCAAGTCACCTATAATGAACAAGTAATTTTCTAAACTCCACTATCCTCGACCCCCCCCCCCCCCCCCCGCGCCCCCCCCCCACCCCCCCCCCCCCCCCCCACTTCATCAGACTGCAGACGGCGGCAATCAACATCATCAACACACCCAGAGAAGACACTGCCTGAAAGAGGATACATAGTCCTCCCCACCAACTCCATTCCAAACAGTTTCCAACATCTTTTCAATACATCCATTCCCAAGTATTCTAACTCCAACAACCACGACCATCAAGGACATCACCAGTAGTAAACAGGACAAGCCTCCATCCTCTGCAGGGGTATACATAATCCCTTGTAATGTGACTGGCAACAAAATTAAAAGTGTGCATACAACAATAGACCATCAAACACGTATTTCATAACACCAATATGCAAGTCAGGACTGACGATACCAGGAATTCCATTAGTACAACATCGCACTTCAACAGCCATATAATTAACTACAGAACCTCAAGACTTATCGCCACAGAAGACACCACTCCAATACGAAGAATCCTGTGAATCATCGCTTATCTCTATATCAACAATTTCAACCAGAACAACGGCTTCTAAACATAGCTGAACACTCGCCAAGAACTTTCTTCAATCGCTACCCACATAAGAACATAGAACACTGCAGAAGGACTACACACAACTTGTCCCAATACCCCTGCCAAGCCTACCCAAGACTCTATAATCCCAACCTGGGTAGATCATCAGATGCAGCATTTCCTCACACCTGAACCCAACATTCTGAACTTGACTATAAATCCTCCCGGTACCTTCCCCCCCACCCCAGTGTAGATCCGGGGTGACTGAAAAAGCCCACTGGTGTATGGGTGAAACGTATGTCAATAAAGGATCACAATATACTGCCATGGGTTTAAATTTCCATTAGGTAGTATGTTGGTAGACAACCAGCCACCCAGGGAGGTACTACCTCCTCTGGTAGTAGGTTGGTAGGCCAACCAGCCAGGGTGAGGAAACTACCGTCTTGTATATAGTTGATAGACAAACAGCCCACACCAGGGGATGTACTTAACTAACCGGTCTCTGGAGCACGTTGGTAACAACCCAGCCAGGAGGAACTACCTTCCTGTGATAGAAGGATGGTAGACACAGCCACCCAGATGAGTGTTAACAAACCGTCCTGGTGTTAGTAGGTTGGTAAACAACACCACCCAGTGGAGGCACCATCATGCTTTTAATATGGAGTGAAATGGTCGGTTTGTAAAAGTTTAAGAAGGAATACTGTTTTTTTAGTCATAATGATATATAAAAAGAACAAAAGCAGTAAGATACGTAATCACGGCCTTAGCAATTAAATAAGGTGATTTTTTTATTTAAAAATTTAGGAGGAAAATGAATACATGCAGAGTACGTTAACATTATACTCGCCAGAACAAAACTTGCAGGATTGCAAAGACAACGTGACCATAACATGTTATAAATGCCAGATTAGCCAGGCTACTAGAAGCTTGGAAAAAATAAAATAAAAATTACAGGTATGCAAGCCTAGTCAGGTATAATATCCTCCTAGAATGGAGCACGACATCAATTTTGTGGCCATCTCCCTTCAAAAAACTGTTGCCATACTCTAACTCAAATGCTTCCGTTATCTAAGGTGACACTTTTACTTGAACTATCAAAAATAAATTGCTCTCAACCTATCCTTGTGTCAAAACCAGACATAGGCAAATGGTAGTAATGGTAGACAGTGTAATCCCAGTGAACATTTCTATGGAAACATCTCATATAGTCTTTCAGATGACTAATAGAACTGATGAATTCGTTAAAATTGCTACAAAGAGTTTGAGTTGGTTACAGACTTGGGCTGTCAAGGGCCTGTTTGAGAACAATAATTAAGAATAGAACTTCAAACTCTCTGGACTTTATGACCTTGGACTAAGTTCGGTTGGCCCAGACCGTCATCTAACAACAATCTATCATGCAGGGAGGAGCCACATTCTACGTTGCATCTTACAAAATAAGCAGACTCTTGGATGAAACAACCGGCCCGCTCCGGCTTGTTACAAGTAATCATAGGCAGGTTAAAGTCACCACCACCAGATGTAGAACCAAACGCACCGAATGTGAAACTTTGCCATATGAATTATGTTCACACCTTACATTACAGATTGCGTCCCATTATGTACAGTCATTATGGCAAAGGTATTTTAATCCAAAGTAGTATATTACAAACATTTCTGGTAAAAAAAACCCTGACTTTGCTCACTTGTAAATAAAAGCCTTTACCACGTAAAATTCGCCTAATTTTGGATGCCGGGGTCGTAGACTCAGCTTCTTCTGGGGCCCTGCCTCATCACAGATCGCTACAACAAAGGACCTCTCTCTTCTCTACTTTCCAGAGCCCCCTTTGATCAAACCTCTTCATAAGCCTGTATGGATCCACCTCAACTACGTCACATGCTATGCTAAATCCCCACTTCCTGACGACTCTATGGAATGAAGAAATAATTCCTAACAACCCTGTGACACATCAGAGACTTCAGCTCCATTTGTGACCCTTGTGTTTCTAATGTACCCATCTCATGGAATATCCATTCTCTTCCAGCCTTATCTATTCCCCGCAGTATCTTGTATGTCGATATCATGTCTCCCCTGACCCTTCGTGTCCCTCCATTGCGTCAGTCCGATTTTTCCTCCCTCAACCTTCCATCGTAGGACATCCCCTGAGCCTGTAACTAGCCTTGTTGGCAAACCTTTGTACTTTCTCAAACTTCTTGACATGCTCTTACCAGGTTTGGTTCCAAACTGGTGCCGGCAAAACTGCAGTATGGGTCTAACGTACAAAATGTAAGTGGTCTTGAACGATTTCCTTATTAAGGTATCGGAACGCTATTCACATGGTTTTGAGCCAGGCGCCCCATATACTGCAGCAGGTTATCTGGTTAATGTGTGCCTCCGTAGACGTGCATTGTGTTATGGTCCCACCCCAAGATCTTTGTCCTAGAGTTAGGTATTGTAGACTTTATAGTCCACTTAGTAGCCTATACTCTGTCTGCGGTCTTAAGAAACATAAAAACAGTATGAAATGGAGGAACACAGCAGCAAGCCTGTGTAGCCAAACAATGCAGGTCCCTTTTACAATTCATCTTACTAACAAAACATTTGCCCAACCCAATTATTCAATGCTACCCAAAACTAAGCATCTGATGTCAAGTCCCATCAATCCAACATCCTCCCCCACTCATTACTTTATGCCAACCAAAATTTTGAAACTACCCAAATCCTAGCCTCAAGAACCCAACTATGGTAGACTGTTCCACTCATCAACTACCCTTTTACAGCAATACTTTCCTATGTCCTTCTAAATCTAAACTTATCTAATTAAAATCCATTACTGCGGGTTTCTCTCATGAGAGCCATCCTCAAGACCTTATTAATATCCCCTTTATTAATACCTATCTTCCACTTATACACTTCGATCAAGGTCTCTACCCCTCATTCTATCGTCTAACAAGTGAATGTAACTTAAGACTCTTCAATCCTTTCTTCATATGGAAGATTTCTAATGCTATGTATTAATTTAGTCATCCTACGCTGAAGAGTATTTCTAAACGAATTCGTCGATGTCCATTTCGTATAATATGGAGACCAGAATGGAGCTGCATAATCAGGTGAGAGGCTTACTAATGATTATAAGAGCTGCAAGATAATGACCTCTGGACTTCTGTTCTTACACTTTTATGATATAAATCCCAGTAATCTATTTGCCTTATTAACGTCCGCTTAGGCATAGCTGACTTGGTTTAAGGTTGCCTGCTCCACCATAACCTCAGTCCTATTCGTCGCAATCTGTATGGCTAAAGATCTACATCAATTAACTTATAAGTGCTAAGGGTTTATGGTACACTCCCGAGCTTCAGAACCTCATTTATCTATAATATGAGCTGCATCAGCCACTTTTCTGACGCAAGATTAGAAGTTTGATATAAATCTTCCTGAAGTTCCCTAACATCAACGTTTGAATCAATTATCCTACCTAACTTTGTGTCATCGGCGAATTATGCTCATTATCACAAGTAAGTTCGCTCATCAAGAATCATTGATAATATTAAAAACAACAAACGGCCCAAGACTAACCCCTGTGGAACGCACTCGTTACAGATCCCCACTCGGATTTAACCCCATTTAATGGAGAAAGGGGGGGGGGGCCCCCCCCCAGGGGGGGGGGGTGGGGGTTGGGTTGTAGAAACACACTCTGCTTCCTGTCTTTGGAGCCATGACTCGACCACGAGAGCCACTTTTCCCCCCAATGCCATGAGCATGCCACTTCTTTAACAGTCTTTGGTGCGGAACTCTAATCAAAAGCCTTATACTAAAAATCTAAGTAAATAATATCAAATTCATTAACGTGTCAACCTGCCCTCAAAAGCTTAACTGAAGAAAGTTAATAAATTAGTTAGACAAGACCGGCCGCTTGTGAATACATGCTGATTATCATTAATCAAGCTATACTTTATCGAGATGCTTCTTATTACATCGCTCTCTTCTCTCTCTCTCTCTCTCTATATATATTATATATATATATTTATTATAAATTATATATATATATTAATATATATATATATATAGATAAATATAGATATATATAATTTAAGTAGTAACTTAAAAAGAACTTTGGAAAACGAGCAACTGAGACGTAATTCAAACACCTTAATGGAGTGATTGAACTTTGGCATAAAATTGGTGAGAAGACTATCTCACTCGTCTGGGAGAAAACATCATATAAATAAGCTGGTGTTCCTGAAAATCGTACGTCCTTAAGACCTGGTGACCTAGTGCATATTGACAATGATGGTCTAGGTCCCAATGGCCACCTGAAAAATATAGACCATACATTCTGATGCAAATGGATCATCAGGACAGTTGATTTTTGAAGCAAAGTTGTATATGAATAAGCAGACAATATATAAATTACTGCATGTTAAATTACACAGTTTGAAAAACACACAGTGAGAATTCTCCAGAACTCCACATACTAAAGCTGTTCAGACAAGACAGGACTGCAGTGGTTGGCGAGTTGAGATAATCAAATAAGTTAAGTAGTATAAATAGTTCACTCAACGAACAAACTTCCGTGCCCCCCAGTGTGGAGAAAATTTCTACAAAAAGTGGGTTATAGGGGCCCTACTACAAGCACCCCTCAGCCCTTTTCAGCCCTCTCAACCCTCTCAGAAGGGGGCAAATGGAGTCGCTTTCCACATGACTAGTAAGTGGAAGTAGATGCTTGAACCAGCGTGTGTCATAGACACGCCACTGCCTTTGCCAGAAGCCAGTTACTACCGTTGCAACCAATGAAAAAAAAAAACTTTAAACAAAAAAAAGGCACAATACCATGACTGGAAACTTGCACACATAACCCACAAATAGAAGAGAGGAGATTATAAAACGACCATATCGGTCCGACTTGGGACCATTTACAAAGTCACACTTTGTGACTTATGTAAATGTCCAGTCGGACCGAAACGTCGTTTATAACTCCTCTCTTATAAGTAGTTGTTATCTAAGTTACGAACCATAGCATAGGGTTATTGAGAGAAAATTGACTCATACCGTACAGTAATATTTACCAGAAAACCCGGTATCACATAATCCCAAGTTAAGACTAAAGAAAACATTGTGATAAATGACTTAAAGTAAAAAAAACGTGTTATCTAGTATTAACTACTGTTTTGCAGTGGTTTTGCAAGGAAGGAAAATAAAGCTGGATTCAGCATATCCTTTTGTTAAGAAGCAAAGCAAGGACTGAGGGATGGGGCACCACAATGGCCAGATAAGCTTTATTAAAGGTGTGAACCAGGGAACTTCGCATACCACACTCCGAAGAGCAGACAAGATGACAACCAGTGAATCTCGTGTTACTGTGCTCAGTGATCCACCAATTCCACCCTTTATGGTAGAACATTAGTGAAATTATACAGCAAAGGTAAATGAAAAATCTTGAGGAACGACGTGTACCAGAGAGTGTACGAATTTTCAGACCGAGTGTAAGACTTGATAAACCAATGACACTTCTTTACTATCAAGTCACCAACTCTTTTTACATGTTGTAATTTAGCAACCATAACTTCACGATATAACGATCAAGGTAGTTTCAATCACCCTCACTTGTTATACAGGGAGCTGCAGTTTCTTGTCCTGACCTGCCTACCCTTCCTGTTCTGTCTTACATGCCTGACGTCTGCCTTCTCTGCCTCTTGCCCTGCCTGTTTGTCTGTCGCTCTGCGTCTAATTCTCCTGCATTGCCTTGCCTACGTGTTTCCCAGCCTTTCTGCTTGCTGAAATATCAAGCCTGCTGCCTCCTTTATGACCGCCGCTTGTTTATGGCTACTCTTATTCCCTGCTCTGCCTTTCTCGCGTGCTCGGGCTCTGCCCTGGCTGCCCATGCTTCTACTCATGCCTATCCTGCTCATGCTTCCTGCCTAGCCTCTTCTCCCTGCCTCTGCCTGACTCTTTCGTCCTTCCTCCTGTCCTGCCTCTTCTTCCGCCCTGTTTCCTGCCTGCCTCTTCTTCGCCTCGTCCTAGCCTGCTAGTCTGCTTCTTCCTTCTTGCCCTGCCCTGTTCTGCCTGCTTTGCGTTTAATGTCGTGCTTCTCGCTTCCTTGCTACTGCTCTGCTGCTTCTTCCCTGCCTGCCTTTGCCTCATCTTCCCTGTCTGCCTCTTCTTCCCTGCACTTCTTCTTGCCTGCCGTGCCTCTTCTTCCTGCCTGCCCTCCCTTTACTCCTTGTATGCCCTGCCTCTGCCTCATTCCTGCCCTGCCTCTTCTCCCATTCCTGCCTCTTCTTCCCTGCCTGCCTCTTCTTCCTGTCCTGCCCTGCCTCTTCTTCCCTCGTCCTCCGCCTCTTCTTCTTCCCTGCCCTGCTTCCTCTTTGCTCCCTTCTTCTTCCCTGTCTTTTCCTCCCCTACCTCTTCTTCTATGTCCTACCCACCTCGTCTTCCCTGTCCTGCCTTGCCTCTTCTTCCCTGTCCTGCCCTGTCTCTTCTTTATTGACCTCCTCTTCCTTCCTCTTCTTCCAGTCTTGCCCTACCTCTTCTTCTATGTCTTACCCAGGCTCTTCTTTCCCTGTCCTGCATTGCCTCTTCTACCTGTCCTGCCCTTCCTTTTCTTCCTGCCCTGCCCTGCCTCTTGTTCTATGTTCTGTGCTGCCTCTTCTTCACAGTTCTGACTTGCCTTTTCTTCTATGTCCTACCCTACCTCTTCTTCCCTGTCCTTCCTTGCTTCTTCTTCACTGCCCTTCTCTGCCTCTTCTCTCCAGTCCTACCCTGCCTCTTCTACTCTTTCCTGCCCTGCATCTTCTTCCCTGTCCAGCCCTGCCCTGCTTCTTCTTCCCTGTCCTGCCCTGCCCTGCCCTGCCTCTTCTTCCCTGTCCTGCTCTGGCTCTTCTATCCTCCCCTGCCCTGCTTCTCCTTCTTTCTCCTGTCCTGCCTCTATTTCCCTGACCTGCTCTGCTTTTTCCTACCCTGCATTGCCTCTTCCCTGTATTGCCCTGCCTCTTCTTCATCTTCCTGCCGTGCTTCTTCTTCCCTGTCCTGCCCTGCCTCTTCTTCCCTGACCTGCCCTGCCTCTTCTTCCCTGTCCTGCCCTGCCTCTTCTTCCCTGTCCTGCCCTGCCTCTTGTTCTATGTCCTGCCTTGCCTCTTCTTCCCTGTTCTGCCCTGCCTCTTCTTCCCTATCCTGCCCTGCCTCTTCTTCTATGCCCTGCCCTGCCTCTTCTTCCCTGTCCTGCCCTGCTTCTTCTTCCCTGTCTTGCCCTGCCTCTTCTTCTATGTCCTACCCTGCCTCTTTTTCCCTGTCCTGACCTGCCTCTTCTTCCCTGCCTTGCCTTGCCTCTTCTTCCCTGCCCTGCCTCTTCTTCCCTGTCCTGCCCTGCCTCTTCTTTCCTGTCCTGCCCTGCCTCTTCTTCCCTGTCCTGCCCTGCCTCTTCTTCCCTGTCCTGCCCTGCTCTTCTTCCCTGTCCTGCCCTGCCTCTTGTTCTATGTCCTGCCCTGCCTCTTCTTCCCTGTTCTGCCCTGCCTCTTCTTCCTATCCTGCCCTGCCTCTTCTTCTATGTCCTACCCTGCCTCTTTTTCCCTGTCCTGACCTGCCTCTTCTTCCCTGCCTTGCCTTGCCTCTTCTTCCCTGCCCTGCCTCTTCTTCCCTGCATTGCCTCTTCTTCCTTGACCTGCCCTGCCTCTTCTTCCCTGCATTGCCTCTTCTTCGCTGTCCTGCTCTGCCTCTTCTTCTGTGTCCTACCCTGCCTCTTCTTCCCTGACCTGCCCTGCCTCTTCTTCCCTGCATTGCCTTTTCTTCGCTGTCCTGCCCTGCCTGTTCTTCTGTGTCCTACCCCGCCTCTTCTTCCATGTCCTGCTCTGCCTCTTCTTCTTTCCTACCCTGCCTCTTCTTCCCTGCCCTTTTCTGCCTCTTCTCCCTGTTCTGTCCTACCTCTTCTACCCTACCCTGCCTCTTCTTCCCTTTCCTGCCCTGTCTCTTCTTCTATGTCCTACTCTGCCTCTTCTTTAGTTCCCTTCTCTGCCTCTTCTTCCCTGTCCTGCCCTGCCTCCTCTTCCCTACCCTGCCTTTCCTCTTCTTCCCTGTCCTGCCCTGCCTCTTCTTCCCTACCCTGCGCTGCCTCTTCTTGTATGTCCTCCCCTGCCTCTTCTTCCCTACCCTGCCCTGCCTTTTACTCCCTGACCTGCCTTGCCTTTTTTACCCTGCCCTTCTCTGCCTCTTCTTCCCTGTCCTGCCCTGCCTCTTCTTCCATACCCTGCCCTGCCTTTTCTTCCCTGTCCTGCCCTGCCTCTTCTTCCCTACCCTGCCCTGCCTTTTCTTCCCTGATCTGCTTTGCCTCTTTTCCCTGCCCTTCTCTGCAGAGGAGAGGTATGAACGAGATTAGTGCAAAGAGTGTTAGTCTGGCGGAAAGTATGCTTGCCCTCCGCATCTGTGATCCTCAGTTCCTTCCAGCAGAAATTTCCACTCTTCATAATTCGTTTTCCCGTCTTGGCTACCCTTCCCATTTCATAGACTCTGCCTTCTCTCCCAAACTCTCTACTCCTGGGAACTCTTCCGTTCTCTGCCTTCCCTACATTTCCGGTCCTTCTAATCTCAACAATTCTCTCCGTCCCTTAGACATCAAGCTTACTTTCCGCCAGACTAACACTCTTCGCACTAATCTCGTTCATACCTCTCCTCCCTCTACAGATGTTCCTGGTGTCTACTCTATTTCTTGCTCCTCCTGTCCTCTTCAATACTTTGGAGAAACTGGCCGATCTCTTTCTGACAGACTTAGGGAGCACAAAAATAGTGTTAGGCTTGCCGACACTAACAATGCTCTTTTCTGTCACGTCAGAGATCACAGCCATCCTATAGACTGGTCTTCTGCTAAAACTGTCTTCCCTACTTCCAATTTAACAGTCGCCGTCTTGTTGAATCCTCTCTAATACACAACTTTCCTTGTATGAATCTTAGTCCTGGCTTCGTCTCTGTAGATGCCTTCCCCTCCCACTACATTGTAAAATGCTCCAAACTTCAGAACACCCGTGACTTAACCTGATTCCTCATTTTTCTTCTTCTCCCTCTTCCCCTTTCATTTTTTTTTTGGTCTTCCTTCTGTCGCGTGTTTCTGTTCCTTCATTATTTATTTCATCACTTCCCCTTCCCCCCACCTCTGTGCACTTGCTCTCCCTCTATGGGCACCTAGCTCCCTTGCAGTCCTCCCCTTTCTTTATATTTGACTGGCTCCTCCTCCTTAGTTCCCCACTACTACCACTACTACCACTACTACTACTACTACTACTACTACTACCACCACTACCTCTTCCTGCCGATATATAGCCGTCCTGCTCCTCTTCTGGTTAGACTGACTTTGTAAATGGTCCAAGTCGAACCGAAACGTCGTCGTAAACTCATCTCTTCTATGTGCGGGTTATTTGTGAATCTTCTTTCCTATCCTGCTCTGCCTCTTCTTCCCTGACCTGCCCTGCCTCTTCTTCCCTATCCTGCCGTGCCTCTTCTTCCCTGTCCTACCCTGCCTCTTCTTCTATGTCCTACCCTGCCTCTTCTTCCCTGCCTTGCCCTGCCTCTTCTTCCCTGCTCTGCCCTGCATCTACTTCCCTGCCCTGCCCTGCCTTTTCTTCCCTGTATTTCCCTGCCTCTTCTTCCCTGTATTGTCCTGCCTCTTCTTCCCAGTCCTGTACTGTCACTTCTTCCCTGCCCTATCCTTTATCTTCTTTCCTGACCTGCCCTGCTTCTTCTTCCCTGCAATGCCTTTTATTCCCTGTCCTGCTTTGCCTCTTCTTCCTTGCCCTTCTCTGCCTCTTCTTCTCTTTCCTGCCCTGCCTCTTCTTCCTAGTCCTGCCCTGCCTCTTCTTCCCTGTCTTACCATGCTTCTTCTTCCCTGCAATGCCTTTTATTCCCTGTCCTGCTCTGCCTCTTCTTCCCTGTCCTGCCTCTTTTTCCCTGCCCTGCCCTGCCTCTTCTTCCCTGCCCTGCCCTGCCTCCTCTTCCCTGTCCTGCCCTGCCTCTTCTTCCCTGCCCTGCCTCTTCTTCCCTGTCCTGCCCTGCCTCTTCTTCCCTGCCCTGCCTCTTCTTCCCTGCCTCCTGCCCTGCCTCTTCTTCCCTGCCTGCTGCCTGCCTGCCTCTTCTTCCTGCCTTGCCTGCCTCTCTTCCTCTGCCTGCCTCTTCTTCCTAGTCCTGCCCTGCCTCTTCTTCCATGTCCTGCCCTGCATCTTCTTCCCTGTCCTGCCCTGCCTCTTCTTCCTGTCCTGCCCTCCTCTTCTTCCTGTCCTGCCCTGCCTCTTCTTTCCTGCGCTTTCCCCTCCTGCCTCTTCTTCCTTGTCCTGCCCTGCCTCTTCTTCCCTGCCCTGCCCTGTCTCTCTCTTCCCTGTCTCCCTGCCTCTTCTTCCTCTGCCCTGCCCTGTCTCTTCTTCCCTGTCCTGCCCTGCCTCTTCTTCCCTGCCCTGCCCTGCCTCTTCTTCCCCTGTCCCTGCCCTGTCTCCTCTCTTCTCTGCCCTGCCCTGCCTCTTCTTCCCTGTCCTGCCCTGCCTCTTCTTCTCTGCCCTGCCCTGCCTCTTCTTCCCTGTCCTGCCCTGCCTCTTCTTCCCTGTCCTGCCCTGCCTCTTCTTCCCTGCCCTGCCTCTTCTTCCCTGTCCTGCCCTGCCTCTTCTTCCCTGTCCTGCCCTGCCTCTTCTTCCCTGTCCTGCCCTGCCTCTTCTTCCCTGTCCTGCCCTGCCTCTTCTTCCCTGTCCTGCCCTGCCTCTTCTTCCCTGTCTTACGCTGCTTCTTCTTCCCTGTCCTGCCCTGCACTATCCTGCCACTATGGCTGGTCATAAGACTATGGAGTTATGTCTTACTCTGCTGTTTGATGTCAATGCTTCTGGATATTACAAGCTTAAGACTATTTGTTTACCACTCAGAAAACACCAGAGTGTTTTAGCAACAAAAAATATCCAGGGGCAGGTTGTATGTGCTCTGGCATCTTGGAATGAATTACCATAAAACAAGTGTATTGGTGTTTGTGTTCTGAATGATAGTTTTGAGGTGTTATATGTCTTATAGGAAGAATATTGTAAATAGAGGGTTCACTGTATTTTCACCACTTTCAAGTTAATATGAGCTCACTTTCAAGTTTATATCAGATCACTTTCAGGTTTATATCAGGTCACTTTCAATTTAAAAATGAATAAAATCATCTTCATTTCATTAGTATAAACTGGGACTGAGAAAAAACTGAAAGTCACTAGAGTAAGACGCCACTTATGCAGCAGGTTGGGTTCCAAGTTACTATTGGCCCCACTCATAAAGCAGCATAGATTCCAAGCTATTGCTGTCCCCACTTATAAAGCAGGATAAATCACGAGCTATTACTGGCCCCACTTATACAGCAGGTTAGGTGCCGAGCTACTACTGGCCCCACTCATACAGCAGGTTAGGTGTCAGGCTACTTGCCTCACTTATACAGCAGGTTAGGTTTTAAGCTACTACCAGCCCCACTTATTGATCAAGGTAGGTTCCGGGCTACTACTGGCCCCACTTATACAGCAGGTTTGGTTCTAGCTTCAATTTGTACCACTTATATAACAGGGAAGATTCTTGGCTACTTGTGCCACATATACAGCAGGTTAGGTTCCGGACTACTAGCCCCACTTATTCAGCAGGAAATGTTCCGATCTACTACTGGCCACAGTTATACAGCAGGTGTTCAGAAATGGTTTACCAGCTAAGGTTAAAGATTAAATATAGGGGGTACTTAGCTAACAAGACAGCTATCGCCCACACAGCCGCCCCTGAGGCAAGGTTTTGAGAAGTTGTCTTACCCACTTCACAACAGGTTGTAATAGGGTATATGTATTATGTTAACAATAATTTACCCCTACGGGGCGTTATGTCAGTATATTTCATTCACTGATTGCAGACAAACTTTGTGTGTGGACTCAAAAGTCCGAACCTCACTGTCGATTATAGGTTGATTACAAACTCCTTGCGACACAAGAACTGTGCTGTCCCCCGTATTACAATAAATTCATAACCTACCTTGCTCTTGTAGCATGAGCTATGGTGTTCTTTACACCATCAACAAATATCGGTAACTTGATAGCTGAAATGTCCTTGGATGTTCACGTCTTCCATAGTCTAGGAATACGTACACTGGTAAACTATGTTCCACAAGATTTGTCTTTATTGTTCACAATCTTATCACTAAATAAGCTGATCACACTTCTCTGCAAGTGTTTATCGTGTTTTGTGAGATACTTTGTTCACACTAATGCACGGATCAGTGTTCTTTGTTGGTTACCCTGGCGTCAGTGTGACTCCCAGTAGGGTGAAAAGTAATCTGACCTCACAGCATCCTACGCCACTGCAATACCCCTAGAACATAAAGGAAAAGCTGACCTAGTACTTTTTGCTTCCTTGCCAAACTTCCTCCATGAACCAAAGCAGAATGCTTGATTCTTGTTGTCTTAAGCATAGACAACAATCTCCACTATCTTCACCATGGTAATAAAGTGGAAGCAGGATTTTCCTTAACTGTCCTGCTAAGGTAAGAGATCGACTGTCTCTTATTTAACTACACTTTGCAACACTGGACTCTTGCAAGGAGCGGTGGTCGCTTGACCACGTCACATACTCGTATTGCATCTGGAATCAATTACTTGCTGTAGCAGTAAACAAGATGTTTGCCCCTTCTGAGAGGGCTGGGCCCCTCAGGGCTGAAAGGGGCTGAAGGGGGCTGATACCCCCTCCTGGAGAAAATTTCTCCACAAACCTCGTGAAGGGAAACATTAATGCTGGGATAATGAACAAAGAACACAAATCCGTGCGTTTTTCTGCAAAGACAGTCCACATTTACAGTAGAACAATTACAGGAAGTGTGTTGAACTGCCTATAGTAATAATACTTTAAATTTAACTGGTTGAAAGACAATTAGGTGCACTAACAGTGCATTGCAAGACACTCATTCTTTAATCAAGACACCGATACTCGAGTAAACATATGGGTCCGATACAGTTACCCAGGTAGGTCTAGTCATTAATGATACTAGTTAGATCAGCTGCACAGCAAATAGCTAGTTCATTTTTCTCTAGATTTATTGCCATACACTCAGTGATCCATGGGCCATCAAGCCTACACAAGTATGTATAACTTTAGTAGTTAGTTTTTGAGATATGATGAATAACAACTCCTAGGAATAATTATAATTATAAAACCCATCTTTTGGCAGCCCAAGTGTGGTTACATCGACTACTCCAAGATCTTTCTGGAAATGGCCGCGGAACAGTGTAATTGTCATCAAGCTAAGTCCCTTTACAGTTCACTTATATGACTTTGCTTGTTTGTATGTAACCTCTACTGTCGGTCCTTCGAACCAGATAAGTGGCCACATGATGGTCCAAACCTTGTATTACAGTGCACAAATAAATTAAGAGCCAAGGTCCTTCGTAAAACAAGTGTTTTTACAATGTAAATCAGAATAAATGAGTACCTCCAGGCTCAATCACAGAGAATGGGCAGCCTCACTAGCCAATAGAAAATGGGAGGTGCTCACTATGAGTCCCTCAGTCACCCAATAGAAAACAGGTGCTGGATCGCCCACTCAAGTCATCCACTGGCGACCAAACTCAAGAATCGTTGACATCAGCAACAAGCCAGATGGCGTTCAGTTTTTGAGTATATATATACAGTGTTTATAATGTTTATAGACATAAATTAAGAGACAAGACTGTGTTTATTTGCCTCTTATAGATTTAACTGTTATATATAAGTAAGGAAGTTATATAAAGTGTAAGCTTTCATATATTAACAGTGACATTTATATATGTGTGTGTAAGAAATATACATGTGTGATATACATATACAATTATACAGTGACATTTATATATAGTGAATGAAGTGTATAACATTATTACTTATGGTGACTCAGCAGTGTTCCAAGCTGAGACCACATCACACAGGACAGCTGGCATCAAGGTCCAGCCATATGTACCCTGTACCCTTCAAGGTCACTGACCCTGAGGTCAAGTTTAGTAGGTCAGTAATGTCTGATGCAATATTGCTGACAGAAGCACTCAGCTGTTAGCAGTGTAGTTTTTAAACACTAAGTGTGGTGCTAGAATTATCAGTATTATAGTACAATCGCAGGTTAGGTTTCGATGTACTACTGGCAACATTTATACAGCAGGTTAGGTTCCGAGCTAATGCTATGTTCAGTTATGCAGCAGGTTTGGTTCCAGGCTACTACTGGTCCTCTTTATACGGCAGGATAGGTTCCGAGCTACTACTTGCCCCACTTATACACCAGATTATATTCAGAGTTACTACTGGCCCCATTTATATGGCAGGTTATGTTCTGGGCTACATCTGGCCCAACATATACAGCAGGATAGTTTCCCGACTAATACTGGGCCCACTTATGTAGCACGTTAGGTTCCAAGCTAATACTGGCCCCACTTACACAGCACATTCGTTTCTGGGCCAGTACTGGCCCCATTTATACAGTAGGTTAGTTTCCAATCTACTACCGACCCTACTAATACAGCAGGTTAGTTTCCGAGCTAATATACTGGCCTCACTTACACAGCAGGTTAGATTCAAGGCTACTACTTGCCCAACTTATACAGCAGGTTAGGTGCCGGGCTAGTATTAGCCCCACTTATACAGTAGGTTAGGTTCCAGACTAGTACTGGCACCACTTATACTGCAGGTTAGGTTCTGGGCTACTTCTGGCTGGCCCCAATTATACAGCACATTAGGTTCTGGGCAACTTCTGGCTGGCCCTACTTGTAAAGCAGTTTAGATTCCGTGCAACTGCTGTCCCCATTTATTCAGAGGTTAGGTTCCAAGCTACTGGCCCCACATATAAAGCAGCTTACTTTCCAGGCTACTAGCACTACTTGCCCCACTGATACAGCAGGTTAAGGTTCCAGAGTACTACTGGCTCCTCTTATACAGCAGGTAAGGTTCCATCCTACTAATTGCCCAACTTATATAGCAGTCTAGCTTCTGAGCTATAACTGACCCCACTTATTTGGACGATAATTTCTGGGCTACTGCAGGCACCACTTATTCAGATGGTTAGGATCCGGGCTCTTACTGGCCCGATTTATACAGCAGGTTAGGTTCCGAGGTACTACTGGCAACATTTATACAGCAGGTTAGGTTCTGAGCAATTACTGACCTCGGTTATGCATCAATTTAGGTTCCAGGCTACTATTGGCCCCACTTACACAGCAGGTTTTGTTCTGGGCTGATACTGACCCCACTTATACAGCAGGTTTTGTTCCAGGCTGATACTGACCCCACTTATACTGCACATTTTGTTACAAGCAGCTACTGGCGCCACTTATACCGCTGGTTAAAAGGTTCCGGACTACTACTGGCTTCATTTATACAACAGGTTAAGGTTCCGGAATACTATTGGCCCCACTTATACAGTAGGTTATGGCTTCAGACTACTGCTGGCTGCAATTATACAGCAGGTTAGGTTCCATGCTACAAATTTCACATTATTTTTCAGGCTAGCTTCCAAGCTAAACTGACTCCACTCATTGGGATGACAATTTCCAGGCTACTGAAGGCACCACTTATACAGATGGTTAGGTTCCGGGCTCCTACTCGCCCAATTTGTATAGCAGGTTAGGTACCTAGGTACTACTGGCCCCTTTCATTCAGGTTAGATTCCGAGCTAATACTCTAAGTAGTACCAGTACCAGTTACCAGTTACTCACTAACAACCGTCTGTGTGAATCACTTGTTATTCACTGTTACAGCTGACCCTAGCATGTTTTGAATGCCGCTCACCCTCTAGGAATTATCTTGTGAGTTGAAGGATAGACAGGAGAGACGCAGATCAGGCTTGGTATTTCCCATACATTCCGCTTTAATATACTTCATTATTGACTATGTGAGTGTTAATACCCAATACACGTTACGGAACCCACAGGACAAATTGGTGGTAGCATTGTGGGCGTGGTATTTCCGCCGTTAGAAGATTGTTTGTGGAGTGCCCACAGGTCAGAGGGGACGTCTCTACCGCCACCTCCATTTAGCCCGCTTCTACCCTCACCCACCTCCACCCAGTGCTGCCCCAGCCTGCAAGCCAGTTGCAGCTGCCTCTCCAGCTTTCTGGCTTAGTTCGTGTGCTAATTGCTTCAATCTTCGAGGGGTTGACCCGAATTTGCAATTAAGCCAGCCAGTAAGCCAGTCTGTGGGAGAGAGTGCCAGTCAGCCTGCCTCAGTCTATCATCCAGCCTGTCTCCTGTCATCCACCTGCTCCTTCATGCTGTGTGCATCGTTACACACCTTCCAGTCAGCCATTCTCGAGGGTTAAGCCAGCAAGACGAACCAGCTTCCTAACTCAGCTGAGAGAGAGACATAAGCTACGCAAGTTCCTCTTTGAAATTGTCTCCAGTAACACTGTGTTACCAGTTGGATGCTGGTAAGAGTTATTCACCATCCCTGTGGCATATAGTGGTTTAAGCCACTTGGGTTTTCTCGTGAGAGGCGAGATTTAGTGAGTGGTAGTGAGCGTGCAGAGTGGGTCAGGTTGTTCCGCTCTCCCACCGCCACCGCAATCCTCCATCACCCACCCACCACCTCTCACATCCCCACTTCTGGCACTCTCCACCTTGTGTTCTTCACCTTTCTACTGCTCACACACTGGGTCAAGAGCTGTACTTCACTTGTATTTCACCTGTATTTCACCTGAGCACCACCGTTAAAGCCTAAGTGTGTGAGTCTCCAAGTTATGGGCATTTCTTGAGTTTCTTCCAGTGGTGTCCCGCTGACAGCCGTGGCTCCCTCACTGTTCACCACCCAACACCACGGCTTCCAGACTTCAGTGATAATTTTCTGTTTAGAGAGGTTTGCATTTGCATTTAAAGACATTTGCGTGTGCGAGACATTTCTAGTGAATTTCTTGTGTCCTCTAAGTCTTGTGTTTTCAGTGCAGACTCAGTGTTTTCTTTGACTCATTATTATATATTCTCCTAGTGTTATCGTTCATCTTTCGTGTTTCATTTTTATATTTTTTTATGCTACTCTCTGCCTGTAGTATTATTTTGTAGTGTACAAGTTTCTTTAATTGTGCGCAGTATTTTATTCCTTACCCCATTCACTCCGTGTGAAGTAATTCATTTATTTTTGTTTTTACCTTGTGCTCTTTCAGCATTGTATTCTCCAGTATTTGTCGTTATTGCAATTCATGTTGTGCTATTCATAACATTATACTAAATTACCCATTTATTTCTGTGTGAACCGTTTTTCTATGTCAAGCAGTGTCTCATTCCCTGGATTTTTTCGCAGACTCTTGTACCATTATTTTTATGCCCAGCGAGTGTGTTCTTGTCGTATCTGTCACAGCAAGATTTTGTTGCAAGTGAAATGAACAATCCTTGTTATGTGTGCCGCCACTTGCAAGTGTTGTGTGTGCCGCCACTTGTAAGTGTTGTGTGTGCCGCCACTTGTAAGTGTTGTGTGTGCCGCAACTTGTAAGTGTTGTGTGTGCCGCCACTTGTAAGTGTTGTGTGTGCCGCAACTTGTAAGTGTTGTGTGTGCCGCCAATTGTAAGTGTTGTGTGTGCCGCCACTTGTAAGTGTTGTGTGTGCCGCCACTTGTAAGTGTTGTGTGTGCCGCCACTTGTAAGTGTTGTGTGTGCCGCCACTTGTAAGTGTTGTGTGCCGCACTTGTAAGTGTTGTGTGTGCCGCCACTTGTAAGTGTTGTGTGTGCCGCCACTTGTAAGTGTTGTGTGTGCCGCCACTTGTAAGTGTTGTGTGTGCCGCCACTTGTAAGTGTTGTGTGCCCTGCCACTTGTAAGTGTTGTGTGCCCTGCCACTTGTAAGTGGTGTGTGCCCTGCCACTTGTAAGTGTTGTGTGTGCCCTGCCACTTGTAAGTGTTGTGTGCCTGCCACTTGTAAGTGTTGTGTGCCCTGCCACTTGTAAGTGTTGTGTGCCTGCCACTTGTAAGTGGTGTGTGCCTGCCACTTGTAAGTGGTGTGTGCCCTGCCACTTGTAAGTGGTGTGTGCCTGCCACTTGTAAGTGGTGTGTGCCTGCCACTTGCAAGTGTTGTGTGTGCCGCCACTTGTAAGTGTTGTTGGTGCCCTGCCACTTGTAAGTGTTGTGTGTGCCGCCACTTGCAAGTGTTGTGTGTGCCCTGCCACTTGTAAGTGGTGTGTGCCCTGCCACTTGTAAGTGGTGTGTGCCGCCACTTGCAAGTGTTGTGTGTGCCACCACTTGTAAGTGGTGTGTGCCCTGCCACTTGCAAGTGTTGTGTGTGCCGCCACTTGCAAGTGTTGTGTGTGCCCTGCCACTTGTAAGTGGTGTGTGCCCTGCCACTTGTAAGGGGTGTGTGCCGCCACTTGCAAGTGTTGTGTGTGCCACCACTTGTAAGTGGTGTGTGCCCTGCCACTTGCAAGTGTTGTGTGTGCCGCCACTTGCAAGTGGTGTGTGTGCCGCCACTTGCAAGTGTTACACTTCCCGTTCTGTATCTTGTGTCATTTTTATTCATATTCATATTTCTTTGAACAAATTCACTCTTAGTGTAATTTTCGCTTCTTTTTAACTTAAAGTGTTATATTTACTCTGTATAAGTAAATTATTTTCTAATTTACAATTAAGAGTTAAAGTGTTCAGCCAGTTTTCTTCATATTTTTATTATTATTATTTAACCTGCATTTTCTCAGTGTAACTTTTATTGTTAAACTGATTAATTCTGCGCCTTATTTTATTGCACTTGTTCTGCAGTGAATTTTCTTTTTATTGATATTTTTATGCATTGTAATTCTCAGTTCATTATTGTTTGAGTGTCTTGTTTTTAATTTTATTATTTTTCCTGATATCTTCTTTGCGTTATATTTTAACTTTGTTTCTGCACTCTTAGATAATATTTAAATTTCCCAGTTATCTCTCTTTGCATACAATTTAGTGATTTTATTTTATACTTTTTACATTGATTTACAATTTTATTAGTAAATTTCTTTATTGAAGTAAGGATACTGACAGCTCATTTTGCATTTAATTCAGCCTTCAGTAATATTTTTACTTTCTTATAAATTTCAATGTGTTTCTTTATCTTGGTCAGCAGTCCCTTACAATGAGTTGGCCTTCCTCTTGCAGTGTATCTTAGACATTTTTTTTACTTCTGCAAAATTAGTTACATCTCTTATTTTAATTTTAGCATTTGTGTCATTTTTATTATTCATTATTCTTGCCTTATTTGTTTTTGTGCAACTTCTTTGCCATTATGTCTCACATACCTTCAAGTGATACTTTAGTGAATGGCGACACTCAGACCTCTCAGGCTACTGCTGCTCCTGTCATCAGTCCTCAGTGTAGTGTATCAGTCCTCAGAGTTCCTTATCGACTGACAGACCGACCCAGATACTGAGACACTATAGTTTTACTCGTGATTCCCTTGATGAGTTACCTTTATTCATTGGCCATGTACATAGTCTTGAAGCATGGTTTACTGCCATTCGTTCTCGTGTTAATGCTCTAGTTGACGGTCCTCCTTCAAAGAAAAGCCTTATCAGATTTGCAAAAGAAGCTCTTCATCGGCCCCCTGCTGCTGTTCACGTTGTCGATCTCCTTGAAATGCGAGACTTCAGGAATTTTATTAAGTGGTCACAATATAAGGAACTGATTCGTTCTTCCCATGTACCAGCAAAAACAACTGATCCATTTGTCGTTCTTAGGGAACTCGTGAATGCTACACCCAAGACTAATGAATCGTTGAGTGCATTTGCTATTAGATTAGATAAACTTTTATCATCACACTTATCAATGCTGTCCAGTCCTTAGCCTTTGTCTCTGACGAGGATAAACGATCCATAGTGTCGTTTGCTAAAATAGCAGCTTTTGGAGCAAAGAAAGAACTAATGTCGCCTCCTTCCATGTGTGCTTATGAGGCTAATCCTCCAACTGTGACGATGGAACCACTTACAGCCCTAAATCATGTATGTTCTTTGTGCCCCCAGGTTACTTTCCCGTGTATCAAAAGTAATTTCACACCTATGCCTCAGTCTGCACCACCTCTTGTTTGTGTCACAGCGACTAATCATGGAAGACAATTATCGCAGCGATCACCAAGGACCAGTGTACAGAGTCATTATGAACCTCGTAGTCTTCATAGTACATTCAGTAACCATAGTCTGCGGACTTGTTACAACATAACTTCCGATGCAACTATAGGTCCCATAGTGCAAGCATCTGTTCATAATGCGCCCGTTCATGTGTTCATGGGCTCTGGTGCACAAGTCAATATTATCCGGTCTAGTTTGTTTAAGGATAAGCAGTTACGGCATGTCCTTCTCGTAGAACCGACTCATGTGTCCTCCCTTAGTGGAGCAGCTGGTTCTCACCTGCGTGTCCGAGGTCGAACTTCCCTCACTTTTTCTATCCAAGGTAGAGACTTCACTGCTTCCTTCCTTGTTGTCGACCAGATTACTTTCCCTGGTGATCTTCTACTGGGATTTACTTCCATGAGAGACTTACGTATTGTGCTTGACCCTTACCGATGGCATGCCCAAATTGATGACTTGATCGTACCATTTTTGGGTTACCAGCTTGGATCCGAGATCTGTCATACTGCCGCAGAGTACGACGTTCGGATTAAGTCCTTACAAGCCAGTGCATTTTCCAGTAGTGCATCCAGGTGGTCAGGCACTGGTGATCCTGTCACTCCTGTCTGTGTTTCACCTACAACAAGTGTCCAGTTGCCTTAAGTGTCCAAGGACATTCTGACTACCTTGAGTGCTGAGCCTATCCCTGCAATGTCTGCTAGTTCAAGTAGTAGTTTCTCCACAGGGAACGCCTTGTCGGAAAACGATTACTGGCAACTAGCAATGCCATCTCTTGTTGATGTCACATGCCGTCTGCAAAAGACGTTTCTGTCGTTGCTAGTGCCCTCATTCGAGTGTTTGTTGTTGTTCCTAGTGTTCCAGATGGTGATAACGTCCTAGTTGACTGTGATTCCTGCAGAGAAAAGTGTTTATTTGTTGAGCCATCCTTACATGCTGTACGAGATAGTAAGATCCATTTCTTCCTTGCAAACACTTCTGGTCACAGTATCCCGTCTCAGAGCAAATACCAATCTTGTTGACCTTGTTCACTATCCTTACCCTGTTAGGTAGAGGATGAGTTGTCGCCTGACCAGTGGGTCGGTGCTATTTCTACGGGGAAGACCACATCCACTTCACTGGATCAATCCATTCCATCAGTAGAGGAGAAAGACTTAGCTCCCACTGACTTCCCAAATGAGATCAAGCGTTTGTCGACTCTGTTGAACAAATGTCAAAGCCATTGCCTTACCAGGTGAGAAGATGGGTATAACGAACTTATTGTCCCAACATATCCCACTTGAACCTGCGTACAGAATGCCTCATTCACAAATTGGTGTTACAGAAGAATTGATCAATCAGATGCTTGATGATGGAGTTATTGCACCTAACAATTCACCCTGGAATGCGCCCTTGATCCTAGCACCTAAGAAGGATGGCAATTGGCGCCCAGTGATTGACTTTAGGAAGTTAAATGTGAAAACTATTCCAGATCGCTTCCCACTTCCTGAACTTGGTGATCTTTTACGTAACAGCAGAGGTAACAAAGTTTTTTCGACCCTGGACTTGTTGCAAGGGTTTTGGCAAGTCCCTCTTCACGAGGACAGCCAAGATCTAACCACATTCTCCACTCCTACAGGTCATTATCACTTCCTCCATATGGCCTTTGGGTTATAATCTTTCCCTATCACATTCTCAAGGCTCATGTATAATATCTTTAGAGGTCTCGTAGGTAATGCACTTATGGTGTACTTAGATAACGTAATCGTCATGTCTGAAGACGTGGATATGCACTTGAAAAGACTTGATGTAGTACTTGGTAAGCTTGAAGAAGCTAATTTAAAGATCACACTGTCTAAATGTCAATTTTTCAGATCAGAAATCAAGTTTCTTGGTCACATGACTAACCAAAGTAACTGCAGTACTAAATTTTCCATCATCAAAATTGCTGATGCCGTAAGATCCTTTGTGGGCATAGGAGGTTTTTATAGATCTTTCATTGCCAATTTTTCTTCTATAGCAGCTCCTCTGAGTTGCTTAAGAAAGATGCTCCTTTCATTTGGACCTTCCGTCAAGAAAGAGAATTCCAAACTCTAAAAGAAAAGCTAACATCTGCTCCAATTTTGAAATTTCCAGATTTTTCTAATCCCTTCTGACAATTGATGCTAATTCAATTGGCATAGGTGCCGTACTAGCTCAGACGAATGATGGCAAGTACAACGCTGTTGCATTTGCTAGCCGAGTTCTTATGAAGGCTGAACGTTACTGAGCAAGAAGCTTTAGCAATAGTATGGTCTTTAAAGCGCTTCTGAGACATTATTTATCAGTACTCTGTTCATGTCTTGGCAGACCACGCTCCATTGATACCTTTATTCCAGAACAAACAACCCACTGGAAGGTTAGCCAGATGGACCTTAACTATTCAAGAGTTCAATCCTACCTTTCAACAGTTACTTGGCAAGTAAAATGTAGTCGCAGATGCTTTATCACTACATGTTAGTATAGTAACTGCAGACCCTCCATTTACTGCCAAGGACATAAAGAATGTTCAACGAACAGATGCCATGTGGTCTGGTGTGATTCGAGTCCTGCTCCTGGAAGATCTTATTCTGACTGTGAAACCACCTGCACTCATCAGTGACTGTCATGAACCAACAATTACTGTATCGAACAGCCAAGTAGGGTAGTCCTAGCAGGAGGGTATACCAGTTAGTAATTCCAGTCACTAGTGAAATATAGCCTTACAACTAGTTCACGATGTACCAGGTTTTGTGCACCCTGGTATGGATCGTTCTGTAAAGCAAGCCAGATTGAAATACTTTTGGCCTCGTATGGCAACTGATATTTCTGAGTATGTCAAGAAATGTAGTGTCTTCATGCAACACAAAAGCAATGTTAATTAATGGTCCTAATCCAATCCACGTGTATCCAACTGCTAGCAAACCATGGGAAAGAGTTGCGCTAGATCTGTTAACTAATTTCCAATGTTCCCTCCAGAGCAACAAACATCTGCGTGTTATGGTAGATCATTTCACCAGATATTGTGAGTTGTTCCTATTGCAGATAAGACTGCTGAGACAGTAGCTAAAGCATTTAAAGAATGCATTATCTGCAGGCATACCACCCCTAAACCCCTAGTAACAGACAATGTAGGAGAATTCTGTAATGAGATTCTTGAAAATTTGTGTACTTTGTACAAGATCTCTAAATCCACCATTGTTCCTCATCATCCTGCCAGCAGTGGGTTAGAGGAACGAACCAATAAGAAAGTACTTGATGTCTTGAGAGCCACTATCAATCCCAACGGTGAAACTTTGGGTGAAGTTATACCTGATGTTCAGTGTGCCATAAATTCTGCTTACAATGTTTCTGTAGGTGAAACTCCACATTACACATTGTATGGTGTAGATAAATGCTTGCCTTATGAGTTGTTATATTCTAATCCGAAACCAAATTACAACCCTGATGATTTCATAGCGACTCGTACCAGCTTAGCTCAAAGTGTCTTTAGAAGAATCCGTGAAACAATAAATCAACAGCAGAATTTACAAGTCACTAACGCTCGAGCAAAGCCGACCAAAATTAAAGTAGGTTCGAGAGTTATGCTGACTAACCTTAACAAAACGACTTCAATGCCTAAGCTTGATTAAAAGTTTGTTGGTTCTTATCGAGTAGTTGAACATATCAATGGCAATGAGTATAAGGTTAGAGAAATTAGTACTGATCAGTATAATGAATTGCATTTAGATCATATGAAGTTAGTATGTGATGATAATGATGTTCCAACTCAGACTAATGTGACAGACTCTGACAATCCTCCTGATCCTGTGCCCTCTACCTCTAATACTCAGTCAGACGATCAACCTGAATGTTGTTATTCCCTACGTACACGACAGGTATTGAGAAATCCTGAAGTATCATTTGTAACTACCAATTCAGGTCTGCTTCAACCACGGCATGAGTTAGCCAGTGCAACAGAGTTTGATCCTCCCACAGATGATACCCATTCAACATATGTTAATCTCACTCTAGCAGAGTTGGGGTTAACCCTTTCAGAGATGGTGCCATACTAGTACGCATAAATTCTAGGACCTTCAAATTTGGCGATAGAAAGCTGGTAGAGCTACATATGAAAGAATGGATCTATGTGGTCAGTGTGCGCAGTATAAAAAAAATCCTGCAGCACACAGTGCATAATAAGAAAAAAACTCCGACTGTGTTTTTGGTTTAAAACAGCCACTTTGCAGTGTATTTTCGTATGCTATTTATGGTTGTATTCTAGTTTTCCTGGTCCCATTTTATAGAATGGAAGGCGTAGTACGGAAATTGAGATGATTTTGATTGGTTTCACAATGAAAAGTGCCTTGAAATTGAGCTCAAAGTAGCAGAAATGTTCGATTTTTGCCAAAGTTCAGAAGTAAACAAAACATGCCATGCATCCAATACGCGTCAACTGGTTAGTCCAATATTCTTTCACAAGTGCGCTGATATTATTTATGTCATTTTTACACCATTTCTACACTAATGCAGTAGTCTGCATAACAGTAAATCTTCTATTTTTGAGAGAAAAAAAAATTCAAAGTGGAAAGCAAAAGAAATGTTACAGAGGCCTGGGGACGTGCCTAATGAACAGAGGAAATGTTATTTAGTGCCAGGAATGTCTGTCTTGTTTATTCTGGACCCTATTTGGAAATTGGCATATTTTGAAATTTGTGTGAAATTGGCAAAATTGCCAATTTCTGACCACTTTATTGGATAGTTGAAATCGGGAAATGGGTGATTTCTTGTACTCATTCGATAGCAAAAATAGAATTCTAGCAAAATAGTTATGATTTTTGTCGACTGGTACATTGAAATTGGCTGAAAGTAGTGCTCGAAGTGGGCGAAATCGCCGATGCTTAAACATCGTCGAGACCACTAACTTCGTGAGAGCATAATTCCGTAAGTTTTTCATCAAATTTCATACTTTTGGTGTCATTATGGTCAGGAAAAGATTCTCTATCATTCCATAAGATTTTTTTTTTTTTTTTTCGAAAAATTTCCGACCCTGAGAACAAGTTTAAGAGAGGGCCCACCGACCCTGAAAGGGTTAAATGTAAATAACCTGTATAGATGAATAATTACAATATCACTTCTTAATCTTCAAGTTACTTTTTTTTGTGTTCAAGTTTTCTCTGAATTCTGAGATTTAACAGTCTAGATTTGAGTGCACCAAGTCTACCTTTTCTGTTAAACACTTCTTTGTATATATTCGTTCCTCAGAATCCGTAGATCACATGAATACAGATCGATCGATCAATTTTTTTTATTATCACTTCTATTGTGTAATCCCAATGTTGAATCTCATTCTATAAGTTGTGCTATATCGTACCTTGTAATGCATTACAGTAAGTTACATTAGTGTCCATTCTGATATTCTCCTTATGTATGTTATAATGCTCAATTGTTGTGTACTTTGACATTGTATAGAATCAGCCCAGGCCACATGCCTGTTGTCTCTAGTTGTATTAGCTGTATGTCAGGATGCCATACATTAGCGTCACTGAGCTCTCAGTAGTACCAGTATCAGTTACCAGTAGTATGACTCACTACCAACCCTCTGTTTGAATCACTTGTTATTCACTGTTACAGCTGACCCTAGCATGTTTTGAATGCTGCTCACCCTCTAGGAATCATCTCGTGAGTGAGTTGAAGGATAGACAGGAGAGACACAGGTCAGGCTTGGTGCTTCCCAAATATTTTGTTTTAATATACTTCATTATTGACTACATGAGTGTTATTACCCAATCCACATTACGGAACCCACAGGACAATACTGACCTCAGTTATTCAGCAGGTTAGGTTCCAGGCTACTATTGGCCACACTTAAGCAGAATGTTAAGTTCCATACTACTACTGGCACCACTTATACAGCAGGTTAGGTTCTGAAGTACTATTGGCCCCATCTATACAACAGGTTATATTCTGAGTAATTGCTAGGCCCATATATGCAGCAGGTTAGGTTCTGGGCTTCAACTGGACTAACTTATACAACAGGTTATCTTTTGGGCTAATACTGGTCTCACTTATACAGCAAGTTGGGTTCCAGTCTAATACTGGGCCCACTTATTCAGCAGGTTAGGTTCTGAGCTACTACTGGCCCCACTTATACAGCAGGTTAGTTTCTGGGCTGCCGCTGGCCCCACTTATGCAGCAGGTTAGGTTCCTGGATACTGCTGGCCTCATTTATGTAGCAGTTTAGGGTCTTGGCTAATACTGGCCCCACTTATATGGTAGGTTAGGTTGCGGGCTAATATTGGCCCCACTTATTCAGCAAGTTACTTTCCAAATTACTACCAACCCCTCTTATATGGCAGGTTAGTTTCCAGGTTTGTATTGGCCCCACTTATACAGCAGGTTAGGTTCTAGGGTACTACTTGCTCAACTTATACAACATGTTAGGCTCTGATCTATTACTAGCCCCACTTATAAAGCAGGTTAGGTTCCAGCCTAGTACTGGCCCCACTCATACTACAGGTTATTTTCCGGGCTACTACTGGCCCAACTTATACAGCAAGTTAGGCTCCGGGCCACTTCTTTCTGCCGCCACTTTCACAGCAGGTTAGGTTCCATGCTACTACTGGCCCCAGTTATAAAGCAGCTTACTTTCCAGGGTACTAGCCCCACTTACTGAGCACGATAGGTTACATACTACCACTGGCCCCTTTTATTCTGCAGGTTAAGGTTCCGGACGACTACTGGCTCCACTTATATAGCAGGTTATGGTTCCCGACTACTACTGGCCCCACTTATACAGCAGGTTAGGTTTCATGCTACTAATAGCTCCTCTTATATAGCATGCTAGCTTCTGAGCTATAACTGACCCCACTTATTCCGACGATAATTTCCGGGTTACTGCAGGCACCGCTTATACAGATGGTTAGGTTGTGGGCTCTTACTGGCCCTATTTTACATCAGGTTTGGTTCCGAGTTACTGCTGGCAACATTTATATAGCAGGTTAGGTTCTGGGCTAGTACTGATCTCAATTATGCAGCAGGTTAGGTTCCATGCTACTACTGGTCCCACTTATACAGCATGTTATGTTCCTGGCTGATACTGACACCACTTGTACAGCAGGTTAGGTTCCATGCTACTTCTGGCCCTACTTATACAGCAGGGTAGGTTCCAATCTAATACCGGCCCCACTTAAACAGCAGGTTATTTTCCGGGCTACTACTGACCCTACTTATAAAGCAGGTTAGCTTCCGCGCTACTACTAGCCCCAGTTATACGTCAGGTTATTTTCCGAGGTACTACTGACCCCACTTATGCGGCAGGTTAGGTTCCGGACTGCAACAGGCCCAACTTACACAGCAGGTTATTTTTCGGGCTAATACTCGTCCCACTTATACAGTGTTTAGGTTCCAATCTAATACTGAGCCCACTTATACAGCAGGCTCAGCAGGTTAAGTTCCTGGCTACTACTGGCCCCACTAATACAGCAGGTTAGTTTCTGGGCTACTACTGACTCCACCTATGCAGCAGGTTAGGTTCTTGGCTACTACTGCCCCAACTAACGTAGCAGGTTAGGGACTTTGCTACTACTGGCCCCACTTAGACGGCAGGTTAAGTTGCGGGCTGATACTGGCCCTACTTATACATGAGGTTAGGTTTCGAGCTGCAACCGGCCCAACTTATACTGCATGTTAATTTCCAAGCTACTACTTGCTCCACTTTTGCAGCAGATTAGATTCCGGGCTACTAGTGGCCCCACTTATACAGTTGGTTCGGTTCCTGGCGACTTATTTCTGCCCCCACCTATACAGCAGGTTAGGTTCCAAGCTACTAATGGCCCCACTTATAGAGCAGGTTAGATTCCGTACAACTACTGTCCCCACTTATTCAGAAGTTAGGTTTCAAGCTTCTGAACCCACTCATAAAGCAGTTTACTTTCCAGGCTACTAGCCTCACTTATACCTCAGCTCGTTAGGTTACAAGCTACTACTGGCCCCACTTATACCTCAGGTTAAGGCTCCCGACTACTACTGGGTCCAGTTATACAACAGGTTAGGTTCTATGCTACTAATGGCAGCACTTGTAGCAGGCTAGCTTCCCAGCTAAAACTGATGACATATTCGGACCATAATTTCCGGGCTACTGCAGCCCTCATTTATACAGATGGTTAGGTTCTGAACTCCAACTGGCCCTATTTATACAGTAGGTTAGGTTATGAGCTAATACTGGCCCTGGTTATCCAGCAGGTTAGGTTCCAGGCTTCTACTGGCCCTGGTTATCCAGCAGGTTAGGTTCCAAGCTGCTACTGGCCCTGGTTATCCAGCATGTTAGGTTCCAGGCTACTCCTAGGCCCACTTATATAGCATGTTAGGTTCCAGGCTAATACTGGCCTCACTTATACAGCAGGTTAGGTTCCAAGCTCCTTCTGGCCCCACTTATACGACAGGTTAGGTTTTAAGCTACTACTGACCCCACTTATACAGCAGGTTGGTTTTTGGGCTAGTATTGGCCGAACGCATTCAGCAGAATAGGTTCCAGGCTGCTACTAGGCCCACTTGTACAACAGGTTAGGTTCTGGTCTACTACTGGCCTCACTTGTACAGCAGGTTAGATTGCAGGTACTAGTTGCCCCGCTTATACAGCAGGTTAGGTTCCATGCTAGTACTAGCCCAATTTGTACAGCAGGTTACGGTTCAGGCTACTATTGGCCCCACTTATACAACAGGTTAGGTTCCACGCTTGTACTGGCCCCTTTTATACAGCAGGTTAAGTTCTGGGCTAGTACTGGCCCCACTTATTCAGCAAGTTAGGTTCCACGTTTGTACTGGCCCCACGTATACAGCAGGTTAGGTTCCACGTTTGTACTGGCCCCACGTGTACAGCAGGTTAAGTTCTTGTCTACTGGTGGCCCCACTTATGCAGCAGGTTAGGTTCCAGGCTATTTCTGACCCCTCTTATTCCGCAGGTTAGGTTCCGAGCTACTACTAGCTCCACTTATACAACAGGTTAGGTTCCGAGCTACTTCTGGCCCCACTTATACAACAGGTTAGGTTCCGAGCTACTACTGGCCTCACGTATACAGCAGGTTAGGTTCTGGGCTACTATTGAAAAGCGAAAATCGCTATAGACTGAAACAGTCTTTTCTCCTTTTCTGGTGCATATATAAGCCTAACATGTTTACCCTCATATATTTAGTGTGCAATAGAGCTAGGCTTAAAATAACAATAGAAAAGTAAAATGCATATGAAGTACATATATTTCTTACCTTAAAATATTTTCGGCAACAACTTATAGTGATTGGTGGATATTTATTGTAGAAGTCTGAAGGAGATAGTATATTTATTGTAGGAAGTCTGAAGGAGATATTATATTTTCATCCTCTGATTCTTCAATGAATATTGTTCTTATTGATGGATAGTTGAATGTAGCGCTTGCAGGAGTGTGAGTGTTTTTGATTATTAATATTCTTGAAGACTAGCTGCTGCTGGTAAAGGTTGCTAGTTGCTTCACCCTACGCTCTTGGACCTTGTGATGTTGGCTTTCCTTATTTAAACCTGTGAAACCAGCCTCAGCTAGCTTCGAGTTTATCTTCATCAGCTTCCTCACCTCTCTCAGCCATCATAATGGCTTGGTTTAAGAGCAGCACATTGTGACTGAATTGATCTGCTCTCCTCACCAATTAAAAGTTTTTCCATGTTATCAAAAAGGTTATCAAGTTTTCTCATAACTTTTACTTTCACTAATGTTAGAGATTAATTTTAAGGACGGGATGTCCAGTAAGTTTATTTTTAACAACCGTAGAATTGACTGGGAAAAATAAACCAAGAGCTATCAGACATTCTGGGGATCAGACTTGAACACCCTATATCCCCACCAGTGCCTAGAGAAGCTGAATACAGAAGCATACAAAGTATGTATGAAACACGTACCATTGAGGAAACCCAGAAGAAGATCAGATATATAGTGTAGGAGATGGTACAGAAGAAGAAAACGGGTTGCTGAATTTGCTTAAAAACACAAATATGCTACAACAGATAGATAGTCTTAGCCGAGAGATCACTGAATTAGAGCAAAAACTTAGGATGTCAATCCAAACACAAGAAATACAAAGGGCCATATAGGATATTGCAAGAAATTCAAAATATTTCAATTCCTATGTAAAATCGACGCTAAGAACTACCTGTAGAGGTGGACCACTAATGAGATGAGACTCGTATACTGACGATGAATAGGAAATTAGTGAAATCCTAATAGAACAGTATGAGTCGGCGTTCAGCAACTTCCTAAATGGCAACAATGTAGAAAATGCTGAAATATTTTTCACTCCTACAGAAGGCTGCGCAGACCAACTGACTGACATTGTTGTCCATTTCTTTTTAGAAATGGTCAACATGCCCCCTCACTCAGCACCTGGACCAGATTCATGGAATGCTGTATTTATAAACAAGTGCAAAGTACCACTAGCACGAGCCCTCAGTATTCTTTGAAGAAAGAGCTTAGATCTAGATGAAATCCCGGAAGCCTTAAAGAGTGCAGACTTAGCTCCTTTGCATAAGTGAGGTAGTAGAGTACATACTAAAAATTACAGATCAGTAGCCCCAACTTCTCACATCATAAACATCTTCGATAGAATGATGAGACGGCATATTACAAATTTCATGGACCACCACAACCAACATAACCCCAACCAGAGCAGGACGATCATGCCTATCACAGCTGCTAAACCATTATGACAGAATGACGGAGGCGTTGGAAGACGACCAAAACGCAAATGTGATTTACACATTTTGCAAAGGCGTTTGACAAATGCAATCATGGAATAAGCGAGCACAAAATGATGGCCATGGGCATTAGGGGGAAGGTACGCAGATGGATTTTCGGGCTCCTAACACACAGGACACAAAAAGCAGTAGTAAATAGAGCAAGATACAGCATCAGCGAGGTCAAAAGCTCAGTGCCCCAAGGCACTGTCCTGGCACCTCTGCTGTTTCTCATCCTCATAGCAGACATAAATAAAAACACCCGTCACACTTTTGAATCATCATTTGCAGATGACGCTAAAATAAGCATAAAAGTCACTACGGTAGAGGTCACTGAAAAATTACGGGAAGACATAAGCAGGATTACCAGTGAGCAGTGGAGAACATGACGTTCAATGATGATAAGTTCCAGCTGCTTAGGTATGGAAAGAATGAAGAACTCAAAAGTAACACACTATACGAAACTCAAGAGGGTCACCAAATACAACGAAAGGAACACGTAAAAGATGTGGGAATAAATATGTCAGATGACCCCGTTCAAAGCAGGAGAAATATCAGAGCTGGAACAAATACAGAGATCGTTTACGGCTCACACTGAGCCAATAAAACACCTAAATTATTGGGAACGCCTTCTAGTCTTGTACATGTAATAAAGTTGGTAGAATTACCGACAATATGTAAAGTAAAAGGACACAAGTGCAACTAATGTGACAGCGAAACGTTGCCACAATAAATGTCACATTAGTTGCACTTGTGTCCTTTTACTTTACATAGTCTTGTACATATACTCACTGGAGCGGAGGACAGATACATGATAATATACACCTGGAAAGTACTCGAGGGCCTGGTACGAAATCTGCACACTGCCATAACAACATACTGGAGCGAGAGATATGGGAGGAAGTGTAAAATAAACCCAGTGAGGAGCAGGGGTGCGGTGGGGATAATAAGGGAACACTGTATCAACATCTAGGATCCCAGACTATTCAACATCTTACCAGAAGATATCAGAAAGACGGCTGGAACAAGTGTAGAAGCCTTCAAGAGGAAACTGGACAAGTATCTTCACCAGGTGCCAGATCAATCAGGCTGTGATGGATGTGTGGGTATATGTCAAAGGTGGGTATATATCAAAGGTATTCTTTAATACTTTCTTAGAGTTTACAGTTGTACTAACCGTTTGATGAGCCACACTTTGCTTACATCCTGTTTCAGACATAGGCATACCTTGCTCACTAAGATTAATCATTCCAAACTTGGGAATTAACACAATATAATAGTATATATAACATACATAATAACATTAAAATGCTTGAAACTTGGAAAGTTTCCAGACAGAATCCAGAGGACACAGAGGACACAGAGGCTGTAAATAAACTGAAGAAAATGACACATGGACGCCCAGCTGCTTAGTGCTTCATGCCTAAAAACTGCCGGAATAGCAAAACAGGTGTGCTTCGTTTTTCGACAGAACGCTGAAGAACGAAAATCCATACAACATAGTCCGCCTATATGATTATTCAAACAAGATCAGAGGTTAGCTGTTCCTATCATGCACTTCCTGAGACAGGATTGTATTTATACTGCACACACTCGCTGTACAGACACATTCTCTTATATGTAGGCCAATATTTACTGCTCACAGCATATTTGAGGGTGCTGTGATTAAGGCGTAGATGTAGATCTACGTCTGTTACATTGATCCCACTGACGTAGATCTATGCGAGTGAAAGTTCAAGGGTTAGTACTTGACCAGTATAATTAAAATAATTATCTTTAACAGAGGCAACTTCACGTCCAGGTCCACTGATACAAACCACAGGAAACACACGCCATCTCACTGTTTGACCCGAGCAACAAGCAACATCACTCCAGTCCCACTGTTGACCACTGAAGAAATTCAAATGCCACTCACAGCACATTAATGATGGTAAGGACAATTTAAATACCACTCACAGAACATTAATAATGGTGTATCAGGAGAGAGTTTTCGGGGTCAATGCTCTCATGGCCCGGTCTGAGACCAGGGCTCCTGGTGGATCACAGTCAGATCAACCAGGCTGTTACTGCTTGCTGCACACAAACCAACATAAGAACCACAGCCAGGCTGATCAGGTACTGACTTTAGGTGTCTGTCCAGTGTCTTCTTGAAGACAGCCAGGGGTCTATTGGTAATCCCCCTTATGCATACTGGGAGGCAGTTGAGCAGTCTTGGGCCCCTGACACTGTGTTGTTTCTTAGTGTACTTGTGGCGCCCCTGCTTTTCAATAGCGGAATGTCGCATCTCCTGCTGAGCCTTTTGCTTTCATAGGGAGTGATTTTCATGTGCAAATTTGGTACTATTCCCTCTAAAATTTTCCAGCTGTATATTATCGTGTATCTTTCTCGTCTGCATTCCAGGGAATACAAATCAATGGACTTTAAGCATTACCAGTAATGTAGGTACTTTATCGTACTTATGTGTGCAGTGAAAGTTCTCTGTGCACTCTCCAGGTCAGCAGTTTCACCTGCCTCAAAGAGTGCAGTTAGTGTACAGCAATATTCAAGCATAGAAGGTTCTTATTATTCATCCTATCATCTTTCTAGCAGAAGAGGTAGATACATTGTTGTGGTCTTTGAAGGTGAGATCCTCGGACATTATCACTCCCAGGTCCTTCACATTAGTATTTCGCTCAACTGTGTGGTTAGACTTTGTTGCATAGCCTGATACAGTTTTAATTTCCTCAAGTTTTCAATATCTAAGTACTTGAAATTTCTCTTCATTGAACTTCATATTATTTTCAGCTCATTTGAAGATTTGGTTGATGTCCGCTTGGAGTCTTGTGGTGTTTGCGATGGAGGTCACTGTCATGGCATTTCAGGTGTCATTCACAAAAGAGTATCATACCGAGTACATCGCCAGAAGCACACATTAACCAGATAACTGCTGCGGCATATGGGCGCTTGGCAAACCTGAGAATAGCGTTCCGGTACCACAGTAAGGAATCGTTCAAGACTTTATACAATGTGTACGTCAGGCCCATACTGGAGTACGCAGCACCAGTTTGGAACCCACACCGGGTCAAACACGTCAAGAAATTAGAGAAAGTGCAAAGGTTTGCAACAAGGCTGGTTCCAGAGCTAAGGGGAATGTTTTCTGAAGAAAGGTTGAGGGAAATCTGTCTGACGACACTGGAGGACAGGAGGGTCAGGGTAGACATGATAACGACATACAAAATACTGCATGGAACAGACAAGGTGGACATAGACAGGATGTTCCAGAGATGGGACACAGAAACAAGGGGTCACAATTGGAAGCTGAAGAATCAGATGAGTCAAAGGAATGTTAGGAAATATTTAGAGATGTAGTGGAGGCAGGAACCATACATAGTTTTAAGACGAGGTATGATAAAGCTTATGGAGCAGAGAGAGGGAGGACCCAGTAGAGGTCAGTGAAGAGGCTGGGCCAGGAGATGAGTATCGACCCCTACAACCACAATTAGGTGGGTACATGGAGCTGTGGCTTACATTTCTGACTGTAGATGAACCGACAAGTTGATAAATTAGACACATGTGCAACTCTTGGGTAAAATGTGACACCACCTACGACTGCTGCACCTCTCCTGCCTACGGTTTATAAGCTACTTCTCCGCAGATATGCTGTATTATTTTCAAGATTGATGGACTGACCATGTTCATCGGCTCAAGGCTGAGGGACTGATTACCTCAAACTCCTCCTGTTCTTCACCATTTTCCTTTGTATGGACTGATGAAGCCACTGTGTGGCGAAACGTTTCCTCAGTAAAGATACCCAAGAGCTGCACATGTATCTAATTTATCATCTCTGTCTGTGTCAGAGACAAGGATGAAGAATAGGACTGGATCGAGTATGGTGCCTGGTGGAATAGAGCTTTTCACTGTAGCTGCCTCATACTTTACTCTGTTTACTAATACTCTATCTAGGTGGTTTGTGATCTTTGTGTTGTATTTGTTAGGAAGTTATAGATCCATCTACCATTTCTCCTGTTATTTCTTTATCACGTATTTTGTGCGTTATTACACTGTGGTCGCAATGGTCGACGGCTTCAGCAAAGTCTGTGTATACGACATCTACATTTTGTTTATCCTCTATTGCATCCTACTCATGTTCGGTTTTCATCAAGGTGGGTCTATAGTGTTAAACTCTTGCACTTGGGACTTCCCCTTTGAACATAGTTTATCTAGTACACTAATCACCTATTTATGTCAAAATTATTTTATATAACCTGGTTCATTTGAACTTTTTTCATTTGTGTTTCTCATTATTTTTGTTGCAGTGTTGAAGGGTATTGCACGCGGAACTAGCACCAGGAAGCACTCTAGCTTAACAGGCACACAAAAGGGAACACGGGGAAATAGCACCAGGGAGTACTCTAGCTTAAGAGTCACATACCAGGAAATACGGAGAAATAACACCAGGAAGTACTCTAGCTTAACAGTCACATACAAGAGAACAAGGGGAAAAAGCACCAGGAAATACTTTAGCTTAACAGGCACATACAAAGGAATACGGGGAAATAGCACCAGCAAGTACTCTAGCTCAACAAGCTCATTCCAGAGAAAACGGGGAAATAGCACCATGGAGTACTCTAGCTTAAGAGTCACATACCAGGGAACACGGGGAAATAGCATCAGGAAGTACTTTAGCTTAACAGTCACATACCAGAGAACACGAGGAAATAACAGCAGGAAGTACTCTAGCTTAGCAGTCACATTCCAGGGAACACGGGGAAAGAGCACAAGGAAGTACTCCAGCTTAACAGTGACATAGGAGGCAACACGATGAAATAGCACCAGAAGTACTCTAGCTTCACAAGCACATACCAGGGAACACGGGGAAATAGCACCAGGAAGTACTCCAGCTTAACAGTCACATTCAAAGGAAAACGGGGAAATAGCACCAGTTAGTATTCTCCCTTAAGAGTCACATACCAGAGAACACGGGGAAATAGCACCAGGAAGTACTCTAGCTTAACAGCCACATACCAGGGAACACAGGGAAATAGCACCAGGAGGTACTCTAGCTTAACAAGCACATTCCAGGGAACACGGGGAAACAGCACCAGGAAGTACTCTACCTTCACAGGCACATACCAGGGAACACTGGGAAATAGCACCAGCAAGTACTCTAGCTTAACAAGCACATTCCAAGGAAATCGGGGAAGTACCACCAGGAAGAACCCTAGCTTAAAAGTTACATACAAGGGAACACCGGGAAATAACACAAGGGAGTACTCTAGCTTAAGAGTCACATATTAGAGAACAGGGAGTAATAGTACCAGGAAGTACTCCAGCTTAACAGTCACAATCAATGGAACACGGGGAAATAGCAACAGAAATTATTCTAGCTAGAGTGTCACATACCAGTGAACACGGGGAAATAGCACCAGGAAGTACTATAGCTTAAACATACCAGGGAACACGAGGAAATAGCACCAGGAAGTAATCTAGCTTAACAGTCAAATGCCAAGAAACACGGGGGAAATTGCGCCCAGAAGTACTCTAGCTTAGCAGTCACATACCAGGGAATACGAGGAAATAGCACCAGGAAGTACTTTAGCTTAAGAGTCACATACCAGGGAACACGGGGAAATAACACCAGGAAGTACTCTAGCTAAAGAGTCACATACTAGAGAACACGGGGTAATAGCACCAGGAAGTACTCTAGCTTAACAGTCACATGCCAAGGAACACGGGGAAATAGCACCAGGAAGTACTCTAGCTTAACAATTACATACCAGGGAACACGAGGAAATAGCACCAGGAAGTACTCTATCTTAACAGTCACATGCCAAGGAACACGAGGAAATAGCACCAGGAAGTACTCTAGCTTAACAGTCACATTCAAAGGAACACGGGGAAATAGCACCAGGAAGTACTCTAGCTTAACTGTCACATACCAGGGAGCACGGGGAAATAGTGTCAGGAAGTACTCTAGCCTAACAAACACATACCAGGGAATACGGGGAAAGAGCACCAGGAAGTAGTCTAGCTTCACAGGCACATACCAGGGAACACGGGGAAATAGCACCAGGAAGAACTCTAGCTCAACAGTCGCATACCAGGGAACACGAGGAAATAGCACCAGGAAGTACTCTGGCTTCACATGCACATACGAGGGAACACTGGGACATAGCACAAGGAAGTACTGTAGCTTAACAGTCACATACCAGGGAAGACGGGGAAATAGCACCAGGAAGTAATCTACCCTAACAAGCACATACCAGGGAACACGGGGAAATAGCACCAGGAAGAAGTCTAGCTCAACAGTCGCATACCAGGGAACACTGGGAAATAGCACCAGGAAGTACTCTAGCTTAACAGTCACATACCAGGGAACACGAGGAAATAGCACCAGGAAGTACTCTGGCTTCATATGCACATACGAAGGAACACTGGGACATAGCACAAGGAAGTACTCTAGCTTAACAGTTACATACCAGGGAAGAAGGGGAAATAGCACCAGGAAGTATTATAGCTTAAGAGTTACATACCAGGGAACACGAGGAAATAGCACCAGGAAGTACTCTAGCTTAGCAGTCACATACCAGGGAATATGAGGAAATAGCACCAGGAAGTACTTTAGGTTAAGAGTCAAATACCAGGGAGCACAGTGAAATAGCACCAGGAAGTACTCTAGTTTAAGTGTCACATACCAAGGAACACTGGGAAATAGCACCAGGAAGTATTTTAGCTTCACAGGCACATTCCAGGGAACACTTGAAAATAGCACCAGGAAGTACTCTAGGTTAACAAGCATACCAGGTAACACGGGGAAATAGCACCAGCAAGTACTCCTTTGTACTGTAACCTTACAGGTATGTCTTGAATAAAGTTGCCAATCACTCATTTCCTAAATTCACCAACACATCTATCACTCTTGCCATCCTAATACATCATTTTAAGTATTACAAAAATACATTACGTGAATCTTCTTGGCATTTTATTTTTTCTAGTGCGTGTTTCACTTATTATACCTCTCACTAATTTTGCTTATTTAAACGTGTTTATGGCACATTAACCCTATAAAGTCACAGTACCATGTTCAAACCTGCTGGTCTTTCTATGACATCGCAATACCAGGCTCAAACTTGTTGGGTTTTCTGTGACGTCACCATCCTCATCATTGCCCAATGCATCTTTACTGTTTCCACCATCATTCGCAGCATTATCAATTTTCATTCATCGCATCTCCAACATCTTCATCACAGGCACTATCACATATTCATTACATCACTAACACTACCCCACACTATCACTATTACTAACATCACCACAATTAATCACTACCCTATCACCACCACTATCAGTATCACCGCAACCACTACCAGTATCACTGTTAAAAAATGCGATATGCACACAGTATAAACATCTGCAGAGAATACATGGACAACTTATTGATCACCCTCTAGCATTTAGCCTATTTCTGGTTTTGTAACAATTTGTAAGAATATGATATAGTCCAGTTATCCTTTAAATTGAGTAAAATGTTAATAGTGCTTTGAGATTCCAACTGGGTAATATTAAACCAACGAAATATAATTTGAGATCTTTAATGTAAAAAAGGTGTCTAGGAGGACATTGTTAAAGGAAATTTAATACAATTTAAGATATAAGCTCCTACACTTCTGGATATTTCTTGTGTACACATTAATTGCAATGATAAATTGTACATATAGTACTATAGTGCTGAGTGCACATTTCGTATCAGTACGACTCACAAGTAACATCTGGTACATAGCTAGGATGAGTTATATTCAAATGATAAATACAACAATGTACAAGTGTGTATGAAAATTATTGTTGTTAGGTAAGACACATATGCAACAGTTAGGTATCTTTATTTCGAAACGTTTCGCCTACACAGTAGGCTTCTTCAGTCGAGTACAGAAAAGTTGATAGGAGCAGAATTATTATTATTATTATTATGTGAGCAAATCACCAGCAGGAGGCTTATAGGGCATCACCTGAATTATCTGCAAGTAATTTGGGTGAGGTAAGTGGGACTTAATTCACAGTAGGTCACTGAACTGTTACTCCTCCGAGTGCTCACTTCTTCACCACTCTCACAAAAAGCTAGATCTAACATTAAATTAATAATTATAAAATTAAAACCAGCTAATCTGATAAAATTAAAATTAGGTGGACTGTATGTTATTCTGGTTTATTTGCTGGGTACACAAAATATTCATATTAACACTTACTATTGAATTACTGTAGATGAATCACACCACAACACCTGCCTAACACCTAGACCCTACACTAGTCAGCTGAGATCTGAATGTAAGAACCATGGTGCACTTCCCTTTGAGTGATGTCTGCATCCCTTACTTCGCCATCTACACACAATTCATGAGGTCCCGCAAATTTCCTGTCTCAGTTCTTAAGCAGGGGATGTTTACACGGGTTTCTATTGCAAATTCAGGCCGAAACATCCCAATTTGGCCTCCGAGAATGCTGATTATTAACAGAATTTCTAACTACAATCAGTATTCACACATTGCAAATGGTGTTTTCTCTGCATCACTCAGTGGCTCTTCTACACTTTCCTTCACTTAGAATTTCTCGATGGGTCCAGTCAGTATCACATTTTATTACACAATTATTGTATTATTGAAATTTACACATGCTCGGAAGTGCTCGCCATATCTTAGTAAGACTAGGCTTGACTTAGACTTAAACGGTGACTGACTAAACATCCTCAAATAATCTATCTTCTTGACCAACAAGGCAATCAAAACAGTTTGCTTGAATATGACAAACCATTTGAGGAACAATAATGTTGTACAAGAATGGTATACAATACCGACAAGATGAAATTGAGACACATGAGCAACATCTGGGTAGTTTTATTGTAAACGTTTCGCCATCCAGTGGCTTTATCAATACAAATTCCAGGACATAACTTGAAGACAGGAGAACTATGTACAGAAGATGAGGTAATCAGTCCCTCAACTTAGCAGTAGGTGCGAAGAGCACCTACGACTACGGTGCTCTTCGCACCTACTGCTAGGTTGAGGGACTGATTACCTCATCTTCTGTACATAGTTCTCCTGTCTTGAAGTTATGTCCTGGAATTTGTATTGATAAAGCCACTGGATGGCGAAACGTCTATAATAAAGATACCCAGATGTTGCACATGTGTCTCAATTTCAACAATAATAATGTACAAAGCAGCAGCACGGTGCCAGGAACAACTGGACAAAATAACAACCCTAACTTGGGACCATCAGCAGATCCTCCATAAAAGGCATAAATCTCCTTTAATATTGAATCTAAGTTCAACATAACCAAATACCCGACTACGAGTGTGTGTAGATTCCACAAAATGTTGGTCAGAATCTTCATCTTGGGACCAGGGTTGAACAGCATCTCTGCGACACACAACCTCAGCAAAACATCAAAAATCACTAGGTCTTAACAATTCTATGTGAACAGAGTTACACAGAGTTACTAGAAGTATTTTTCGACTCACCAACGATATCGTACTCTACCAAAACACAGTCTAAATCACGTAGAAACAGCCAGACAGAGAATCAAATTTCTAGGACAAGAAGCAGGTCTAGAGAGTGGTCCTAGTCGAGCAATGACCAGCTATGGAGAGAGATTCCAAGTTGGGCTATGACCACCTCTGGAGACTCCTTGAGGTAGAGAGGGCAGTTTCAAACCTCAGGTGTGATCACGTGGCTACCCAGTACTATTCCTGCAAAGCTGGTAAGCAAACAAGAAGAAAAGAAGTTCACAGTAAATGGGTTAGCTGGTGTTTTCGTCTGTGTTTATATTCTCGGTCTCTCGTGGAAACTTAATTATGAAATGATTACACCTCTTGAAAAAGATATGGAGATAATACTGATGATACTAATAATAATAATAATAAAATATAATTAATAATAAGTTATAATTAATCACTATGGGGCGCTTTCAATGTCATATGTATTTCATGTAGTTTTGGTAGCTGACATTTAAAGCACTCCAGGTTGACTGTTATTATTATTAATAATTATTATAATTAATTATTATTACATTACAGTCTCTCCTCACTTAACGACAGAGTTCTGTTCCTAAGACCACGTGGGTAAACAAAATTCGTTGCTAAATGATGAGTACACTATGATGGTAGTTGGTTTATGTCAACCATCTTAGATATCGTTTTAATATCTTTGCACTATTTGTAACATTTCTGGTATATTTTTAAATTTTTATACACTAGTGAACTGTGTATTGTAATAAACAGAATAGAGAAAGTCAGCTCTAATATTCATTATTTAGGCATGCATACTAGTAGTCAAAGAGCCCGTCATAGGCGTCGGTAAACGAGTATGTCGCTAAGTGAGGAGAAGCTGTATTATTATTATATTTTCTGTCTCTCGTGTGTGTGTGTATATATATATATTATATATATATATATATATATATATATATATATATATATATATATATATATTATATATATATATATATATATATATATATATGAGTGTGTGTGTATATGAGTGTGTGTGTGTGTGTGTGACTCAACAATCAATATTTGCACCAATAACTCATTACAGTTGTGACCGGGTGTGGAAGTGTGAATTGCTCATTACTCTTTAATTAGTTCATGATTGTAGCCATGTATAAACATAAGCAACCATTCTTACAGGATTCATTACCTTTGTAACTAGTGAGTTCAATACCTTTGTACCTAGTTCAACTATCGGGACTTTGAGGGCCCGGTCCCTGGACCCACTGCATACTTCTGTAATCTGTAAATACCTTTGTAACTTGTCTTGATTGTGACCAGACCTACCTGGAGTTCATTACCTTTGTAAATTATGAGTTCATTACCTTTGCAAATTGTGAGTTCATTACCTTTGTAACTGAGTTCATTACCTCTGTGACTTGCTCGGTTATCAAAACTTTGGAGTCCAGTCCCTGGACCCATTATGTACCTCTGTAATCTTTTGACTACCACCCACAGGATGGGTATAAGGTGCATAATAAACATATTAAACTAACTCTCGTGGCATCTTAATAAATGATTAAACTCATTGAACAAGGTATGTGGATGATGATGATAATAATAATAATAATAATACAGTTGACCCTCGGTTATCGTCTGGAATCCATTTCAGAAGGTCAACCTAAGACCGAAAACCGAATTAATATTTCCCATAAGAATTAATGGAAATACAATTAATCCATTCCAGAAAAAATATTCACACACAAAAAATAACAATTATGTAAGTATTACATACCTTTATTGAATGCTAATGATTGCCTCTGGAAGACAGGGAGGAGGAAAGAGGGAGAAGTTAGTGTTAGGATGGAGGAATACCTCTCCATAAAGACTTTAGGTAGCAAAGGCTTCTCTGGGGTTACTTCCTTTCTTTTTTTTTTTTTAATGCCATTAGGACCAGCTTGAGAGTCACTGGACCCGTATCGCACAAAATAACATTAAAGAGTGCTCCGTTTCTGGTGTCTCTAAGATTTCCTTGCAATGGGACAGGGTTTTTGCCACTGAACATGTTGCAGATATGGCTTGTTTCAGCTTGGTCAGGGTGGTGTTTCTCTACAAAAGCTTGCACCCTGGTCCACACTACACACACCTCTTTAATCTCTGAAGAAGGCACCTCCTTCACTCCCTCTTCCTCCACCTCTGAAGCAAGTTCCTCAGCTGCAGTCTGCTGCTGTTCAAGTTGAAGCTCTTGCAGTTCTTCAGTGGCCAGCTCTTCCCTGTGGACCAGCAACTCTTCCACGTCCTCGCCACTCACCTCCAACCCCAGGGACTTTCCCAGTGCCACAATAGAGCCCACAGGGTCGGCAAGGTCAGGGTCAGCTTCAAACCTTTCAACCTGGACACAACGTGGCCACAATTTTCTCCAAGCAGATTTTAAAGTTTTGAAAATCCCTCCCTCCCAAGCCTTTCCTATAAGGGTTATGCAACTGAGGATAGTGAAGTGATCTTTCAGAACTCTCATAGAGTCAACTGAGTGCCAGAGGTCACTTCAAAGTTAGAAATGACCTGCTGGTCCATGGGCTGGAGGAGAGGCGTGGTGTTAGGAGGCAAGAACTTCACTTTTATGAAACTGAAGTCACTAAACATTTAGTCTTCCAACTCTGGAGGATGTGCAGGAGCATTATCCAGTACCAGGAGGCACTTGAGTGGCAATTTCTCTTCCAGGAGGTACTTTCTTACACTTGGGCCAAACACATCATTAACCCATTCTCTGAAAATTTGCCTTGTGACCCATGCCTTTTGATTAGCTTTCCACAACACACACAGTCAATTTTTGACGACATTGCTTTTCTTGAACACTATGGGATTTTCTGAGTGATACACCAGTAAAGGCTTCACTTTAGAATCCCCACTAGCATTACCACACAACAAAAGAGTAAGCCTGTCTTTCATAGGCTTGTGTTCTAGCAGTGCCTTTTCCTCCTGCATGATGTAGGCTCTGTTTGGCATTTTCTTCCAAAACAGGCCTGTTTCGTCACAACTGAACACTTGTTGGGGTTTTAATTATTCTGCCTTTACATAGTCCTTGAACTCCTGTACATACTTTTCAGCCGCTTTTTTGTCAGAACTTGCAGCCTCTCCATGCCTTACAACAATATGTATGCCACTACGTTTCTTAAATCTCTCAAAACACCCTTTGCTGGCCCTAAATTCACTACCAGCAGCACTTGTTCCAGGAGATTTCTGTAGAGGATCCTCGTGTAACTGCTTTGCCTTCTCACAAATAATAGATTCCATAACACTGTCTCCCACTAATTGTTTTTCCTTAATCCATAATAACAACTTTTCCATCTGTTCCATTATTGGTGACCTTTGTTTCGTTAGAAAAGTTACTGCTTTCGCAACATTAGTATCCTTGATTTGTTCTTTCTTTGCCAGGATGGATGTTATTGTTGATTTGTTTTCCCATACATCCTGGGAAGTTCCTGCACCCACATACCCCTCTTGTATTTATCAATCATTTCACGATTAAATTCCTCTTTACCACAGGAGCTTTACTAGGAGCTTCCTTTGGAGCCATGGTTACTTATTTCACAGTTGCACTGCAAAAAATCAACAAAAAACAATGGAAAACAAGCGAAATGTCTCGATGTGCGAGCATAAGGTTCCTCACGCACCAAGAGACACAGCCAAACTGACTTGCAAGCAGCCCAAGCCAGTGGATGGAAGTGTTCTAAACGGCCGATCACTGGGAGCTGAAACCCCAGCCAATGACTGAGTTGGCCTATAACAGGGATAGCCGATAACCGAGGGTCCACTGTAATAATCGCTCTAAAGTGGTTTAAATGTCAGCTACCAAGCCTGTACAAAATGCATATGACATTTAAACCACTCCAGAGCAATTATTTATTATTTTTATGATTTTTTTTATTAACACACTGGCCGATTCCCACCAAGGCAGGGTGGCCCGAAAAAGAAAAACTTTCACTATCATTCACTCCATCACTGTCTTGCAAGAAGGGTGCTTTACACTACAGTTTTTAACCCTTAAACTGTCCAAACAAATTTATGTTCACATGTATAGTACTCCAAACGTAGATCTACGTTTTTCTACATATTTTCAAATATAAAAAAAAAAGTAGATCAAGTTTTTTTTACACTTTTTCAAATGTATAAAAAAAGAAAAGAAGATCTACGTTTTTTTTACACACTTTCAAATGTTGAAAAAACGCAGATCTACGTTTGAACAGTTTAAGGGTTTATGATTATTATATTATTAGTAGTAGTATTTTATGATTATTATAATTTTATGCCATACGAGAGCTTTGGTATGGAAACGGCAGCGGGGCTCTGGTCAAGTATCTCATTTTGCTTCCTACAGCCACTGAGTACACAAACTTTCACTGTCTCCAAGACTACATATTTGCACTTTATTGTGCATCCATAGTACAAGATTCGGCGAAAGGAAAGATTTTGGGCCTTCCCCTGAAGAAAAGCCCCAAGAAACAAAGGAAGGCTCTCAATTTTGACGTGAAAATGAAGATTTAAATGAGTATGTAGTGGTTAAAAATCAGGTGTACCCAAAGCTGAGTCTGCATTTCCCATTCCCACTATTTTTAAAGGATAAAGGAGTAAAAAGAGGAGTGAAAGCACGCAGGATTTCAAGCATAATAATAGGCAGGGGGGCATGATAAAAACACCAAATAATAAAACTGACTTTAGGGAGAGGTATGGGGGTGGTGAGGCTATATAAAAGAGGGGAGAAGGGCCAGAAAGTCTCTCAGTACTCATGCTTCACTGTGAATTGGCGTGTAAGCTCACAGCGTTTAAAAAATATTGTAAAATTATATTTACTTTGATAAAGGTTATCTCCCCCATCATTTTATTCCGAAAACATTAGGTATAACATAAATAAGTAGAAGCACGAAAAAAATCCCCAAATTAATCCATACAAGTTTGCCATGATACCCCAATATAGACACTTTGTTTGTGCCAAAACAAAAACATTCACATTACTAAATCCAAATTATGTAGTCACTTGCCTTAATCCCAAAAACTGTAGGAAATTTAATGTTAAAAATTAATCAAAGGGTCTCCCTCGAAACCCCTAGCCATGTAGGTGTCTAGGGGCCCCCCTCTGAAATTGTATTTTATACATGTAAACCACAAAATACCCAAAACCTGTAAACCCACTTGTAACCTTAAAGAGAATAAACTTAAATTTAAATTGAACTAAATTGAAAGGGGCATATATAGGAGGGATTGAAGGGTGGGGGGCCCGGGGGCGTAAAAAAAAAAAAAAAAAATGACCGCGGCCATAAAAAGAAAAAGTACGGCCTGAAGGGGTTTTTCTACAGAAAAATCATCTTACACTGGCAAAGATTGAAAAAGTGCGATTTTTTAAAAAATATATATATAAATTTTATATTTAAAATATTTATATATATATATATTATATTTTTTTTATATTAATTAATATATATATATTATATATTTATATATATAATATTATTAAATAAATGTA
>NC_069409.1:192790-249083 GCF_026875155.1 Cherax quadricarinatus
TCATCAGAGTCCACCAGTAGACACAACAAAACAGAAACATACCACAACATAGAAACTACTGCAGATGGTCTAACTAGGATGGCACCTAAACCTGAACTAGCTAGACCTCCCTACCCTGCCCCCACAAACAACATACAACATGGCCCTTAAGGTCACACAATTCAACATACGCAGCTACAACATGAACAAGCACATCCTGGCCGAATTCGTTGAGACTGAGCGCCCTGACGTGCTGCTTCTCTACAGCACCTGTGTGCAAAACACCCAACGAATCCGGCACGGGTTACACATCCCGCCAATCTAGAGCTGATCCCTACAATGGCACTGCCATCATGGTGAACAGCACTATCCGACATGACTTCCTAAACCTCCCATTCACCTGTCTTCACAGCCTGGCTGTCAAAGTCTTCACTCTTCATGGGCCTATCATCATCTATACCACATATGCCCAACCCAACTCCAACATCAACATTCCTGATCTCTCCCTTCTCTTTAATCACTCAAATATTCCTGTCCATCTTCTTGCCGACCTCAACGCCAAACACAAAGACTTTCACGACACATACACCAACACTCATGGAAACCAGCTGAAACAACTAATCACACTAAAACACCTGATACATCTTGGCCCCCACTTCAACACTTTCTTCGGCACACTTGGCCAGGGCAAGCCCGACATAATCATCACAAACAGAGCCAGCCTCTACCTTCACCACTACATCACACCAGGTCCCCTTTCCGGCTCAGACCACATTCCCATCACCATCCACATTTCCTCTAACCCTATCCTCATTCCTTCCAGACCTATTCCCTCATTCTCCAGGGCCAACTGGGACTCCTTCAAACAACACCTAAACAACACCAACCTCACACACAACTTTGACAACAGACCCACCTCAGACATCGACACCCAGATTGCTCTCATCCAGGACTCTATTACACAAGCTGCTGATCACTCGATTCCAAAGAAACGTCACACTGTCAGATACTCCTTCCGCCCTTCTGAGAGACCAAAACGCCTTCTCCTCTACTACAGACACCGTTTTGCCTCCAACCACCACAGATTTGCCTTTGTCAGCAGAGACCTCACTTTCCTACGGAACATCATCATCTGTAGCCTGGATGAAGACCACGCCAAACACTGGCTATCCCTCGTCCAGGCTGCTGAAAAACACCGCATACAGGACCCCAGGGAGTTCTAGACCTTCATCCGGAGAGTCACTGGAGTCCCAAAAACAACACATTTCCAACACATCACACATAACGACATAAACATCACAGACCCTACACAAGCAGCACAAGCCTTCAAGGACATACGGGAAAACATCTTCCACCCCCACCCCCCTGACCCTGCTGCACAACAACACACTCAAGCCTTAGAACACTGGGTCTCCACACACAGACACATGACATGTCCCAACCCTACCATACAACTTTCCTCTCTCACCTCCACCCACATTCTAAACACCCCTTTCTCCCAACCTTCAGTCAAAGCCTTAATCCTGAAGCTTCCTCCCAAAGCCCCAGGAGCTTCGGGACTATCCCACCGCATACTCCGACACCTCCCGGACTCTGTCATCTCAGCACTTACAGACCTCTACAATGCCTGCCTCGCCTCCGGATACTTCCCCTCCTTATTTAAATCTGCCATAGCCACACTCATCCCCAAACCTGGCAAGGACCCGATTGACCCAAGAAACTACAGACCCATCAGTCTACTGGAGACCCTTGGGAAGACATTTGAAAGACTTATCAATCACAGACTAAGGACGCACCTAGAGACAAACCACTTACTGACTGACCGACAATTTGGCTTCCGCCAACACCGCTCTACGCAGGCAGCTCTCAACATTATCCTGAATTATATTCAGATAAATGAGGCCCAAGGCTGTGCAACGGCCCTGGTTGCTAAGGACGTGGAGAAAGCCTTCGACACGGTCTGGCACTCGGGGCTGAAGTACAAGCTATGTAATTTTTTTGCCTTCCCAAATGTAAAAAATTTTACTCAGAACTTCCTTGATGGCCGCATGATGCGAGAAAAGTTCAGGAAAACTGTTGACCACTTCCCCCTTCCGCGGGGTTTCCCAAGGCTCTGTCCTTTCCCCCACCTTGTACATCTTTACACAAACGCACCCCAAAAACCCTGCACACCACAACACATCCCACTGGCTTATGCAGACATCACACAACTCCCCCAAAACAGTCCCCAACCCCGCACACCACAACACACTCCCCTGGTTATGCAGCCGACATCAACAATCACCAACGGAAACGAACGATCCTCTACTCAAACTCAAGTGGGGGGGCAGGATATGTGGGAATCCTGTGGCAAATCAAAAAAAAGCCCCCAAAACCAAAAAATCCCCTACTTCTTCCCCAAAGGAGGCCCCCCTCTATCGTTTACCTAAAAACCACCCCACACGAACACTACCCCCCAGAACATACAGCACCACAGTTTGGGTTTAAAACCCCAGACCCGACTCAGACTACACACCCCACATAAATCCCAAAAGAGTTTTGGGGGCAGTTCTGCCCTAGGGGGGGAGTAAAAGCTCAGGGGCTAAACCCACACCCAAGCTCCATTTACAAGGCTTCATCCGTCCCCTTCTCTTTACCTCTGGGCCCCTTTCATTTGTGCCAAACGAATGCCCAAAAAGCTGCAGCAAATCCAAAAATCGTCTCTGGGTGGGTGCTAGGAGTGGAGGGGGATGACTTTGCCACCAGCGGTCTCCCCAAATAGGCTGGCACTCCTGCACTGAACGTATTTGGAAGGGAAAATCGCGACAGACAAATCGCCCGACTCAAAACTTACCAAGACACTGGAAACCTTCCTGATGAAAAATCGATACCAAAAAACACACAAAACCCTTTTCCCAATCCCTCTAAAACCCTGACCCGCCCCCTCTTTCCCAATAAATCCCCCTCAAAACCCCTTTCCTGCCCTCCGAGGTGTGGCCCTTTTAACGACGTCCTTTTTTCCCCAAACTCCGGCCTCCCTCTCCCCACCACTTGCTTTCCCGAGGGGCCCAGACAATAGAAAAAGCTGCCAAGACGGGGTGCCGCCCCCCATTGCGCCTTTCCCCGCCAAACCAAAAGCCCAGCCCTTCATTAGCCTTTTCCCGACGCTAAACCCATGCCCAGAAACCAGACCCTCAACCAAGCCTCATACAGCATGCGCTGGGTTAAGCCTGGCTTTTTACCCCCCCTAAACCATCCTCTCACCCACTATTCTTCCCCTGTCCAATCTCTCCCCTTTTCCCCGCCGGGTCTTCCTGGGGGTTTATTTTTATTTTTATTTCATGTTGTATTACCTTAATAATAAACAAAGGGAAAAATTTCCAGAAAACCCTAAAAGGAATGTTTCAATTTTGGGGGGCGACCTTTTTAAAAGTGTCGTAAAAGGGATTCCCCGATTAGCGATGAAAAGTTTATCGAGGGGGATTCTGTATTTTATAACTTTGGAAACGCTAAACCCCTAGGGTTATACAGCACCCGTGGGGGGATGTGGAAAAGGGATTTTAGGATAATTCAGGGACTGGAGAACAGATCCAAACCCCGTTCTAGATCCCCCCACCAGTGAGGAAACCCCCTTTAGGGGGAGCACTCTTAACTTATGATTATTGTAAGTAGCCCGTAAGCTCTGCTGAAATGTCATGGGTGTTTGGGTCTCTTTGTAATAACAACACTTTATAAAAAGTAATTCACCCTTACCTTTGCTAAGAAAAAAAATTTGTATTTTATCTCCATGGGGAAGTGGGAAAAAGAAATTTTTCCTCCAAAAGGCATTTTTTGTGCGTAAGAGGCCACTAAAATAGCGGGAAAAAGGGGTAGTAACACCCCTTGTATAAATTACTAAATTTTATGAAAAAAAACTTTTGTTTTTCTTTTAGGTCAGTTTGGTTTGGGGATAGGCTGGGTTTTTATTAGAAAATATTTATTTTTAAAACTACATTTACACTCACTGTAAATTAGGGAAGAAAATATTTTAAGGTAAACATTGTGTCATCCTTATCATCTTATTTTTTATATTTAAAAATATATTATTTTCGTACTTAAAATATTACAGGCAGGTCTTTTTTTCGTGTTTCGGTATGCAGCAGTTTTTAATTTTACCCATTTGCATTTTTCCAGACTTTCTACAATATATTCACCACTCACTATAATGATGAAAATTTTTTTAAGATAAGTAATGTGTTTTATGTGTATCATTTTGAGGCTTACTTCTTTTGCTCACTTAATATATGATAGTGTAAACATGTTATGAAGCTTTTATATGCATTTGAAAGTGCAAAAATGCCGTTTCACTTTTCGGCACAGGTAGGTGACCTAACCTCAGTATTAGTACAAACAGTAATGACCCCTGATTTGTTGATGATCCTATTAATTTAGTGTTTTTAAAGGGATGGATCGGTAAGCCATTGGAAGGCCTCGGTCAGATGACACTAAGCCCCGATGGCAGGTCATCTGACTAGACCTGCATCGGGAAAACACTCTTTCCGTTACTTCAGAAACCTAACCTTAGTGTATATATGACCTGGTTGATGTCCTATATATTTCTGTGTATATATGACCTGGTTGATGATCCTATATACTTCTAGTGTATATATGACGGGTTTGTGTCCTATATACTTCTGTGTATATATGACCTGGTTGATGATACTATATATTCTAGTGTATATATGACCTGGATTGTTAATGAAGATTGGAAATATACCTCTGGTGTATGTATGAAGTGTGTGACGGTAGTTATTATGAAGTTTGACAACACTTTGGACTTTCAAAATTGTTTGTATATTTAATATGAGCACTAATTGATAAGTTATTTAATTGAATTTAATACTGTTGAATTATATTATTGATATAAAATAATAATATAATTCAACCCTGTTTTAGTGTAAAATGTAACAATTTTTATTTCTACAGGACGACAACAAGCCAGAGGAGTGTAAAGTGTGTTTTAACAATTATGATGATGAACTACGACGGCCACGCACTCTGCCTTTGTGGCCACACATTTGCTCACAATGTATTGAAGATACAATAAATGATGTTCAACTAACCTCTTCCAGCTGCCGTGCTGAGCACAGCGCCACAGCTGCTACTCAATTCCCAATCTGTTATGGTATGGAGGCTTTCATAAAGAAATTCAAAAGTATGCAGGTCGCATCAGTGGGTGCGGTGTCAGCAAAACCTGGTCAAGATCACACAAGAGGCATCAGCAAGAAGTTACAGTCTATGGTACAGGAACACAAGAACAATATCAATAACCTTATAAGTGAGTGCGAAGAAGTATTGTCCCAGCTAGACAAGTATCAGGGGAAGGTGAGGGACTGGAAGACCCTGCACCACCAACTGCAGGAAAGACTCTATGATCTGATGGAGAAAAACATGGCAGCAATAGAGCTCCTGGAACAGGAGGATACCAGTGTGGCGAATATGACAACAGAAGGAGAGGCAGGAAAGAAGCAACTGCAGACAATGCTGGAGTGTCTCGACACAGTCAACACTGCACAGGAGGTTGTCACAACCATTGATGAAGGTGACCAGTACAACGTGGAGGTTGAAGTTTGGATCCAGAAGTGTCAGGAACTCTTCCCAAATGTCAACACTGTCTCCACCTCAGTAAAGGTACACGGCTGGAAGCCACTACTCTCACTGAAGCGAAAGTAACAATTATTTATTTTATTTATTAACACACTGGCCGATTCCCACCAAGGCAGGGTGGCCCGAAAAAGAAAAACTTTCACCATCATTCACTCCATCACTGTCTTGCCAGAAGGGTGCTTTACACTACAGTTTTTAAACTGCAACATTAACACCCCTCCTTCAGAGTGCAGGCACTGTACTTCCCATCTCCAGGACTCAAGTCCGGCCTGCCGGTTTGCCTGAATCCCTTCATAAATGTTACTTTGCTCACACTCCAACAGCACATCAAATATTAAAAACCATTTGTCTCCATTCACTCCTATCAAACACGCTCACGCATGCCCGCTGGAAGTCCAAGCCCCTCGCATACAAAACCTCCTTTATCCCTCCACTTTCCTAGGCCGACCCCTACCCCGCCTTCCTTCCACTACAGACTGATACACTCTTGAAGTCATTCTGTTTCGCTCCATTCTCTCTACATGTCCGAACCACCTCAACAACCCTTCCTCAGCCCTCTGGAAAAACAGTTTTGGTAATCCCGCACCTCCTCCTAACTTCCAAAAATACGAATTCTCTGCATTATATTCACACCACATTGCCCTCAGACATGACATCTCCACTGCCTCCAGCCTTCTCCTCGCTGCACATTCATCACCCACGCTTCACACCCATATAAGAGCGTTGGTAAAACTATACTCTCATATATTCCCCTCTTTGCCTCCAAGGACAAAGTTACATAAGAACATAAGAAAGGAGGACCACTGCAGCAGGCCTGCTGGCCCATTACTAGGCAGGTCCTTTACAATCCATCCACTAACAAAACATTTGCCCACCCAATTTTCAATGCTACCCAAGAAATAAGCTCTGATAACTCTATCCACTCATTTGCAAGTCCCACTCAAATCCAACCACTCTCACTCATATATTTATTCAACCTAAATTTGAAGCTACCCAAAGTCCTAGCCTCAATAACCCAACTAGTTAGACTGTTCCACTCATCAACTACCCTATTTCCAAACCAGTACTTTCCTATGTCCTTTCTAAATCTAAACTTGTCTAATTTAAATCCATTACTGCGGGTTCTCTCTTGGAGAGATATCCTCAAGACCTTATTTATATCCCCTTTATTAATACCTATCTTCCACTTATACACTTCGATCATGTCTTCCCTCATTTTTCGTCTAACAAAGGAATGTAATTTAAGAGTCTTCAATCTTTTTTCATAAGGAAGATTTCTAATGCTATGTATTAATTTAGTCATTCTATGCTGAATGTTTTCTAATGAATTTATTTCCATTCTGTAATATGGAGACCAGAACTGAGCTGCATAATCTAGGTGAGGCCTTACTAATGATGTATAAAGCTGCAGTATAACCTCTGGACTTCTGTTGCTTACACTTTTTGATATAAATCCCAATAATCTATTTGCCTTATTACGTACGCTTAGGCACTGCTGTCTTGGTTTAAGGTTGCTGCTCACCATAACCCCCAAATGGAAATAAATGGTATAAAATACCGACACAATGGAAATATAAACACATATACAGTATAATGTGATCCTTTATTGACAACGTTTCACCCACACAGTGGGCTTTTTCAAGTCATACACAGATCTACCTGGGGTGGAAGGTACGGGAGTATTTATAGTCATGTTCAGAATGTTGAGGTCAGGTGGAGAATGCTGCATCTGATGATCTACCGGTTGGGGTTATAGAGTCTTGGGTAGCTTGGCAGGGGTATTGGACAAGTTGTGAGTAGACCTTCTGCAGTGTTCCTTGTTCTTAAGTGGGATAGCGATGAAGAAGTTTCTTGGCGAGTGGTTCGCTTTTGTTATAGAAGCCGTTGTTTGGTTGAAATTGTTGGTTATAGAGATAAGCGATGATTCCAGGATTCTTCGGTATTGAGTGTTGTCTTCTGTGGCGATAAGTCTTGAGTTTCTGTAGTTAATTAAATGGTTGTGTGAATTGCGATGTTGTACACAGGCATTCCTTGTATCGTCAGTCCTGCTTGCATATTGGTGTTCTGAATAGTGTTTGGAGGTCTCTTGATGTTTCCCCCACTTTATAATTTTGTTGCAGGCATTACAAGGGATTATGTATACCCCGCAGAGGATGGAGGCTTGTCCTGTCTACTACTGGTGATGTCCTTGTGATCGTGGTTGTGGAGGTAGATATTTGGAATGATGTATTGGAAAAGATGTTGGAAAATGTTTAGCAATGGAGTTGGTGGGGAGGACTATGTATCTCTTCTCGGCGTGTTTCTCTGGGTGTGTTGAAGATGTTTAATGCCCGCCGTCTCCCAGTCTCTGATGACGTGACGGGGATAGTGGAGTTTAGAAAATACTTGTTCAATTATAGTGCATTCTTTCTCAAGGAATCATTGCTGCAGATTCTGAGTGCACGCAGGAAGAAGCCTATAATTACACCACGTTTGGTTTTGGTGTCATGGTGAGAGTAGAAGTGGAGAAGATCTTTTTGGGTTTGGTGGGTTTTCGATAGACTTAAAACGAAGTTCGTGGTCAGCTTTGCAGAGCAGAACATCAAGGAAAGGAAAAAGGTGTGTCGACTTCTTCTTCAAGTGTGAACTGGATTGAAGGCTCGACCTGGTTGAGCTTGTCTTGGAGAGCTTGAACGTTGAAGCGTTTAGGGTTATGAGGAGAATGTCGTCAACATAACGGAGCCAGGTGACAGGACAAAGGGAATAATTGTGGAAGAAACGTTCGGCTTCTAGATGTTCCCATGTATAGGTTCGCCAGGACCGCACTGAGTGGCGAACCCATGGGTAGTCCAAAAGTTGCTGAAAGAGGTGATTTCGAAAGAGAAACACGTAAAGCCAACACATGTTCAACAAGGTAATGAAATCGTGGCTGGAATGGGAAGATCAAGTGAATCGTCAATTTTCCTGCGCAAGAGATCGATGGCTTGTGTAGTAGGTACTTTGGTGAATAGGGAAGTCACGTCAAGGCTGGAAAGTTTCTTGTTCCTGATGTTAATGTTGCGAATACGATTGGGGAAGATCACCGAGGTTTGAGATGTGCGGGGACTGATAGTGCCCAAGAGTTTAGAGAGGTGTTTTGCGAGAATTCCTGAGAGTGGTGGGGAGCATTCCTATTCCGAGGTATGGGCTCAGTGGGATCCCAGGCTTGTGGAGTTTTGGCGGGCCCGTACATTCTGGCAGGTCGGGATTGCGGGGCATGGTGTACAAAAGTTTCTTCCCTTGTTCTGAGCCCCTCAGAATGCGGCGAGCCCTTTAAAGAAAAGTTTTAGTAAGATTGTCCACTTGGTTTAGTTGTGAGAGGTTTGTGGTATCTGGGTCATTAAGTAGATTGAGCATTTTGTTTCTGTAATCGTCAGTGTTCATGATAACAACACCCCCCTTTATCAGCGGTGGTGACCTGATGGTCGTGTCTTCTGCTAAACCTTTGAGTGCATTGATGTAACGTCGAGGTATGACTGAGGAGCTGCGTGTTGAGATGGCTGCTGAGATGATGCCTTGAAGTTTAGCCTTTTTGGAAGTCGGAGTCATTGTGTCTGTAGTTTTTGGCGATGAAATTGAGGTTTGTTTTGGTTTCGTAATTCCTGTTGCGAATTTGAGGCCTAAGCTGAGGGCTTCAGTTTCTGTGGTTGACAGTGGACGAGATGAAAGATTTTGAATAATTTCTGGTCTTCCTAAACTTTTCAAATTACTATTATCGCAGAGTGTTTGTAGTTTCCTAGTAAGTCTGATCTTCCGTTGAACATTCGCTGTGGTAACTCTGCTGCGAATGATTTCGGCGGTGCGTCTGTTCATGTTGCCCCGGAGTGTTGTGCCTAATGTTCTGGCTTGGAGAAAAGCTTCCTTTGTAGCATTGTTTCTCCGCTACAGCTCGGACCTACCTTGAAGAGTGTGCAGATGACTTAATGCTACAAAGGAAGCTTTTCTCCAAGCCAGAACATTAGGCCAAACACTCCGGGGCAAAAACTCACAAGCCTGGTATCCCACTGAGGCCCATATCCTCGGGAATAGGCAGTGCTCCCCACCAGCTCTCAGGAATTCTCGCAAAACACCTCTCTAAACTCTTGGGCACTATCAGTCCAGCACATCTCAAACACTCGGGTGATCTTCTCAATGTATTCGCAACATCAACATCAGGAACAAGAAACTTTCCAGCCTTGACGTGACTTCCCTATTCACAAAAGGGCCTACTACACAAGCAACCGATCTCTTGCGCAGGAAAATTGACGATTCACTTGATCTTCCCATTCCAGCCAGCGATTTCATCGACCTTGTTGAACTATGTGTTGGCTTTACGTGTTTTCTTTCCCAAAAAACACCTCTTTCAGCAGACTTTTGGATACCATGGGTTCGCCACTCAGTGCGGTCCTGGCGAACCTATACATGGAACATCTAGAAGCCCAACGTTTCTCACCATTATTCCTTCGTTGTCACCCGGCTCCGTTATTTTTGACGACATTCTCCTCAAACTCCTAAACGCTTCAACGTTCAAGCTCTCCAAGACAAGCTCAACCAGGTCGAGCCCTTTAATCCAGTTCCCAAATTGAAGAAGAAGTCGACAACACTCTTCCCTTTTCCCTTTATGTTCTGCTCTGCAAAGCTGACCCCGAACTTCGTTTAAAAGTCTATCGAAAACCCACCAACCAAACGATTTTTCTCCCCCTCTACTCTCACCATGACACCAAAACCCAAAGTGGTGTAATTATAGGCTTCTTCCTGCGTGCACTCAGAATCTGCAAGCAATGAGTTCCTTTAGGAAGAATGCACTATAATTGAACAAGTATTTTCTAAACTCCACTATCCCCGTCACGTCATCAGAGACTGCAGGGCGGCGGGCATTAAACATCTTCAACACACCCAGAGAAGACAATGCCCAGAAGAGATACATAGTCCTCCCCACCAATCCATTGCCCAAACATGTTTCAAACATCTTTTCCAATACATCATTCCAAGTATCTACCTCCACAACCACGATCATCAATGGGCATCACCAGTAGTAGACAGGACAAGCCCCCATCCTCTGCAGGGGTATACATAATCCCTTGTAATGACTGCAAAAAAATTATATGTGGGCGAACATCAAGAGACCTCCAAAAACGTATTTCAGAACACCAATATGTAAGCAGGACTGACGATACAAGGAATGGCCTGTGTACAAATCGCAATTCACACAACCATTTAATTAACTACAGAAACTCAAGATTATCGCCACAGAAGACAACACTCAATACCAAAAAAATCCTGGAATCATCGCTTATCTCTATAACCAACAATTTCAACCAGAACAAAGGCTTCTATTAACATAGCTGAACCACTCGCCAAGAAACTTCTTCATCGCTATCCCACTTAAGAACATAGAACACTGCAGAAGGTCTACTCACAACTTGTCCAATACCCCTGCCAAGCTACCCAAGACTCTATAACCCCAACCGGTAGATCATCAGATGCAGCATTCTCCACCTGACCTCAACATTCTGAACATGACTATAAATACTCCCGTACCTTCCACCCCAGGTAGATCTGTGTGTGACTTGAAAAAGCCCACTGTGTGGGTGAAACGTTGTCAATAAAGGATCACATTATACTGCATATGTGTTTATATTTTCATAACCCCCAAGTCCTTTTCGCAATCTGTATGCTAAGTTCTACATTATTTAACTTATAAGTGCTAGGGTTATGGACACTCCCGAGCTTCAGAACCTTGCATTTATCTACATTGAACTGCATCTGCCACTTTTCTGACCAAGAATAGAGATTGTCTAAATCCTCCTGAAGTTCCCTAACATCTACGTTTGAATCAATTATCCTATCTTTGTGTCATCGGCGAATTTTCTCATATCACTAGTAATACCCTCATCAAGGTCATTGATATATATTATAAACAACAACGGGCCTAAGACTGATCCCTGTGGCACGCCACTTGTTACAGATCCCCACTCGGATTTAACCCTATTTATGGACACTCTCTGCTTCCTGTCTGTGAGCCATGACTCGATCCATAAGAGCAGTTTTCCCTAAATGCCATGAGCTGCCGCTTTCTTTAACAGTCTTTGGTGCGGAACTCTATCAAAAGCCTTACTAAAATCTAAGTAAATAATTTCAAATTCTTTATCGTGATCAATAGCCTCAAAAGAAAGTTAATAAATTAGTTAGACAAGAACGGCCTCTCGTGAATCCATGCTGAGTATCATTAATCAAACTATGCTTATCGAGATGGCAAAAAGTTCTTTGTCTCCACAGACTCCTAAGTGCACCGCTCACCCTTTTCCCTCATCAATTCTATGATTCACCTCATCTTTCATAGACCCATCCGCTGACAAGTCCACTCCCAAATATCTGAATACATTCACCTCCTCCATACTCTCTCCCTCCAATCTGATATCCAATCTTTCATCACCTAATCTTTTTGCTATCCTCATAACCTTACTCTTTACTGTATTCACTTTTAATTTTCTTCTTTTGCATACCCTACCAAATTCATACACCAACCTCTACAACTTCTCTTCAGAATCTCCCAAGAGCACAGTGTCATCAGCAAAGAGCAACTGTGACAACTCCCACTTTATGTGTGATTATCTTTTAACTCCACGCCTCTTGCCAAGACCCTCGCATTTACTTCTCTTACAACCCCATCTATAAATATATTAAAGAACCACGGTGGCATCACCCATCCTTGTCTAAGGCCTACTTTTACTGGGAAATAATCTCCCTCTTTCCTACATACTCTATCTTGAGCCTCACTATCTCGTAAAAACTCTTCACTGCTTTCAGTAACCTACCTCCTACACCATACACCTGCAACATCTGCCACATTGCCTCCCTATCCACCCTGTCATACCCCTTTTTCCAAATCCATAAATGCACAAAAACTCTTTACCCTTATCTAAATATGTTCACTTATATGTTTCACTGTAACACCTGGTCCCACACCCCCTACCTTTCCTGAAGCCTCCTTGTTTATCTACTATCCTATTCTCCGTCTTACTCTTAATTCTTTCAATAATAACTCTACCATACACTTTGTAATAAGTTGGTAGAATTACTGACAATATGTAAAGTAAAGGACACAAAATGTCACATTAGTTGCACTTGTGTCCTTTTACTTTCCCTTTACACTTTACCAGGTATACTCAACAGTCTTATCCTCTTATAATTTTTGCACTTCTTTTGTCCCCTTTGCTTTATACAAGGGAAACTTGCAATGCTCTCTGCATCCCTAGGTAACTTCCCCTCTTCCATACATTTATAAATATTTGCACCAACCACTCCAAAGTTACAATTATGTTTCATAATTCTTTAGTATTTTAACACTTCACCCTTTTAATTTTTTTAGCCTTTTTTTTTTAAATTTTTTAAATTATAGGGGTTTGTGAGGCATGGGTGGTGAATGTTACAAAAAGGAAAAGGATGGAGGCATTGGAGATGACGCATTCTAGGGCAATGTGTAGTGTGAATATTATGCATTGAATCCATAGCTTCGAGATTAGAAAAGAATTTGCAGCATTGCTATTAAAAATTATTTCCAGAGGGCCGAGGAGGGGTTGTTTAGGTGGTTCGTACATTTAGAGAGGCTTGAAAACGAAATAGAATGACTTGAGATGGTGTATAATCTGTACGGAAGGCGGGAAGTGGGGGTTGTCCTAGGAAAGGATGAAGGGAGGGAGTAAAGGAGGTTATGTGTGCAAGGGGCTTAGACTTCCAGCAACCTTGCTTGAGCTTTGTTAGATAGGAGTGAGTGGAGGAAAAATTGGCTTTTATGATCTGACATGCTGAGTAGTGTTAGCAAAGTAATATTTATGAAAGGATTCAAGGAAATGGTTAGTTGCACTTGAGTCCTGGAGGTGGGAAGCAATGAAGGAGGGGTGGAGATATGTTGGGTTTTTTAATTTTATCACTCCTCCATCACTGGCAAGACAGTGAAGGGAAGTGATGAAGAAGTGTTTTTTCTTTTTCAGGTCACCTTGCCTTAGTGGGAAATGGCCAATATGTGCCTTATATATTAATCTTATTGTCATACATATGTAATTTGCTTCATTTCAGGCAAATCTTAAAGTTAGCATACTACTTAAATTCAAATTTTTTTTTCTTTTATGTGGTCAAAAATAATGTAGTTTACATGTAAAAAAACAATGATAGGCAATGATAGACATTCCTAATGCTTTTAAAAACTAAGAATTAGGGCTATTAAGTAGGATTTATAATGCAGGTAACTATTATTTTGCCTTAATAAGAAAATGTAGTAGTGAGAAATGGTGCAAATTTTATAAGTATGGCTAATTATTTCCAAGTTCAGTGATCTTTAGTTTACGGAGTGATTTAGATGATACAGATGTTACGTAAGTTATTAAGTTATAGTAGAAATATAATGGGACAAGATTAGTAATCAATTTTCTATGGGGAGGTGAAGGAAGACTGGAGGAAGAACACGAACAAAGTTGGATGTGTGGTTATGTTTGACATAGTACAGTGGTACTTTGGTATACGTGCTTAATCCGTTCCAGGACCCTTTGGGCTTACCCCCAAACAGGGACGTATACAAACGAATTTTCCATAAGAAATATAGGGAAAACGATTAATCCGTTCCCATGAAAAAAAAATCCTTTTTGCTATTGACCTATTATACATTGATGGGGTTTATAATATAATTTAAACACTGCTTTATACTAAAATATGTAATTTTAAACATGCTTAATCCTAAAATGCATACAAATACAAATGAATTAGGTGAATTATATGCAAATTTAACCTCACTTTACTTTGCTGAAAAGAGTCGAGTGCCGACTAGGATAGTGCTGAGGAAGGAGGAGGAGGAGGAGGAGGAGGAGGAGGAGGAGGAGGAGGAGGAGGAGGAGGAGGAAATGTTATTGTTTTGAAGAAGAGTCCCCTTCTCTTTTCTGTCTCTTTTCCCCATCTGGACCTGGTTGAAGCTCACCGGGTTTGACTTTTACTAAAAAACTGTCCAAAGAACTTTGCTGCTGCCTTTTACTTAGGATGTTTCGGAAATATGACATTATCTGGTCATTCCAGACAATGCTATTACGGCTTGTTTGGGCTTTGTTAGGGTGGTACTTCTCTGCAGAGTTTTTGAGGTCCATTCATTTGGCAAAGATTTCCTTGATTAATGAAGTAGGGGCTTCCTATATCTCTTCTTCCGAGCCTGAAGTGAGTGCATCCATCTTAGTCTTGTGTTTCTCCTTCTCAAGTTCCTGCAGCTCCTCAGTGGTCAGCTCTTCCCTGTGCCTCTCCAGTAACTCCTCCACATCATCACTCACATCCAGACCCATGGACCTGACCAGAGAGACAATATCCTCCGCTATAGACACAGCCTCAAAGTTCATTGTTCTGTATGAAACTTCCTGCCAGGATTTGTCAATGAGCGTTATGCAATTGGCGATAGTTAAGTTCTAGCACACGAGTCATATTTCAAACAAAGGTCGTATACCAAGCAAAAATTTTCGCGTCCAAACAGGACGTATGCCAAGTTGGACTTATTCCACAGTGGGCGTATACCGAGGTACTACACTATATTGCCATTACTGAGCACCAGTACAGCTTAATAATAAGAATAATATATGTTTATTTCTACAAGTACATGTACAAGGAATACAGGCTTAGCTGAAATCAATGACATACTACTATATAGAAAGCTGCTTGTTATTACCTGGAGTTTACTTGGAGAGAGTTCCGGGGGTCAACGCCCCCTCGGCCCGGTCTTTATGCTGAGCATTTCGGGCAAATTAGGTCAGTTTTGTTCCAGGATGAGACCCACATCAGTCGACTAACTCCCAGGTACGCATTTTATTAATGGGTGAATATGGACAGACGATGTGAAGAAACACGCCCAATATTTCTACCCTCGCTAAAGCGAGAGCTTGAGCCACCCGGCCACGAGGCTTGATTGATCTATTACAATTACAAGTACACTGGGACAGGTTGTAAGTGATGTGTTATTAAAGTATAAAAGATAAATATTTTATTTCTTTAAAAAGGTTACAATGTGTAATTATAATTTTGATTTTTTAAAATACGTCCGAAATTTCTTAAAAGATAGAGTGTTTTTTTTTTTAAATAAATCTTTATTTTATTTATTAAAGGGAAAAGGTAGTCGAAGATAAAGGGTTTTATAAGAAAATAATCTTGAGTTGCACATAACAAATAGCAATTTAAAAATTTTTAAAACAAAAACTTTTTTATGGATTGCAAATTTTTTAAAAAAGACTAGGGGTCATGAAAATATTATTTCAGGAATATCGCTGTTTTTTCCTGGGTAAAAATGAGAGAAGTAGGTTTTGGGAAATTTCAAATACCTTTATCATTGTCGTGATCTGCCCAGATTACTCTTAAGTGGGCAATTTTGCCCCCAAATTTTATTCTGTATACGAAAAAACCCCTTTTTGGGGTTTGTCTTTTAATCCCTTGCAACCCCGCCCCATAATCCTTTGTTTTCTTATTTCCCTTTTTTTATTTCTTCTTTAATTGAATATATTGATTTTTAAATGCCCATCCTCTTTTGAAAACCTATATATCTTCCTTTTTGACAAAAAGGATTTTTAAATTTTGTTCACCATTTTGGGGTCATTTTGTTTGATCTAATTTTCTTTTTGAACCAAAAATTTTTTCTGGGGAGCTAGAAAAAAAAGTCGAAAAAATCATATTTGGGAACCAAACACTACCTGACCTAGCAGGAATCCCAATTTAGCCCACCCAGGTAATTTTTCACCCGAATCGGCCAAGCGAAAATTGGGGCGAGATTTGATTGCGTTTTTGGGTAATTCCATGATATATTGAAACAAGTGATTTTTGTCACTTTTTCCCCAAATCTCATTAAACCCAAGATTTTTTAAATTTTGAAACTTTGTTGGGAAAACCAAGTCAAGCGATTGTTTCTCTAGTTTGGGTTTTGTCACAACTGTTCTAAAAAGAATCCTGAACCGTATAAGAAATCACTAGACTAAGATATCCTGTATATTGTTCCAATCAATTTGTTGAAGTTAAATCTCCATTATCACAAAATTTTTATATCTAGATGCCTTTTGAAATTTGTTTAAAGCTTACTGCCCCCCCTTCAAGTTTGGGGGGGCCCATAAATACACCAAAATTAATTTGTCCCCGTCCCCGGAAAACTGTAGCCAAAAGTTCTGGTTCGTGTTTCTAATCTTACATCATGTCTAAGAAACTTTTTAAATTATTTGAATACTTTGCCACACACCACCCTTCCTATTTACCCCCATCGTGTGGAATAGTTTATAACCCTGTATGTTGCATTCAGAAGGCATTTCTCTATCTTTCAGGTTGACCAGGTCTCTGTTATACCAATAATATCTATATTACCTACACTTGCAAGTAATCTTAGCTCATCTATCGTATTTCTTAGACTCCTACTATTTGTATATTAAACCTTAACTCGTTGCCCTCTATCATCTCTCTCTGTTTGTTGATCAATTGATTTGCCATTACTAGCAACTATATTTTGAATATTGTCTTTTAAACATATCCCTGAGATATCCCGGTAATAACTGCTGTTTTTAACCCTAACGCTGCAGCCTGATTGTTTCCCACAAACACCCATACCTCTATAATCTATCAGTTTAAATTCGTAGACAAGTCATCAATTACCCTCTCAATTGAATTGGCTATTGCAACCACTCCATCCTCAGAGATGAATCCCATCCCTTGCATACATATCACGTTTGCCAAAGAATAGGTCCCAGTTATCAATGAATGGGATTGCAAATTACTTGCAGTACCTGTCTAGCCAGAAATTTATACCAATTGCCCTAGACATCCATTCATTGCCCACTCCCTTTCTAGTCAAGATGCTACATATGACTGGGATCCCTCCCTTAGACCTAACTACTTCTATGGCTAACCTGTACTTATCCAGCAGCTCCTCTCTCCTGCCCTTCCCAATGTCATTACCCCCCAGCACTAAGACAGATAATGGGCTTGTTCCCATTACCTGCCATAATATTATCCAACCTGCTGACTATGTCACCAACACCAGCTCCAGGAAGGCACTCTCTGTCTGACCTTTCTGTCTCTGTTACAAAATGCACGGTCCATATATCTTACGTGAGAATCGCCTATTAAAATATTCTTACCTTGATTAGCAGGGGAATCAGTGGTACCTTCAACCTCACTAACCACTGAAGTACACTCGTCTTGGAGAACAGAGAATCGATTTCCTCCCTTCACACCGTCTCTGTTAACTCTCCTCATCTTCCTTCTTCCTGAATTGTGAACCACTTGCCACTTAAAGCGGCTACCACTATCACTGCTGGTGACCATTCCTTCCTTACCAGCTAAATCCTTCTCACACTCACTCCCAAACTCATCTATGCGAAGCTTCAGCCTCCTATTTTCCTCCTGAAGAAGTAGAATCTCCTTCTTCAACACTTGAAACTGAGATTCTACAACACTTGAACCTGAGACATGAGAGAATTTTTAAGCATAGCCATAAACTTGTAAGTAATCAGGGGATCTGTTAACAGTTACTGGTAATGAATTCCAAGTCATTGGGCACTTTTTTGCATTTGAATTTTTGGCATAGTGTGAGGACTGAAGAGGGATGTGAAAGAGGCCTTGTGCCTTGATTGTGACGTGTGTTCTGTTGTAGCTATCAAGGAGAGTTTAAGTGGGTGGGTTTATATTGAGTTTAATATTCTGTATGTGTAGTAGGCACTATATTATGATGTATGGTCTCGTTATTATTTAGCAAGTTCAGGCTTTTAAAAGTGGTGGGGTACTACTGTCTAGCACAGGAGCGGTTAATTATCCGCACACCAGCTTTTGCAGGATCTATATTTTTTTTTTTTTTATTTTATTTAAACATCATTAAATACAGGGTGCTTAAAAAATTAAATAGCATCCCCTTCATAATCTATAGAGTAACAACGAGGTAACACCATAAATACAGAAAAATCTTTAATTAATACGTATGATATATACGACAAACCACACCGTAAAATGCATAGCCCCACACACCATACGTTTCAATAAATACACACATACCAAAGATATAACTGTTTGCGTAACAAATATAAACATGGTGAAAACCCACTTAACCCATTATAACCTACATACACTTCATACCACCATGTTACATAGATATTTAAAACAATAGTTTATGCAATTTGCCAATACAAAAATATACAATTGATTATCGAAATTCCAACTTAGACACAAAATTCAATGATTTACTCTAACACAAATTCATTACATAATAAACTATTATATAAATGTGACGATCATAGTAATCGTCAGGCAAGTTCCATCCATTCCATATGTGTTTCAATCTTGATACCTATGAAATTCGATTGAATCACAAACCAAAGAATCATAATGTTGCTACATATTTATAGGATACAATGGGATAACTCAGGGTAATGTACACGTATTATATACCTTTAATACTTAGGTGACTACTGACTAGATTGAACCAGTAACAGGGAAGGGTAAAACATGCATTAAACATATAGAACATACATATATATATATATATATATATATATTTATATATATATTATTATTATATATATATATATATATATAATAATATTTATTTATATATATATTATATATATATATATATATATATATATTAATATCTATATATTCAAAATACATATACCACATAATACAATATATATGCACGTATATATACAAAATATCTGGACCTCCATTAAACACAATCAAAAATAAAACTAAGAAAATAGTGACTCAACAGAATACAACGGTCTTTACATCAAAGCGAAAGCATCAAAAACATAACAAATATGTAAGGCACCCAGTATTTTGTAAACAAAAGGTACAATAAGTAACTTAAACCCTGAATCTACAACAACATCCATAACACTAAAAAAATTCATCGCTAAACTCATCTTTACGCAAAACTCTCATCCTTCCCCCACGAGACGAGCCAGCTATTGGACCCCACTGACTACACGACAACTATTCGCATGTCCTCTATATTTATCTCAGAGTCACAGGGTTTTCAAGAGTGAGCCTTTTTAATACGTCGAAAAAACCTTATCCCACCTCCTCCATACTAATCCCTATTCCTAACCATTGTCGATTAAAACGTTATTGCAAGGACACGCCTTCTCACCTCACTGACCCCTTTTCCCCGATTACCCACGAAATATAAATTTAATCCACGATAATATAATCTAAAGCCCGTTCAACGTCCTGGTCTAACCCACCGATGTCGAGACTTAACGCACGCAGAACCTGCACTCCTCTGCCTCCCACCTTTTGTACCACCTACCCAACCAACTCCGGGACATCTTCTAAACCTTCGCAAAAAAGACAACGTGAAAAGCCGTGTCTTCCCCACCACAAAACCTCAAAACCCGCCTCCCACCCCCGACTCTTCTGGATCGTAGTATTGCCCCTGACGGCAATATACCATGTAAAAAACGAAACATGACTTCACGCACCCTAGGCCGTAATTTCAACTTGCTAAATCGGAGCCATATATTTTCCCACGAGTACATGGGGAACAAACCTTCTACTGGAGCTGCGCACGTACCCCCTAGTAACCTACTTAAAACCCTTATGCGAATGTTCCTCCGTTCCTTTACCATCAACAAAGCTCGTAGTACAATCTCACATTCCCTTAACTCCATTCCCTATCCCACTTTTTCACCCTCGTATATACTTGGTCTATATTTCCCCCCATCACACCCACACGCCAAAAACCTCCCATTTAGAAAACACATTTCCCCCTTCGCTTTAAGTCCAACAATCCTAAACCTCCTCGACGTACAGGTAACATAACAACCTCACTTTTTTAACCAATCACCTCGATCCCCACAGAAAGGTAAATACTCTTCTCAATATTCCATTGATCGCTGTTCCTGTAATTGGGAATACAGCCGCAACGTGCCACACCTTACTATACAATAAAACGTTAACAACAATCACACGTTGGGCCAGAGTGAGATGTTGGGGCCTCAAAACACCCAGACGACCAATGACCTTTTCCAACGTCCTTACTGAATTTTCCTCCCGCGCACATCCAAATCGTCTCTATAAATAATACCGCAAATCTTTAATGACATCGCAGTTGTGTTAACCACGTTACAGCTCACCATTCCACCACTTTTTCCAGTACCCAACCCATGGGTCATCGACTTTTCACTATTTACCTTCATACCCGTGGCACGTTCAAACACACGCACAACATCTTCCACCCTTTCATAGACATTCGTTCACACACCAAAACAGTCGTATCATCCACATAACCTATTAATGCCGGCCAACAAACCCCTTCCCCTACCCCACCCCCACCCGGGAAACTAACTGTGCTCTCAACCATCCTGTAAAAGGGATCCTGAAAACACGCAATAAGATCTGTGACATAGGGCACCCTTTGTCTTAAACCTCTACCCATCTCAAAGTCCGTCCCCATACACCCATTTATTTGTACCCTCATTTCCCTTGCCCCCTTATACAGAGTGTTTATCCACCCAACTATTTCTTCTCCATAACCCTGTCTCCGAAGAATACTCTGCAGTGCACCCATTTCCACTCTATCATAGGCGGCTCGCCAGTCCAAGGCCAGTAAAGCCGCCCCCCCCCCTCCCCCCTTTGACTCCACAAAAAAATACTTTTCTTATAAGCCCGTGGGACCTTTTTCTAAAATCGGGACATGCCCGGGCAAAACCCCATTACTGCGGATGGCGAAAAAAAAAAACGGGGGGGGACCCTTCACCCACCACGCATTTTTACCCTATTACCCAAAAATTTTTGCGAAAAAACCTTATAGGTCTGCCACAGAAGCCAACGATAATCGCCCCTATTACTTTCCCTCCAAGGGTTTGGGCTGGCCCTTGCTTTCGGGGGACCAAAAAAACAACCACAACTGCCGTTTATTCTGCTCTATCCCTTAAAACACTAACCCTTCTACTTCATTACAAATTTAAAATAAAATCTTTACCATGGGAAACTTTTCACAATTCAAACTCCATTGCTGCAAAATTAAAAAATTCCACCGGTAAAACCATCAATACCGGGGGGACTTTACCCTTTCCCATCATTCCGTGTAAAGCAAATTTTCAATTTCCTCCTTCCAGTAATAAAAACCCCACCCCAATGCTTTCCTATTCACTGTTTGACCCAAAAAATGCCCAACTCAAGGCATACGTTTGCACCCCCACCTTAACTTAATTCCACTTCAATCCCCCACGCCCACTACTAGTTCCAGTGTTTTTTTATACCATGTATCCGCATATGCCACCTCATAGCTTTTTTTGGTGTTTCGTATCACTTGGACCCTGCGGCTCTTATGGATTCCATCGTTTCTCGTTTTACCTCCAAAGCTTCGGGATTTGCCGTCAGCGCTGCTTTTGCTTTTGTTGGTCCTCAACACCAACACGCGGGGATGGCCCTAATCCTCCCCACAAAAACTTCTGTCTAAATGCCTGCTTGCACCTCACGCTGAAACCGTCACTTTATGCAACGTTTCGCAAGCTTCTTTCCTTTTTAATTGTTACAATCCTCGTCCATGGGGTAAAAAAAACCAACCCACTAAACCGATTCCCACTGCCATAAAAAACAACTTCGTTAATCGGATCCTTAAAATAATTCGCTAGGGGCCCATAATTTTAAAAGTCTGGTTTTATAGCCTACCCTCCCTCACATATAAAAGGACTTTATCCTTTTCCCTTTTGCCAACCCCGAGTCCCCACCACGTTTAACAATTTCTTCACCTCCTGAGCTTATCCCTTGAAAGCCTCAATTTTCCCACAGCATAGAAAAAACCCTCCAACCCTTCCTCATCACTTAAAACAACAACCTTAATATTTAATTTCCCTAATTTCCTATTTAAATTCGGGCATTCCCCTCCCACCCTACCGCCACTACAAACTGGGCCCTATGATCTGGAACCAGGGGGACCGTTCTCCAACCCGTATTAAAAGGGGGGGACTTTACAACTACTCCCCTGCCGAAAATATTTTTTTTTACACTCTGTTCTAAACTTGCGGCACCGATCCCCTTTCTGATAAAAAAGTATTGTTCTGTTTCCCACCCCCACCCCTTTCCCCCCAAAAAACACATTCTTAAAAACACCTTAAACATCCCTCAACAAAATCTCTGAGCGGTGCAGGGGAGTAGGTGCGGACACATGGCCCAAAGGCCCCTTTGGGTTTCGGACGGTCAGCCGCCCTTATGGGGAACCACAGTTTCCAGTCACCCCCCCACTATTCGCCTTATTCCGAAGACCAACGCAAAAAAAATAAAAACAAGGGGTTCCTCAACACACAAAATCGTTCGGAAAATCCCCTCGTGTTCATTCTTCCGCAGGTGGCAATAGACCCACTTAACAAGGATTACACGCTTTCCCATCCCAAAGGTTCCCCAATCCCACTTTCGCAACCACCCTCCCCCCACCCCCCCTCAAAATTTCTTCTGCAACACAATCGGGCTCGGTCTCTTTTATTAAAAAAAGGGAAACCCACACCACCTTTCAAAACGGAAACTTGTGGGGCCAGGGGGTCAGTACTAGGTATAACCTGCCAAACCTGCAAAAACACTTTCTCCTTCTTTGAAATTGTGTTTCTGAAGGAAAGGAGAAACAATTCAAATTTTCTAATGTTTGCTAAGAAAAAACTATTCCAACCAATCTCTCTTTAAATTCTAGTTACACAAAACCGTTTTTTAAACATTATTAAAAGGCAGTCATAACACCTAAGGCCTGTTATATTTTTCCACCCTTTCCTCTTCTCCTCCCGTGGGGTTCACACTTGAATGTTGGTTTACGGGTCTTATGGTGGTCTTCTTTACAGTTACCCTTACCATTCGCCTCCCTTTCTTGCGATTGCGTCCCTCAATGACCCCCCCCCCCTCCCAACCCCTTCCCCTCACCCCATTCCTCTCAGTTTTTTTTTCCCCATTTCTTTCTGTGGGGCCGGCGTCAGTAACGTCAATCCGGAAATCTGGGACGTTGGCTGCCCCGTTTCCTTGGTAACTGTTCCTCATCCTCCATGTCAAGAATCCGAGGAAAGCATTCATCGGTGTACCTCAAATTCCACCTCACAATGGAGGTATGGAAGGTCTTCCCTTGTATGTCCCAGTCTCGTCGTCCTTCTGCGGGAGTCTCGTATTTGTTGACAAATTCCCCGGGACCTTCGGGGGAAAAAAAGGTTTCTCCAGCTACGTCTTCCGAAGGGACGGTAGCTTTCCACACTTTGCGGTGACAAAAGGTCCTTAAGACTTCGTCTTAAAATCCTCAACGGGGGGGACATTTCGTCTCTTCGACCAATTACTCAACCCACGTCATTGGCCGGAGTGTACCAAATCCAGTAGAATGGTTAAATCGGCAAACGACTTTCAGGTGGCAGGGCAGCTGAGGAAAGGACTCCACTTCTCATTTCGGAAAAGCCTGTTTTTCCCACCATTCTCCACTCCACAAAACGACCACGGCCATTTCCTCTGACGAAAAAAAAACGATGCTCACTTCATCAGGTGTAGTGTGACTGGGGACTAACGTTCTTCCTTGCCCCGAACCAGGTTTGGTCCCACTCCACCGCGTCTGGTTCTTTTCACCATGCCGCCCGCTATGTGTCATTACTTTTCTCCACAAAATGGCGACCCACGTACGCCCGCTGCTCCAGGATATAAAAAACCATTACCTGTTGTTCTAAAAAAATCTTTGAAAAGATACACATTTTTTGGGACGGTATGGGTTGGGCGGGCAAACGTCATATTAAGGCTGAATGTTCTTTACCGGCATTACTGGTGTTTAAGGGGGCAACCATTATATCCATTTACCCTGCTGGGCAGAATGCCAACAGTTTCCATATTTCTCAAAAATTTACGTTTTTTCTGCATGGTCAAGCTTCGTTTGCCTCCGAAAGGGGACATTTCCTCAATTTTATCCAGGTATAAATATCGGAGGGACACGTCCACCAGTCTCCACACGCACAAAGCAAGGGAGTAAAACGTTCAAAAACACCACATCCTTTTGGAAAAGCCGCGTAAACCCAACCGATTCATAGAAAACTGTCGCAGCAAAAGCAGTTTTACAAAATAACTCTATGCGCTTCCGTTTTCAGTTTGCTTTAAAAACCCATTATTAATTTATTATATCAAAGGGGGGGAAGCCGCTTAAAACCCGGAGGAATTAGTTACAGCGCCTTGGGGGGTGGGATGTGGAAGGCATTCAGGCTTAATTCGGGGAATGCGGAAAGCCACAGGATCCCAATTTTCCCATAAATCAAAAGAGCCCCTTCAACAATCATCAAGGAAAAAAAAACCTTCTTGCGGGGCCAGTGCTACCCATTTGTACAATTCACTATTCTTGTATGCCGTATGTCTCCCTGATTATTCTTGGGTTAAAGAGTAATTTGAGCTGAATAGGTTGCTATCGCCACCTCGAAAGCAGTTTCAATTTATCCCATAGTGTATAAAAAACCGGCAGGTCTGCGATTAACAAAAAAACCCCGCCATCTCAAACACCAGTAAATTTCCCAGCGGTGTCACCGGGGACACAACAACCCACATCCTCGTACCCCCCCACTGCTTGGTTCCAGGTTTACCGCCCCGATGGAGGGGGTCGTCAGGCAAAAAGGGGTCTTACACAGGCCCCAAGGAGCGATATGCAGGACAAAAATTTGAATTAATTTTAAAGGGCCCAAATTTTGCCCAGCTTTACTGTTAGTTTGCTGAAAACTCAGAGTGCTCACCTAAAACAGTGTTCCTTAAATGAAAAAAACTGGGAGGTCGTTGACGTTCGCTGAAATAACCTGGATTGTCTAGTGGGGAATTTGGGCTATTAGTTGGAGTGGATGTTGGTGCAGGGGAAAGGGGACATGGAAAGCTGGGGACAGGTAAGTTTGGGGAAAGGTGCTATTCAGTATCTTTAAATTTTCAGGATTAATCCTCTTTAGCAGAAGGAATTCTTGTCGGGTTGCCCCACTACCATGTCATCGGGTTCTAGGGAAAAAAAAACATTATAAATGAAGGAAATTAGGGGCACTTGTGGCAAACATCTGGGTGTTTTTGTTTTTTTTTTAGGACGTTTCGCCATCCAGTGGCTTTTGTCAATGCAAGGACATAATTGTGAAAGAATGTAGAATTTTGTGGTTAACAAAATTATATTTACGTAACAAAGAATATGTTACATTTTTTATTCGGGGCGTATGTGTACACTCCATATTGGGCTTGCCTCCCCCCCCCAAACCAGTGATTATTATTATTATAATCAAAAAAAGAAGCGCTAAGCCACAAGGGCTATACAGCCCCCAACCAGTGAACCAGGTGCTAAAGGTTTAACGATATGAGTACCCATCGTTAAATCAGTACCTTGGTTCATTAACCAATCATAGGCGAGCCCGCCAAATGTTAATGTGACGTGGCTCATTCATAGTCAACATTTGCCAGGGCTTTGCCTCTAGCTGGTTTGAAGCACAGTGCTCTCTCTTAGGCTTCTGTCTTTGCCTTTATCACCGTGTGGTACTTACTTTCAACTCCTGTACATAGTGTACGTAAGGGTACATAACTGTATATAAACATTTGGTGAAGAAAATACAAATTAAATATTATTGCTGAGTTTTTGCTCCAACCCATTACGAGATCACAAGCCATTATTACCTGTGTTCGTAATAGCGCTCCTCACAACTTCTAGGCTGAGGGACTGATTACCTGGTTTATGGTATATAATTCTATATTCTTTACATTGTCCTTGTATTGTACTGTTAAAGCCACTGGTTGGCAAAACGTCTACCAATAAAGATACCCAGATGTTGCACATGTCTAATTGTTTATCTTATCGGTATTGTATACAATTCACAGGTAAGAAGTCACTCCTGCTTGAAACGTTCGTGTGAAACAATTTCGAGTTCACAAAGTTCGTAAACATTGCTGTAACTTGGCTGGAGGAAATGTAAATGGGACTACAATGTTGATGTACAGCTCAAAGTACAGCTTACCCTCTGGTTAAATTTAAAGCATTCGTAAAGCCCAGTTTAATGATGGCTTTATGGTGAGTGAGGCTAATAATGTACGTACCTGCTGCACGAGTTTTTTTTTTTATTTTATTTAAAACATCATAAATACAAGGCTGCTTAAAAATGAAATAGCATCACCATACATAATCTATAGAGTACACCAAGATTCACACCATAAATACAAGAAAAAATCTTTGTAACTAATACGAATAGATATATACGACAAACACACCATAAAACGCATACGTACGTTTCACTAAACACACAATACCAAAAGATATAACTGTTTGTGTAACAAATATAACACTGGTGGAAACCCCACTAACCCATTAAAGTTACATTCAAAATCACCCCCATGTTACATTAATGATTAAACAAAAGTTTATGTAAATTTTCCCCCCCCCCCAGTCATTTTGTACACAAAAGGTACAATAAGTAACCTCTAAACTCTAACCCCTGAATCTACAACCAACACCATCCATAACAACTACAAAACATTCATGCCAAAACTCATATCCGCAACCAACATCCTTCCCCCCAAGAGACGAGCCACTATTGCTTGCCCTCACTGACCTACACTAAACTTATTCGGCATGCCCGTAATATTATATCACAGATTCACAAGGTTTTCAAGAGTGAGCATTTATAACCGTCCGAAAAACCCTTATCCCACCTCCCCCAGTACAATTCCCTATTCCTACACAATGTACATATAACTTAATTGCAAGGACACGCCTTCTTCACCTCACTGACCCCTTTTCCCCGCATTACCCACGAAATATAAATGTATTTCCACATAATAGAATCTAAAGCCCGTTCAACTTCCATGGTCTAATCCACTCGATGTCCGAGAGCTTAACGCACGCAGGACCTGCACACCTCAGCCTCCCACCCTCTGTACCACCCTACCCAAACCCAACTCCTGACATCTCAAACCTTCGCAAAAATAGAAACGTGAACATCCGTGTTATTCCCCACCACAAAACCTCACACCCGCCTCCCTCCACGACTCTTACTGATCGTAGTATTGCCCTGCGGCAATATACCATGTAAAAAAACTCAACATGAAACTTCACCGCACCCTAGTCCGTAATTTCAACTGCTAAATCGGAGCCCAATAATTTCCTCACGTGTAATGGGAGTACAAACCTTCTATCTACTGGGAAAGCAGCGCACGTACCCCCTAGAAACCTACTTTAAAACCCTTATGCGAATGTTCCTCCGTTCCTTTAACCATCAACAAAGCTCGAGTACATCTCACAGTCCCTTAACTCCATTCCCCTAATACACTTTTTCACCCTCGTATATACTTGGTCCATATTTTCCCGCCATCACACCCACACGCAAAAACCTCCCACTTATATAAAAGCACAATTTCACCCTACGCTTTAAGTCCAACAATCCTAAACCTCCTCGACGTACAGGTAACATAACAACCTCCGTTTAAAAATAAACCAATCACACTCGATCCCCACAGAAAGGTAAATACTCATCTCAATATTCCGATTGATTCGCTGTTCCTGTAATTGGGAATACGCCGCAACGTGCCCACACCTTACTATACAAAAAAACGGTATACCAACGGATCACACTTGGGCAGAGTGAGATGTTGGGGCCATCAAAACACCGCAGACGAACCAATGACCATTTCCAACGTCCTTACTGAAGTTTTTCCTCCCGCGCCACATCCAAACGTCTCTTATAAATAATACCGACAAATCTTTTAATGACATCGCACAGCAGTTGTGTTAACACACGTTACCGCTCTCCATTTCACCCTGTATCCAGGTCCCCAACCCAATGATCATCGACTTTTCACTATTTACCTTATTCACAAACTCAAACGTGGCACGTTCAAAACACACTCACATTCATCAGACCCTTCATTAGACTTCGTTCACACACCAAAACAGTCGTATCATCCACATAACGATTATTGCCGGCCAACAATCTCCCATCCCCTACCCCACCACCTCCACCCCGGGAACTAACTGTGCGTCTCAACCACCTGTAAAAGGATCCTGAAAAACACGCAAATAAGATCTGACTGACATAGGGCAAACCCCTTGTCTTAAACCTCTCCCCATCTCAACAATCCGCCCCATACACCCATTTATATTTGGTACCTCATCCTTGCCCACTTATACAGCGTGTTACCCACACCAACTATTTTCATCTTCCATAACCCTCATGTTCCTCCGAAGAAATACTCTGTCATTGCACCCCTTTCCACTCTATCATAGGCGGCCCGCCAGTCCAAGGTCAGTAAAGCCGCCCCCCCTTTGCACCCTCCGCCTTTGACTCCACAAAACTTCTTATAAGCCCGTGAACTTCTAGACATCGACCTGCCCGGCAACCATACTTGCGATGGCTAAACGACCTCACCCACCACGCATTTTACCCTATTACCCAAAATTTTGTGAGCGAAAACCTTATTAGTGCATGAGCACAGAGCAAACACGATATCGCCCCTATACATTCCAAGGTTTGGCTGTCCCTTTGCCCTTCTTCGGGACCCAGTCAGCGTACAAATCTTTTGAGACCCATCTATAATTCTTTACTTCACTTAATCGCCCTAACCTCAAAAATAACCCTTCTCCTTCAACAATTAATAATCTTTTACCATGAACTTCCCAATCAACTCCAATGCTGCAATAAAATCCACCGTAAACCATCAATGAAAAACCACCGGGAGGGGGAAAAACCCCCCTTGCCTTCCTCAATGTCCGTGTAAAGCAATTTCAATTTCCTCCACATTAAAACCCCACCCCAAAGCCTTCTATGCACACTGTGACCACAAAATTACACTTAGCATACGTCTGACACACCTTGACTTAATTTCCACTTCATCCACGTCCACTGACTAGTCATGTTTATTTATTCTAAACCAGAATCGCATAATGCAACTCAAATCTTTTGTGTTTCGTATCACTTGACCTGCTACAAAGTGATTCTCCCCCATCGTCTCATTTACCTCCAAGCTCGGATTGCCGTCCAGCGCCTGCTTTTGCTTTTGTATGTCTCTAACACTTAACACGCGGGATGGCCTGTCTTCCCCACCAAAACTCTTCTAATCCTGCTTGCACCCGACCGCATGAAACCGCTCATTATGCAACGCTCGCAAGCTACTCTTTTATGTCACAATCCTGCGTCCCCCCCATGGGTAAAAAAACAAAACCCAAAAAAACCCCCCCCCCCAAACCCCGATCCTTGTGCCCATAACAACTTCGTAATCGATCCTCTAAATAATTCGCGAAGCCCATATTTTAAAGTGTTTATTACGCCTACCCTCCCTCACAAAAAGGGACTTTTATCCTTCCTTTGCCACCGATCCCTCCACGTTACAAAGTTCCTTTCCACCTCCTGAGCTTCCCTTGAAAGCTCATTCCACCAGCATAGAAAAAACCCGTCCAACCCACCTCATCACCCTAACACACTAATATTAAATTTCCAATAATCTTATAAAGTTCCGCCATTATCCCTCCCACCTACTCTACTACAACGCCGCTATGAACTGACAAGATCCGTCCCACCGTATTAAAAGACTTTACAACTACTCCCTGCGAAATATACACTCTGTCTAACCTTGCAGCATATCCCCTTCTGATAAAGTATTTATCTGTTTCCCACACCCCCACCCCCAAACAACAATCTCTTAACTTAACATCCCTCAACAAAGCTCTGAGAGGGTGCAGACGACATGCCACCCTCTTTGGTTCGACGTCAGGCCGCCCTTATGAACAGTTCCAGTCACCGCCCCCACTATCGCTACTTTACTTCCCGGAGCGACCACGCAAAAAATAAACAAGGCCTCCACACAAAATCCGTTCCGAAACTACGGTCATTTCTCCGCATGGGCAATAGACACTTACCAAGGATGACACTCTTTCCCCATCCAAGTCCATCCACTCACAACACCCTCACCCCCACCCCCCCACATCTCTGCAACACCCTCCCCCACCCCCCCCTCCACAAAAATCTCTGCAACACAAACGGGCTCGGACTGCTTTTATTAAAAGACCCACACCACCTTTCAAACGGATAGTTGGCTAGGGTCAGTAACTGTAAAAACCTGCGACCTGTCCAACACTTCCTCCTTCTTTGAAAATGTGTACTTGAAGGAAGAGAACGAACAATTCATTATTGCTAAAAAACTGCTCAACCAATCTCTTTAGTCCTAGTACATCTAAACCGTTAACAATAGCTGTCCATACACCGAAGGCCTGTTTATATATTTCACATCACACCCTTCTTCCTCTTCTCCTCCCGTGTTTCACCACACTTGAATTGTTACGTCTATGTGTCTTCTTTACAGTAACCTTTCCCATTCGCCTCCCTTCTTGCGATGGCGTACCCTCATGACCCCCCATCACCCGACTTCCCCCCCTCCCCACACCCTCTCCTCACCCTCCTCATCAGTTTTTTTTCGCAGTCCTCTGTGCCGGCGTCAGTAACGTCATCCGAATCTGAACGTAGCAGCCCGTTTCCTTCCCATGTCAAATCCGAGGAAGCCACACGGTGTACCTGAACTTCCACCTCACAATGAGGTATGAAAGTCTCCCCGATGTCCCATCTCGTCGTCCTCCTGGCGGAGGTCTCATATTGTTGACAATCCGACTCAGAAAGTCCTCCACTACGTCTTCCGGAGACGGAGCTTCCAACCACTTGCGGTTGACAATGGTCCTTAAAACTTCATCTAAAATCCTCACCAATAGCTCAACACCGTCATGCCGTGAGTACCATCCAGAGATGGTACGGCAACGACTCATGTTGCAGGCAGCTTGAGGGAAGGACTCACTCTCCTTCGAAAGCTGTTCCACCAATCTCTCTCCACAAACGACACGGCCTTCCACTGACGAACGATGCTCACCTTCATCAAGTGTTGACTGGGGCTACTTCTTCTTTGCACAGGTTTGGATCACGCGTCTGTGTCATTTCGCATGCCGCCGCTATGTTGTCCATACTCTCTCACAAATGCGACACGTACGCCGCTGTCCAGGGATATAAACCATTACCTGTGTCCTAAAATCTTGAAGATACAACAATATGACGGTATGGGTTGACGCAACGTCAATCTAAAGTGCTGATGTACCATCCGCATACCTGAGTAGGCACCCCATTATCCACATACCCCTGCTGGGCATAGTGAAGCACACAGTTCCATATTTCTCAAATACTTTCTGATGCACTTCGTTTGCCTCGAAGGGACATCCAACTTTATCCAGGTAAAATATCGAGAACACGTCCACCAGTCTCACCCACGCACAGGCAGGAGTAACGTCAAAACACCAGACACTTGAAAGCGGCTTTACTCACCGAATCATAAACTTCGCAGCAAGCAGTTTCACCAATACTCAATGCGCTCCTTTCCAGCGCTAACCCCATACAATTTCACGCATCTTGTATGCCGGTATGTCTCCCTGATTATCCTGGGGAAGAGTAATTTGACTGAACTAGGTGAAAATCGCACCACGAACAGTTACAATACCAATAGTATTAACGCTTCCTGCGATAACAAACCGCCATCTAACACCAGTAATTTCCCAGCGGTGTTCAACAGACACAAACAACAGCAACAACCTCCTCGTACCCTGCTGATCAGGTTACTGGAAGGAGCGTGCAGCATGGGGGTCTACCACAGCCCAAAGAGCGATGCAGACAAAGCTTGCCATGATTATTAGAGTTCTTAAAAGCGTGGTAGTTCCCAGGCACAAATACCCAGCGGTGAGGTAAGGATTTATTAGAAGAGTAGTATAGGGTAGGATGTTGTTTTGGGGGTACATAGTACCGTAATCTTGGAAAGGATGCCTCACCGATTTTGGAAATTTTCTTGGATATATGTTGGATGTGGGAATTATATTTTAGATTATAGTCAATGTGAAGACCTTGGAAATTTAAACCCTCAATGTGTCTTGTAAATGGGGGGAAATCACTTTATCGCTATATTAAGTTGATAATAAAGGCTCTGTTTGCAACATCATGAAATAGTTTTTGAGTATTGAGACAGTGTGTTGGTTGTCATCCAATATATATTTTTGGCACTTGCTGTATACAGTGGTCTCTAAGTACAGTCGGGTTAGTGGGAGTAGTGTTGACTACGAAAGAATGCAATAAGGAAGTTTGAATGCATTGGGGAGATTACTGATGTAGCTGAGAAATAGAGTAGGTAAAGGACAGCTACAGGCTGGGTGAAGTGAGTTAACACCATTTAGCATTACATGTCTTGTTGTCTATTGCTAGATAACAAATTGTTAGTTAATCGAGAGAAATGACCTCTGATGCTGTAAAAGGTCTAGACTTAAGTGCAAGAGATTGTGTCCACTTGTATCACATGTTTTCCTGTAGAATCTATAAAAGCCCCAATGGATAATCAATTTTTATCGAGGGCAGTATATAGTAGTTCAAGCATATGTATAAATACCAACATTCGTACTTTTTTGGATCCAGAGTCCAATCTGCAGAGGTTAGGTTTGGACGTAAGAATAGGAGTAAGTAATTTGTGAATTATTTTCCTCGAAGATGTTAGAAAGGGCAAGTTTTGATATAGATCTATAGTTTGTTCAGACCCGTTGGACCCCTCACCACCCTTGAAAATAAGGTGTAACCCTTGCTGTACTTGAGGACTCAACAGCTATGTTAAACAGTGCGGCAGTAGTGGGTGAAAACAGCACATGAATAATTTTTTATATATGAATGGTGGCACTAATTAAGATCTCCTGCCTTTTTTTTTAGTGATTTAATGATGAGTAAGCCTATCCGTTAGAATTTGTTGGAGCTTAGATATAGAGATTATAGGTAGTTGCCCAGTGCTTTCAAGCTCAGTATTTGAACTTAAGATTTTTTCTTGCTAGCTGTGATCCTACAGTAGAGATGACATTAAGTTGTTGACCGTGCTATAAGAGCTCTAGGTGCAGCTGGTTTACTTAAGTTTATCTCTCTGTTTCTAGACAGTTTATGTAGGGACCAAAATTTCATGGAGGGTTTTCCGGGGAGTACCTATATCATATCACCCTATCTTTGCAATAATCAATTTTTCATAATACATTTGCTTGATTTCCTTATCAGTTTTTGTGAGCTTGACGTGGATCGCTTAGGCAGTTCTTTAGTTATCAAGGCATAACCTGAACAGTTTTTCAGAACTGGTGCTTTTATCAATGGAACTTTGAGGATACTATTTGTTAGCTACAGGCTGTTTATTCTCTTTGCTGTGATCTGCATCAGTTTGATTGGAAAATGCATTTTACAGAGTTTTTGGTTTTATGTAAAAAAGTTTTGACATCTTAGTCAAAATTATGGCTGTCAGCTTAGCGTGCTCTGCCAGTCAGTGAGTCCACTTAGTGCTAATAAGTTAAATTATTTACGATAACTCATCATGAGGCAAAAGAGATCTTACTCGAATCTTGAGGTATTTTACAATAAGGAGGTTATGAGAAAGGTGGGGTTACAGGTCTGTAGCGTTTTTGGCTGCTCTATACCTCTTGTAGTGGAGTAATAGTGTTATTTCCAGATTATGGTCAAGGAAAGAGGAACTTGTCTCGGCAAATTCATGTTGGCTTATAGAAGGTAGTAAAAGCAGTTGTACAGAGGGTCCAGCTGCTTGATGAGTTTATGTTGAAGTATCAGGTAGTGTTATTCAACACTAAGTCATTATCATGTTTCTAAGGTTATCAGTGTAAGCATTTGTGTATGGTAAAGATGTAGGCTGCTCAAACTGTTTTATATATAGTATATATTTAATATAATAAATATATATAATAATATATATATATATATATATATATATATATATATATATAAATATATTATATATATATATATATATTATTATAAATATTTTAAATTTTGATGAGAATTTATTATTAATCAACCCTGTCGTCCGTGGTGTCAAAATAAATTTCACACATTCAGGTTCAACAGAGTATTAATAGCAGTGCCTCCCCCTGGTTGTCAGTAGCCTGCAGTTATATATAGGTTTTGTTGTTACCAGTTATGGTAAATATGTCTGTCAATCCTTGTTTTGAGCTAGTTTCAGTAAGAATAATGAAATTATATTAGTCATTTAGAGACTTAAGCAGTGCAAGGAGGTCCATCATAGTGTTTTAATCAAGATCTAACATTAATAGTTGAAAACTCTTATGTTCTTGCTCGGCACTGATTACAGTTTTAGCATGACAATGTAGTCACTGTTTAGGATTATTTGTGCGCGATTAAATAAGAGGTCAATACAGAATCGATATTTATATTCATAAGGCAAAGTAGGAAGTAAATAAGTATGTACAAAAGGTTCATATAGAATTAGCAGATGGAGGGCAACAATTCCGCTAATCTGCTAACCATTAATTAGTGGAAACTAAAACCCCCCTTCTTGTTTAGCGGAATTAGGCGGACTAATTAGCTTCCGCTAAATAAAGTTCTGTTAACTTTTGAATCCGCTAAAAAAAAATCATACATTGTTGTAGTCGGAAAGCATGCCTTTTTCAACGGCCACTATTTGTTTCCTGTCTGAGTGGGTGCTTTTCCAACAATCAGTTAGGCCACGCTATTGGCTGACTATGTTAAACGTGACTTGCCACGCAGCAATCATCCGGTGTAGCAAATATTTTGACCACAAGGTTTTCAACTTTAAGCACGATTTTCAACTACTTGTTTGTAGTTTATTGGGTTCAAAATCTAAATTAAGTAAATGCAAACATTAACAGAAACAGAATAAAAATGAACGAATAGAATGATAACTGGAAACCTAAGTTGAAGAAAACAGTCAAATAAGCTACTATGATGCTTCAGTACAGCGACAAGTGTGTCCTTGTCGTCGTACGCCCTCAAGGGAAGGTATCCTTGATGTTGGTGATGGTCTCTTGATTTAGGGAAATTGGATCTGTGCTCCATTCCCCGAAATTAAGCCTGAAAGCTTCCACATCCACCCCACCCCCAGGCGCTTGTGTATAAACCTCCGGTTTAGCGCGCTTCCCTCCCTTGATTATAATAATAATAATTTGTCGGTCGTTCGCGTTACATCACAAAATTATACAGTCACTATTTTCTATTTTCGCACTATCGGCACTTGATCCATCATCTGACCTTGACATTCATCTGGTCCTGTTCTAAAAATCTTAAAAGAAAAAGTAAAGACAAAAAATCTAAACCCGAATCCTAATTACATGTGAAAAGAGTTAGCGGATAGTGTTTAGCTTTAAGTTCCGCCTAATTTTTTCCGCCGTTTAGGCGTTTAGTGGAGTTTCTAACTTTTTAGTTAAAGATTAGCCGGTTTAGCAAAAGCAAACTTTTTCGGTTAGCTGTGCCCACCACTGAGAATTAAACAGTTGCAATAACCAAAAATTAAATATAATTACTGTTAACGACTAACAAATATGATTATGTGGCTTAGACTTTATAAGCTAAAAATGTAGACAACTTGAGTAAAATCAAATAAACCAAAAAAGATGGTCACTTTAGAACCTTTACTCAGGAACAATACCCTGAAGAATATTAAGTAAGAATCTTTGACAATCTCTTGGGTGCGGACTCCCGTTGAAGTTGAATCAATCCAGAATAGCCTACAATGTATAGAATGGCATATGGGCATTTAAAGCTCAGCTCCACAAAAATGAGTAAGACACCAAAAATATTGACTGCATATGATATATAATTAATGGACGCTAAGAATAAATTCAATGTTGAGGTACCTCCTTGAGCATGCAAAAATATATAGGTCATTACTTACCCACCTTGGAGTTAAGGAGGATCCTAAAAACTATTTTGCTCCCTTAAGATTGCTTTTAAATGTAGTGTCTTAAGATTTTAAAAAAGTTTAGTAAGATGTACCAAGTTTTAATGACTTTGAGTAATGACATTTCCGCACTGACAGAAAAAATAAGGATATTTTGTTAAATTTCCAGGGTTAAGAATTATGCCCTTTAAATGGCTGCCTTAAGTAAAGCTTTCCATCGACGTGGGTTTGCAAGAGGCAGACAAGTGTGAACCCCCATGTTTCCGTGCCCCCTGTCTGAACATAGCCCTGTCTCTGTACCACCTTATCTTATAACCCACGGCAGTATTTTCTTATGTAGTTATCCTGCCTCCACTACAATAGCTTCCCAAACATTTCCACTTCCAGACTACTCTGTGACTGTGACGAAATACTTCGTTAACATCCCTGTTTCATCCGTGTCCTCAAATTATACCAACGGTGTCCCCCCAAGTTTGCTGGCTCTGCGACCCAGTCTCTGAAACTTCTGTATCAGGTCCACATTAGTCAAATTCCTCACAGTAATTAATTATGTCGTGTTATCATGGTCCCTCCTATCTCCTCCTGTCCTCCAGTTGTCGTCAGGTCGATTTCTTAACCTTGGTCAGTACGTAGGACATACCCACCTTAGCTCTGGGACTAGACTTTGTTGCAATACCCTTCGCAATTTCTCTAGTTTCTTTACGTGCTTAGCTAGATGTGCGTTTTCCAAACGTGTGTGTGCTTTTGTGTAAGATGAATGTGTTGTGTGTGTGTTGTGTGTGAATACTCACATAATGTAGTTGCAGGATCAATAACTCAGACTCCGGCCCCTTGTGTGTGAGTGTGTGTCCTAATTTAATATTTGCATTATAACTCATTACAGTTTATGACCGGTGTGGAACGTGAATAATGGCTCATAAACTTAGATATTTGTTTCATGATCGTGGCATGTAGATTTGTTCATTACCTTTGTAACATTGTTCAGCAATGAAAAACATTGGGCACAGTCCCTGGGCCCAATATTACCTCAGTAATCTTTTGAGCGAATACCGCCCATAGAATGGGTATGGGGATGCATAACAACAGTAACCACAGGGCCTGGTGGCAAAAGCTCTCGCTCACATATGAGAGTTCGGGGTTCGATTTCCCGGCAAGGGGTTCAAACACTGGGTGTGTTTCCTCTTACACCGGATGTCCATGTTCACCCATTAGTAACAATGGGTACCTGGGGTTTAGCCGACTGGGTGGGTCTCATCCAGAGACAAAACTGACCTAAATTCCCAGAAAAGCTCTCTCTGCATAACAAGGGGCAACTAAACAATAGTAATGTAACTGGTCGTCAAGCTAGGCCTGTATAACCAGGTATTTGGTAGAAATAAAGTTAATTATTATTATTATTATTATTATTATTATTATATTATTAATATATTACTATTATTATTAGAAACTGTTGCAGTGAGAAGGATGATGGAGGCAGTGAGATGTTTTTTTATAACGTCAGTGTTTTGTATCAATACTTAGGTAATCAAGTAGAAGATATTTGAGGTCAGTTAAAAATATGAGTAAGATTGATAAGTCTGAGGGTTGTAATGAAAGGTGAGGGGACATGCTAGGAAGAATTGAAGGAAGGTGTAGGGATATGCTAATGAAACGTGAAGTAAGTGATGTGATATCCAGGAAAGGTTGAAGGAGTAGTGCATATGCTAGGAATGATTGAAGGATGGTGTAGATTATTCCTAGGAAGGGATGGAGGATATGTAGGGGATACGCCTAAGACTGGTTAAAGGTATAGGGGATATGCTAGGAAGGATTGAAGAAAAGGTGTAGGGGATACTGTAGGAAGAGGTGAAGGAAAGTGTAAAGAGAAATGCTGGAAGGTAGAAGAGAGGGTGTGGAGTGATATTTGAAGATAAATACTTGCTTAATTAACAAGAAGTGTGTTAGAGAGGAGACCACCAGTAATGTCTGAGTTTTGATAACAGGTTTCAGGAGGAGCTATCAAGAAGGCTCTGGCATGACCAGAGAGATAGGTGCCACAGCTGTCCCTTTCCCTCCTGGAAGACTCCACTCCGCCATCATGGAGAAAGTTGAGAGGAATCACTTAATGAAATACGTCCACGTTGAAAGTCCTTGTGAGTTTTCTTTAATCATGTACTACATTATTAATCATGATAACGACGATCACGATAAAAATCAATGTTAAAAATTATTCTTTACCTCTTTTCACACCTAAATACTAACAAAACCTGGCACATAAGTATCGATGTGTAACTCCTCATAATGTTTACACTGAAAAGTTACTCTACTCTAATATTCCCATTACAGTTATCACACTCTACTTTTGTGAGAGGTCGACTTTTGGCAGTGTCGATCCTCCACATTCCGAGCACAAAGTCGGTCCATGCATCCGCCACGATTTCGCCATGTTACTCCGACAGACAAGAGGAAGCGTGGCGACTGTGGCTGCAAGGGCGAAGCAGGAGCAAGCGGAAGACGAAGAGGACAGCGACAGCGTGAAGACCTGAACATTAAAATTGTATAAAATACAGACAGTTGTTAGGGTAAGACACAAATGTCAGACAGTTAGGTATCTTATTATGAATACGTTTCGCCTACACAGTAGGCTTCGTTTCAGTCAGTACAGATAGAGTTGATAGAAGCAAAGAACTTAAAGACGATGTAATCAGATCCATCACCCTAAAGTTTTGACCTCTGGCCGGACTTTATGCTTATCATTTCGGGCAATTAGGTTCAGTTTTTTGTTCCTCAGGATGAGACCACATCAGTCGACCTAACTCCCAGGTTACGCATTTATTCATGCGGTGAATATGGACCGAACGATGTGAATAAACACGCCCAATATTTCTAACCCATCCGCCTAAGCGAGAGAGCTTACGAGCCACCCGGCCACGAGGCTTGATTGATCAATACAATTACAATGTCAACTGGTACGAGGATTGCCTAAGTGATGTGTTTACATTAAGGTATAAAAGATAACAATATTTTATTTCTTTAGGCAAAGGTTACAATGTGTAATTAATAATATTTTGATTTGTTAATACAAAGAAAATTCAACTGTAAGCTCTTCACAAGATAAGAGTAGTTATCATGTTAATAAATCGTTTATTTTATCTCTATTACTAATGGAAAGGTAGTCGAAAGATGAAGGAGTTTATAGAAAAATAATCTAGAAGTTGCACATTAAACAAAATAGCAATATTAATAAATGGTTAAAACAGAACTAATTTTATGATTAGCAAATTGTTTTAAAAGACTAGATGTCATGTAATATTATTATCAGGATCTATCGCTCTATTAATTTACTGGGTGAAAACTGAGCGAGGAAGTAGCGTATTTGAAATTTCACACATATCCTTCTCACTGTCATGACCAGACCGACTTACTCTTAAGTGGGCAATCTTGTCCTAATCTCTACTTCTGATACCTGAAAGAACCTTTGGTTTAGTCTTTGAATCCCTTGGCAACCTCACCCCTCATAATCTCCTTTTACGCTTTTCTTATACCTTCTTTATTTCTCTCTTTAATTGAATATATTACATTTCTTAACTGCCCATCCCCTCCTTTTGATATACCTATATATATGCTTTGTCTTCTTTATGGTACCAATGAGATGTTTTAATCTATTGTTCCATAGGCCATTTGGGATCATTTTTTTGTTGATCTAATTTCTCTTTCTCTTACTCGGACAAAAGTTTCTGGCACTAGAACGTCTGCCTCTGAAAAACGTCATATTGGGCAACCAAGATCACCTCCCTGACCTCATAGTCAGGACATCCCAATTTAGCCCACCCAGTTAATTTTTCCAGTCCCATGAATGTCGGCCAACGAAAATCTTGGACAGGAGATTGAATTGCAGTTTATGCTGGGTAATTCCATGAGATCTTGAAACTAAGTGATTTGTGATCACTTCCCCAAGCTCATCAATAACCTCAAGATATATTAAGTTAGTGAATCTTTGGTTGGCAAGAACCTAGTCAGCATATTCTTCTCCTCTCTAGAGATTAGTTCTGTCTGTCCACATCACCTGTTTCAAAAAGCAAACCGAACCGTATCAATGCATCACAAGACTCAAGATATCCTGTCAATATAGTTCCAATCAATATTGTCTGAAGTTAAAATCTCCCATTATCACAACATTTACATAATCTAATGCCTATATTACATTTTGTCCATAACAGCTTACTGCCCTCCCTATCAAGGGTTTGGGGGCCTAATAAATTCACACCCAAAAATTAATTTGTCACGTCCCTCTTGAAACACTGTACCAAACAGATTCTTGTTTCGATGTTTCAATCTTACATCATGTCTAAGACATGAGACTTTTTAAATTATCTCTGACAATACATCGCCACAACCACCACCCTTCTATTGAACCCTATCAGTGTGGAATAGTTTATAACCCTGTAATGTGTTTGCATTCAGAAGGCATTTCTTCATTCTATCTTTCAGGTTTTGAACCAGGTCCTGTTATAACCAATAATAATCTATATTAACCTACACATTTTGCAACAGTATCTTAGCTCATCTATCGTATTTCTTAGAACTCCTACTAATATGTATAATAAACCTAACTCGTTTGCCCTCTATCATCTCTCCTCTGTTCTTTATGACATCAATTGATTGCCATACTAGCAACAATATTTTGAATATTTGTCTTTTAAACTTATCCCTGAGATATCCCGTAATAACTGCGATTATAACCCTAACGCTGCACCTGATTGTTTCCACAAACACCATACCTCTAATAATCTATCCGTTAAATTCCTAGACAGTCATCAATTACCCCTCTCAATTGAATGGCTATTGCAGAACCGACTCCATCCTCAGGAGATAATTCCCATCCCTTTGCATACATTATCTACGTTTGCCAAAGAAATAGTCCCAGATAAACAATGAATGGTATTGCAAAATTACTTGCAGTACCTGTTCTAGCCAGAAATTTATACCATTGCCCTAGACACCATTCATTGCCCACCTCCCTTTCTAGTCAAGGATGCTACAATAATGACTGGGATCCCTTCCTTAGATCCTAACTACTACTATGGCTAAACACTGAACTTATCCAGCAGCTGTCTCCTCTCTTCCTACCTTTACCCAATGTCATACCCCCCAGCACTAAGACAGATAATGGTGCTGTTCCATTACCTTGCTCATAATATTAAACCAACTGCTGGACTATGTCACCAACCACCAGCTCCAGAGCAAGGACACACTCTCTGTCTGACCTTTCTGTCTCTGGTTACAAAATGCACCGGTTCCATAATTCTTACGTGAGAATCGCCTATTCAAAATATTCTTACCTTGAGGTAGGCAGCGGAATCAGTGGAACCTTCAACCCTCACTAACCAACTGAAGTAACTCGTCTTGAGAACAGAGAAACGATTTCCTCCTTCACAACCGTCTCTGTTAACTTCTCCTCATCTTCCTTCTCCTGACAATTGTGAACCAACTTGCCCTACCATTGTGCTCCCCCACACTTAAAGCGGCAACCGACTATCACAGGCTGGTGCCATTCCTTCCCTAACCATCTAAATCCTTCTCACACTCCTCCCCAAACACATCTAATGCGAAGCTTCAGCCTCCTATTTTCCTCCTGAAGACGTAGAATCACCTTCTTCAACACCTTAAACTGAGATTCCTGACAACACTGAAACCTGAGAACATGAATGATTTTTTAAGCATAGCCCTAAACTTGTAAAGTAATCAGGGATCTTTAACCAGAACTGGAAATGAATTCCAGATCATTGGGCATGTACTTTATTTGCATTGCATTTTTGCATAAGTGTGAGACTGACACGATGGATGTAGAAGATGCCATGTGCCTTGGATTGTGACCTGTGAGTAACTGATGTAGCTACAAGGAGAAGTATAAGTGAGGTTTATATTGTAGTTTAATAATCTGTAGTTTAGTAGGCACAAATTATGATGTTATGGTCTCGAGTATATTTAGCAAGTCAGGCTTTTGAAAAGTGAAGGGGTATAACTGTCTAGCACAGGAGACCGGTATTATCGCGCACACCAGCTTTTGCAGAGATTATTATTTCTTTATTTTTTAATTTATTTAAAACAACATAAATACAAGGCTGCTTAAAAAATTACATATCAACACCATACATAATCTATAGAGTACAACGATGTACACACCAAAAATACCAGAAAAAATCTTTAATTAATACGTATAGATAGATACGACAAACACCAAACCATAAAATGCATACGTAACCGTTTCCACTAAATACACACAAAGACCAAAAAAGATATAACGTTTGCGTAACAAATATAACACTGAGGTGTAAACCCACCTTAACTCCTTTTAAAACCTACATATACATTCATACAAACATGTTACATAGATAATTAAACAAAAGTTTAATGCAATTTGCCATACAAAAAATACAATTTGAATATAGCATATTCGCAACTTAGACACAAATTCATGTGGATTACTCTAACACAAAGTTCATTAACATAAATAAATATTATATAATTGACGATCAGTAGTAAATACGTCAGGCAATTTCCATCCATTCCATTAAGTGTTCAATCTTGATACCTATGAACTACATTGAATCACAAACAAAAATCAAATGTTGCTACCATTTTATAGGATACAATTGATAACTCAGGTAATGTACACGTATATATCCCTTTAATACTTAGTGACACACAACTAGATGAACAGTAACAGGGAAGTGATAAAACATGCATATAAACCTATATACATTACATTATATATAAATATATATATATATCTATTATATATATAATATATAAAAATATTATATATATTTATATATATATATATATAAATAATAGGTATTATATATATATAAATATATATATATCTAAATATATATATATTATATACATACATATACACCACACACATACATATATATGATGCACTTTATATACCCAAATATCTTGACCTCCATAACACAACAAAAATAAAACTAAAAAAACTAGTGACTCAAGAATACAACGAGTCTTTACACAAAGGAAAGCATCAAAAACATAACAAATAGTAAAGGGGGCAAACCCCAGTCATTTTGTACACAAAAGGTACAATAAGTAACCTCTAAACTCTAACCCCTGAATCTACAACCAACACCATCCATAACAACTACAAAACATTCATGCCAAAACTCATATCCGCAACCAACATCCTTCCCCCCAAGAGACGAGCCACTATTGCTTGCCCTCACTGACCTACACTAAACTTATTCGGCATGCCCGTAATATTATATCACAGATTCACAAGGTTTTCAAGAGTGAGCATTTATAACCGTCCGAAAAACCCTTATCCCACCTCCCCCAGTACAATTCCCTATTCCTACACAATGTACATATAACTTAATTGCAAGGACACGCCTTCTTCACCTCACTGACCCCTTTTCCCCGCATTACCCACGAAATATAAATGTATTTCCACATAATAGAATCTAAAGCCCGTTCAACTTCCATGGTCTAATCCACTCGATGTCCGAGAGCTTAACGCACGCAGGACCTGCACACCTCAGCCTCCCACCCTCTGTACCACCCTACCCAAACCCAACTCCTGACATCTCAAACCTTCGCAAAAATAGAAACGTGAACATCCGTGTTATTCCCCACCACAAAACCTCACACCCGCCTCCCTCCACGACTCTTACTGATCGTAGTATTGCCCTGCGGCAATATACCATGTAAAAAAACTCAACATGAAACTTCACCGCACCCTAGTCCGTAATTTCAACTGCTAAATCGGAGCCCAATAATTTCCTCACGTGTAATGGGAGTACAAACCTTCTATCTACTGGGAAAGCAGCGCACGTACCCCCTAGAAACCTACTTTAAAACCCTTATGCGAATGTTCCTCCGTTCCTTTAACCATCAACAAAGCTCGAGTACATCTCACAGTCCCTTAACTCCATTCCCCTAATACACTTTTTCACCCTCGTATATACTTGGTCCATATTTTCCCGCCATCACACCCACACGCAAAAACCTCCCACTTATATAAAAGCACAATTTCACCCTACGCTTTAAGTCCAACAATCCTAAACCTCCTCGACGTACAGGTAACATAACAACCTCCGTTTAAAAATAAACCAATCACACTCGATCCCCACAGAAAGGTAAATACTCATCTCAATATTCCGATTGATTCGCTGTTCCTGTAATTGGGAATACGCCGCAACGTGCCCACACCTTACTATACAAAAAAACGGTATACCAACGGATCACACTTGGGCAGAGTGAGATGTTGGGGCCATCAAAACACCGCAGACGAACCAATGACCATTTCCAACGTCCTTACTGAAGTTTTTCCTCCCGCGCCACATCCAAACGTCTCTTATAAATAATACCGACAAATCTTTTAATGACATCGCACAGCAGTTGTGTTAACACACGTTACCGCTCTCCATTTCACCCTGTATCCAGGTCCCCAACCCAATGATCATCGACTTTTCACTATTTACCTTATTCACAAACTCAAACGTGGCACGTTCAAAACACACTCACATTCATCAGACCCTTCATTAGACTTCGTTCACACACCAAAACAGTCGTATCATCCACATAACGATTATTGCCGGCCAACAATCTCCCATCCCCTACCCCACCACCTCCACCCCGGGAACTAACTGTGCGTCTCAACCACCTGTAAAAGGATCCTGAAAAACACGCAAATAAGATCTGACTGACATAGGGCAAACCCCTTGTCTTAAACCTCTCCCCATCTCAACAATCCGCCCCATACACCCATTTATATTTGGTACCTCATCCTTGCCCACTTATACAGCGTGTTACCCACACCAACTATTTTCATCTTCCATAACCCTCATGTTCCTCCGAAGAAATACTCTGTCATTGCACCCCTTTCCACTCTATCATAGGCGGCCCGCCAGTCCAAGGTCAGTAAAGCCGCCCCCCCTTTGCACCCTCCGCCTTTGACTCCACAAAACTTCTTATAAGCCCGTGAACTTCTAGACATCGACCTGCCCGGCAACCATACTTGCGATGGCTAAACGACCTCACCCACCACGCATTTTACCCTATTACCCAAAATTTTGTGAGCGAAAACCTTATTAGTGCATGAGCACAGAGCAAACACGATATCGCCCCTATACATTCCAAGGTTTGGCTGTCCCTTTGCCCTTCTTCGGGACCCAGTCAGCGTACAAATCTTTTGAGACCCATCTATAATTCTTTACTTCACTTAATCGCCCTAACCTCAAAAATAACCCTTCTCCTTCAACAATTAATAATCTTTTACCATGAACTTCCCAATCAACTCCAATGCTGCAATAAAATCCACCGTAAACCATCAATGAAAAACCACCGGGAGGGGGAAAAACCCCCCTTGCCTTCCTCAATGTCCGTGTAAAGCAATTTCAATTTCCTCCACATTAAAACCCCACCCCAAAGCCTTCTATGCACACTGTGACCACAAAATTACACTTAGCATACGTCTGACACACCTTGACTTAATTTCCACTTCATCCACGTCCACTGACTAGTCATGTTTATTTATTCTAAACCAGAATCGCATAATGCAACTCAAATCTTTTGTGTTTCGTATCACTTGACCTGCTACAAAGTGATTCTCCCCCATCGTCTCATTTACCTCCAAGCTCGGATTGCCGTCCAGCGCCTGCTTTTGCTTTTGTATGTCTCTAACACTTAACACGCGGGATGGCCTGTCTTCCCCACCAAAACTCTTCTAATCCTGCTTGCACCCGACCGCATGAAACCGCTCATTATGCAACGCTCGCAAGCTACTCTTTTATGTCACAATCCTGCGTCCCCCCCATGGGTAAAAAAACAAAACCCAAAAAAACCCCCCCCCCCAAACCCCGATCCTTGTGCCCATAACAACTTCGTAATCGATCCTCTAAATAATTCGCGAAGCCCATATTTTAAAGTGTTTATTACGCCTACCCTCCCTCACAAAAAGGGACTTTTATCCTTCCTTTGCCACCGATCCCTCCACGTTACAAAGTTCCTTTCCACCTCCTGAGCTTCCCTTGAAAGCTCATTCCACCAGCATAGAAAAAACCCGTCCAACCCACCTCATCACCCTAACACACTAATATTAAATTTCCAATAATCTTATAAAGTTCCGCCATTATCCCTCCCACCTACTCTACTACAACGCCGCTATGAACTGACAAGATCCGTCCCACCGTATTAAAAGACTTTACAACTACTCCCTGCGAAATATACACTCTGTCTAACCTTGCAGCATATCCCCTTCTGATAAAGTATTTATCTGTTTCCCACACCCCCACCCCCAAACAACAATCTCTTAACTTAACATCCCTCAACAAAGCTCTGAGAGGGTGCAGACGACATGCCACCCTCTTTGGTTCGACGTCAGGCCGCCCTTATGAACAGTTCCAGTCACCGCCCCCACTATCGCTACTTTACTTCCCGGAGCGACCACGCAAAAAATAAACAAGGCCTCCACACAAAATCCGTTCCGAAACTACGGTCATTTCTCCGCATGGGCAATAGACACTTACCAAGGATGACACTCTTTCCCCATCCAAGTCCATCCACTCACAACACCCTCACCCCCACCCCCCCACATCTCTGCAACACCCTCCCCCACCCCCCCCTCCACAAAAATCTCTGCAACACAAACGGGCTCGGACTGCTTTTATTAAAAGACCCACACCACCTTTCAAACGGATAGTTGGCTAGGGTCAGTAACTGTAAAAACCTGCGACCTGTCCAACACTTCCTCCTTCTTTGAAAATGTGTACTTGAAGGAAGAGAACGAACAATTCATTATTGCTAAAAAACTGCTCAACCAATCTCTTTAGTCCTAGTACATCTAAACCGTTAACAATAGCTGTCCATACACCGAAGGCCTGTTTATATATTTCACATCACACCCTTCTTCCTCTTCTCCTCCCGTGTTTCACCACACTTGAATTGTTACGTCTATGTGTCTTCTTTACAGTAACCTTTCCCATTCGCCTCCCTTCTTGCGATGGCGTACCCTCATGACCCCCCATCACCCGACTTCCCCCCCTCCCCACACCCTCTCCTCACCCTCCTCATCAGTTTTTTTTCGCAGTCCTCTGTGCCGGCGTCAGTAACGTCATCCGAATCTGAACGTAGCAGCCCGTTTCCTTCCCATGTCAAATCCGAGGAAGCCACACGGTGTACCTGAACTTCCACCTCACAATGAGGTATGAAAGTCTCCCCGATGTCCCATCTCGTCGTCCTCCTGGCGGAGGTCTCATATTGTTGACAATCCGACTCAGAAAGTCCTCCACTACGTCTTCCGGAGACGGAGCTTCCAACCACTTGCGGTTGACAATGGTCCTTAAAACTTCATCTAAAATCCTCACCAATAGCTCAACACCGTCATGCCGTGAGTACCATCCAGAGATGGTACGGCAACGACTCATGTTGCAGGCAGCTTGAGGGAAGGACTCACTCTCCTTCGAAAGCTGTTCCACCAATCTCTCTCCACAAACGACACGGCCTTCCACTGACGAACGATGCTCACCTTCATCAAGTGTTGACTGGGGCTACTTCTTCTTTGCACAGGTTTGGATCACGCGTCTGTGTCATTTCGCATGCCGCCGCTATGTTGTCCATACTCTCTCACAAATGCGACACGTACGCCGCTGTCCAGGGATATAAACCATTACCTGTGTCCTAAAATCTTGAAGATACAACAATATGACGGTATGGGTTGACGCAACGTCAATCTAAAGTGCTGATGTACCATCCGCATACCTGAGTAGGCACCCCATTATCCACATACCCCTGCTGGGCATAGTGAAGCACACAGTTCCATATTTCTCAAATACTTTCTGATGCACTTCGTTTGCCTCGAAGGGACATCCAACTTTATCCAGGTAAAATATCGAGAACACGTCCACCAGTCTCACCCACGCACAGGCAGGAGTAACGTCAAAACACCAGACACTTGAAAGCGGCTTTACTCACCGAATCATAAACTTCGCAGCAAGCAGTTTCACCAATACTCAATGCGCTCCTTTCCAGCGCTAACCCCATACAATTTCACGCATCTTGTATGCCGGTATGTCTCCCTGATTATCCTGGGGAAGAGTAATTTGACTGAACTAGGTGAAAATCGCACCACGAACAGTTACAATACCAATAGTATTAACGCTTCCTGCGATAACAAACCGCCATCTAACACCAGTAATTTCCCAGCGGTGTTCAACAGACACAAACAACAGCAACAACCTCCTCGTACCCTGCTGATCAGGTTACTGGAAGGAGCGTGCAGCATGGGGGTCTACCACAGCCCAAAGAGCGATGCAGACAAAGCTTGCCATGATTATTAGAGTTCTTAAAAGCGTGGTAGTTCCCAGGCACAAATACCCAGCGGTGAGGTAAGGATTTATTAGAAGAGTAGTATAGGGTAGGATGTTGTTTTGGGGGTACATAGTACCGTAATCTTGGAAAGGATGCCTCACCGATTTTGGAAATTTTCTTGGATATATGTTGGATGTGGGAATTATATTTTAGATTATAGTCAATGTGAAGACCTTGGAAATTTAAACCCTCAATGTGTCTTGTAAATGGGGGGAAATCACTTTATCGCTATATTAAGTTGATAATAAAGGCTCTGTTTGCAACATCATGAAATAGTTTTTGAGTATTGAGACAGTGTGTTGGTTGTCATCCAATATATATTTTTGGCACTTGCTGTATACAGTGGTCTCTAAGTACAGTCGGGTTAGTGGGAGTAGTGTTGACTACGAAAGAATGCAATAAGGAAGTTTGAATGCATTGGGGAGATTACTGATGTAGCTGAGAAATAGAGTAGGTAAAGGACAGCTACAGGCTGGGTGAAGTGAGTTAACACCATTTAGCATTACATGTCTTGTTGTCTATTGCTAGATAACAAATTGTTAGTTAATCGAGAGAAATGACCTCTGATGCTGTAAAAGGTCTAGACTTAAGTGCAAGAGATTGTGTCCACTTGTATCACATGTTTTCCTGTAGAATCTATAAAAGCCCCAATGGATAATCAATTTTTATCGAGGGCAGTATATAGTAGTTCAAGCATATGTATAAATACCAACATTCGTACTTTTTTGGATCCAGAGTCCAATCTGCAGAGGTTAGGTTTGGACGTAAGAATAGGAGTAAGTAATTTGTGAATTATTTTCCTCGAAGATGTTAGAAAGGGCAAGTTTTGATATAGATCTATAGTTTGTTCAGACCCGTTGGACCCCTCACCACCCTTGAAAATAAGGTGTAACCCTTGCTGTACTTGAGGACTCAACAGCTATGTTAAACAGTGCGGCAGTAGTGGGTGAAAACAGCACATGAATAATTTTTTATATATGAATGGTGGCACTAATTAAGATCTCCTGCCTTTTTTTTTAGTGATTTAATGATGAGTAAGCCTATCCGTTAGAATTTGTTGGAGCTTAGATATAGAGATTATAGGTAGTTGCCCAGTGCTTTCAAGCTCAGTATTTGAACTTAAGATTTTTTCTTGCTAGCTGTGATCCTACAGTAGAGATGACATTAAGTTGTTGACCGTGCTATAAGAGCTCTAGGTGCAGCTGGTTTACTTAAGTTTATCTCTCTGTTTCTAGACAGTTTATGTAGGGACCAAAATTTCATGGAGGGTTTTCCGGGGAGTACCTATATCATATCACCCTATCTTTGCAATAATCAATTTTTCATAATACATTTGCTTGATTTCCTTATCAGTTTTTGTGAGCTTGACGTGGATCGCTTAGGCAGTTCTTTAGTTATCAAGGCATAACCTGAACAGTTTTTCAGAACTGGTGCTTTTATCAATGGAACTTTGAGGATACTATTTGTTAGCTACAGGCTGTTTATTCTCTTTGCTGTGATCTGCATCAGTTTGATTGGAAAATGCATTTTACAGAGTTTTTGGTTTTATGTAAAAAAGTTTTGACATCTTAGTCAAAATTATGGCTGTCAGCTTAGCGTGCTCTGCCAGTCAGTGAGTCCACTTAGTGCTAATAAGTTAAATTATTTACGATAACTCATCATGAGGCAAAAGAGATCTTACTCGAATCTTGAGGTATTTTACAATAAGGAGGTTATGAGAAAGGTGGGGTTACAGGTCTGTAGCGTTTTTGGCTGCTCTATACCTCTTGTAGTGGAGTAATAGTGTTATTTCCAGATTATGGTCAAGGAAAGAGGAACTTGTCTCGGCAAATTCATGTTGGCTTATAGAAGGTAGTAAAAGCAGTTGTACAGAGGGTCCAGCTGCTTGATGAGTTTATGTTGAAGTATCAGGTAGTGTTATTCAACACTAAGTCATTATCATGTTTCTAAGGTTATCAGTGTAAGCATTTGTGTATGGTAAAGATGTAGGCTGCTCAAACTGTTTTATATATAGTATATATTTAATATAATAAATATATATAATAATATATATATATATATATATATATATATATATATATATAAATATATTATATATATATATATATATTATTATAAATATTTTAAATTTTGATGAGAATTTATTATTAATCAACCCTGTCGTCCGTGGTGTCAAAATAAATTTCACACATTCAGGTTCAACAGAGTATTAATAGCAGTGCCTCCCCCTGGTTGTCAGTAGCCTGCAGTTATATATAGGTTTTGTTGTTACCAGTTATGGTAAATATGTCTGTCAATCCTTGTTTTGAGCTAGTTTCAGTAAGAATAATGAAATTATATTAGTCATTTAGAGACTTAAGCAGTGCAAGGAGGTCCATCATAGTGTTTTAATCAAGATCTAACATTAATAGTTGAAAACTCTTATGTTCTTGCTCGGCACTGATTACAGTTTTAGCATGACAATGTAGTCACTGTTTAGGATTATTTGTGCGCGATTAAATAAGAGGTCAATACAGAATCGATATTTATATTCATAAGGCAAAGTAGGAAGTAAATAAGTATGTACAAAAGGTTCATATAGAATTAGCAGATGGAGGGCAACAATTCCGCTAATCTGCTAACCATTAATTAGTGGAAACTAAAACCCCCCTTCTTGTTTAGCGGAATTAGGCGGACTAATTAGCTTCCGCTAAATAAAGTTCTGTTAACTTTTGAATCCGCTAAAAAAAAATCATACATTGTTGTAGTCGGAAAGCATGCCTTTTTCAACGGCCACTATTTGTTTCCTGTCTGAGTGGGTGCTTTTCCAACAATCAGTTAGGCCACGCTATTGGCTGACTATGTTAAACGTGACTTGCCACGCAGCAATCATCCGGTGTAGCAAATATTTTGACCACAAGGTTTTCAACTTTAAGCACGATTTTCAACTACTTGTTTGTAGTTTATTGGGTTCAAAATCTAAATTAAGTAAATGCAAACATTAACAGAAACAGAATAAAAATGAACGAATAGAATGATAACTGGAAACCTAAGTTGAAGAAAACAGTCAAATAAGCTACTATGATGCTTCAGTACAGCGACAAGTGTGTCCTTGTCGTCGTACGCCCTCAAGGGAAGGTATCCTTGATGTTGGTGATGGTCTCTTGATTTAGGGAAATTGGATCTGTGCTCCATTCCCCGAAATTAAGCCTGAAAGCTTCCACATCCACCCCACCCCCAGGCGCTTGTGTATAAACCTCCGGTTTAGCGCGCTTCCCTCCCTTGATTATAATAATAATAATTTGTCGGTCGTTCGCGTTACATCACAAAATTAGACAGTCACTATTTTCTATTTTCGCACTATCGGCACTTGATCCATCATCTGACCTTGACATTCATCTGGTCCTGTTCTAAAAATCTTAAAAGAAAAAGTAAAGACAAAAAATCTAAACCCGAATCCTAATTACATGTGAAAAGAGTTAGCGGATAGTGTTTAGCTTTAAGTTCCGCCTAATTTTTTCCGCCGTTTAGGCGTTTAGTGGAGTTTCTAACTTTTTAGTTAAAGATTAGCCGGTTTAGCAAAAGCAAACTTTTTCGGTTAGCTGTGCCCACCACTGAGAATTAAACAGTTGCAATAACCAAAAATTAAATATAATTACTGTTAACGACTAACAAATATGATTATGTGGCTTAGACTTTATAAGCTAAAAATGTAGACAACTTGAGTAAAATCAAATAAACCAAAAAAGATGGTCACTTTAGAACCTTTACTCAGGAACAATACCCTGAAGAATATTAAGTAAGAATCTTTGACAATCTCTTGGGTGCGGACTCCCGTTGAAGTTGAATCAATCCAGAATAGCCTACAATGTATAGAATGGCATATGGGCATTTAAAGCTCAGCTCCACAAAAATGAGTAAGACACCAAAAATATTGACTGCATATGATATATAATTAATGGACGCTAAGAATAAATTCAATGTTGAGGTACCTCCTTGAGCATGCAAAAATATATAGGTCATTACTTACCCACCTTGGAGTTAAGGAGGATCCTAAAAACTATTTTGCTCCCTTAAGATTGCTTTTAAATGTAGTGTCTTAAGATTTTAAAAAAGTTTAGTAAGATGTACCAAGTTTTAATGACTTTGAGTAATGACATTTCCGCACTGACAGAAAAAATAAGGATATTTTGTTAAATTTCCAGGGTTAAGAATTATGCCCTTTAAATGGCTGCCTTAAGTAAAGCTTTCCATCGACGTGGGTTTGCAAGAGGCAGACAAGTGTGAACCCCCATGTTTCCGTGCCCCCTGTCTGAACATAGCCCTGTCTCTGTACCACCTTATCTTATAACCCACGGCAGTATTTTCTTATGTAGTTATCCTGCCTCCACTACAATAGCTTCCCAAACATTTCCACTTCCAGACTACTCTGTGACTGTGACGAAATACTTCGTTAACATCCCTGTTTCATCCGTGTCCTCAAATTATACCAACGGTGTCCCCCCAAGTTTGCTGGCTCTGCGACCCAGTCTCTGAAACTTCTGTATCAGGTCCACATTAGTCAAATTCCTCACAGTAATTAATTATGTCGTGTTATCATGGTCCCTCCTATCTCCTCCTGTCCTCCAGTTGTCGTCAGGTCGATTTCTTAACCTTGGTCAGTACGTAGGACATACCCACCTTAGCTCTGGGACTAGACTTTGTTGCAATACCCTTCGCAATTTCTCTAGTTTCTTTACGTGCTTAGCTAGATGTGCGTTTTCCAAACGTGTGTGTGCTTTTGTGTAAGATGAATGTGTTGTGTGTGTGTTGTGTGTGAATACTCACATAATGTAGTTGCAGGATCAATAACTCAGACTCCGGCCCCTTGTGTGTGAGTGTGTGTCCTAATTTAATATTTGCATTATAACTCATTACAGTTTATGACCGGTGTGGAACGTGAATAATGGCTCATAAACTTAGATATTTGTTTCATGATCGTGGCATGTAGATTTGTTCATTACCTTTGTAACATTGTTCAGCAATGAAAAACATTGGGCACAGTCCCTGGGCCCAATATTACCTCAGTAATCTTTTGAGCGAATACCGCCCATAGAATGGGTATGGGGATGCATAACAACAGTAACCACAGGGCCTGGTGGCAAAAGCTCTCGCTCACATATGAGAGTTCGGGGTTCGATTTCCCGGCAAGGGGTTCAAACACTGGGTGTGTTTCCTCTTACACCGGATGTCCATGTTCACCCATTAGTAACAATGGGTACCTGGGGTTTAGCCGACTGGGTGGGTCTCATCCAGAGACAAAACTGACCTAAATTCCCAGAAAAGCTCTCTCTGCATAACAAGGGGCAACTAAACAATAGTAATGTAACTGGTCGTCAAGCTAGGCCTGTATAACCAGGTATTTGGTAGAAATAAAGTTAATTATTATTATTATTATTATTATTATTATTATATTATTAATATATTACTATTATTATTAGAAACTGTTGCAGTGAGAAGGATGATGGAGGCAGTGAGATGTTTTTTTATAACGTCAGTGTTTTGTATCAATACTTAGGTAATCAAGTAGAAGATATTTGAGGTCAGTTAAAAATATGAGTAAGATTGATAAGTCTGAGGGTTGTAATGAAAGGTGAGGGGACATGCTAGGAAGAATTGAAGGAAGGTGTAGGGATATGCTAATGAAACGTGAAGTAAGTGATGTGATATCCAGGAAAGGTTGAAGGAGTAGTGCATATGCTAGGAATGATTGAAGGATGGTGTAGATTATTCCTAGGAAGGGATGGAGGATATGTAGGGGATACGCCTAAGACTGGTTAAAGGTATAGGGGATATGCTAGGAAGGATTGAAGAAAAGGTGTAGGGGATACTGTAGGAAGAGGTGAAGGAAAGTGTAAAGAGAAATGCTGGAAGGTAGAAGAGAGGGTGTGGAGTGATATTTGAAGATAAAGACTTGATTATTTAACAAAAAGTGTGTTAGAGAGGAGACCACCAGTAATGTCTGAGTTGTTGATAACAGGTTTCAGGAGACTATCAAGAAGGCTCTGGCATGACCAGAGGATAGGTGCCACAGCTGTCCCTTTGTCCTCCTGGAAGACTCCAGCTCCGCCATCAGGGGAGAAAGTTGAGAGAATCATTTAATGAAAATACGTCCCACGTTGAAAGCCTTGTGAGTTTTTTATCATGTAATACATTATTAATCATGATAACACGATCACGATAAAATTCATTTTAAAAATTTTCTTTACTCTTTTTCACACCTTAAATATACAAACCTGGCACTAAGTTATCGATGTGTAACTCCTCATAATGTTTACACTGACAGGTTACTCTAATATTCCTTACAGTTATCACACTCTACTTTTGTGAGAGGTCGGACTTTTGGCAGTGTCCGATTCCCTCCACTATTCCGAGCACAAAGCGGGGTCATGCATCCGCCACGATTTCGCCTGTTACTTCCGAAGACAGAGGAAGCGGTGGCGACTGTGGCTGCAAGGGCGAAGCAGGAGCAAGAGGAAGACGAAGAGGACAGCGACAGCAGTGACGACCTGAACATTAAAATGGTATAAAATACCGACAGGTTGTTAGGTAAGACACATATGCAACAGTTAGGTATCTTTATTATGAAACGTTTCGCCTACACAGTAGGCTTCTTCAGTCAAGTACAGATAAGTTGATAGAAGCAGAAGATACTTGAAGACGATGTAATCAGTCCATCACCCTTAAAGTTTTGAGGTGGTCAGTCCCTCAGTCTGGAGAAGAGCATTGTTCCATAGTATGAAACAATATTGTTTCATACTATGGAACAATGCTCTTCTCCAGACTGAGGGACTGACCACCTCAAAACTTTAAGGGTGATGGACTGATTACATCGTCTTCAAGTATCTTCTGCTTCTATCAACTTTTCTGTACTCGACTGAAGAAGCCTACTGTGTAGGCGAAACGTTTCATAATAAAGATACCTAACTGTTGCATATGTGTCTTACCTAACAGTGACGACCTGTTGATGGCTCGGGGGTCATCGCCATAGTGGCTTGGTACTGGACCAGGCCTCCTGTTTGATAGCCTGATTAACCAGCCTAATGATGCTAGCAGCACGAAGTCCAACGTTAGCAACACTTCCTGGCTGATCAGAAATTAATTTCAGGAACTTGCCAAGTTCCCTCCAGAAGACAGGCAGAGACTATTCCACTTCCTGACAACTCTATGGCTGAAGAATGCTGACGTTGGTCGTCCTGCTGGAGTAAACAACAACAGCTGATCCCCTACCCACACCCGTTATTATCATGAACATTGAGAGACCCAATGATGCTACGTTATGATTTTATACATACGTTAAGTTTAGTATTACCAGCAGTGTATTCTGAGTGAGTGGTTATGTGTGATGTGTGGACCTTGCCGCCTCAAACCCAAAATATAAATAAGTTTATAACAATAGAGGTGTACATGATAACAATTGTCATACATGAAACATGTGTGGGAAGCGAGTTGGGTAAGGTTCTTTTACATAAGCTACACAAACTACCATACATACTTAGTGGCTCGTCGCCTGGTGGGCAAAAGCTTTTTTTACACTAAGGGTCCGGTTTTGATTCCCCGGGAGGGTAAACACTGGGTTTTTCCTTAC
>NC_069409.1:249583-303688 GCF_026875155.1 Cherax quadricarinatus
TTTTAATTTTTACTTTTTCCTAATTTTTCCAATGCTAGACCCCAGTTTTAAAAAAGTTATATTCCATTCCCCTTCTGGTATCTTCTTGGCAAACTATAAATTTTCCCATGAAGGAGTAATCCAATGTGTGATGGGATCCATAGCAATTGTACATTAATTCCTTTGTCCCTAATTTTTGAGTATCTATACCTGGCTTCTCCAATGAGCATGTTGTTGGAGTCATTATATGAGTCAAGAGCCTTCAATGATAACATAGAATCAGTAATGATGATAGAGTCAAGCTCAGTGTCATAGGTTAGCTTTAGCGCCATTAGGATTGCAAACAACTCAGTTTGCAGTGTAGACGCCCAGTTGTTAATTCTTATGCCTAACTCAACAAATTTATTATCGTTTTTAACAAGGGAGGTGGCAACAAGAGCAGATGCAGCCCTGCCAGAAGACTCCTGTTTAGATCCATCAGTGTATATAACTTGTGATAACTTATTACTACCAGCTAGGTGAGAAATTTCTTCTTGAGCAGTTGCTCTAACAAGAGATTTAAGGAAGGGATTACTAGCAATGAGCTTCTTGGGAGGGACTTGCAGGAATGTGATATTAAATGAACATATCTTCCACGGAGGGGTGAAATGCTCTTATTGCCTACAGTGATACAGTTCATGCAGGTTATAAAACTTGTAATTGCACGTTTTCACAATCCATTTAGATCTGTGTGTATTTACCTCTAGACACTTGGTAAGATTCATTGTGACAGTGTCTGGTTTGTTTCTCAACATTCTAATACCGAGTACAGTGTTAATCTCAATAATCCTATCACCGATACTAGAAATACCAAGCTCCTTCCTCATGTTAAGAACTTTTGTAGATCTGGGACAGCCAAGAATAATCCCGAGAGCTTCATTTTGCATTAACTCCAAGGGTCGGAGAGAACTTTCTCTAGCTAATGTCAACATGGGAGCAGCATAATCAATTAAGGACCTAACATAGGCTATGTACATCATTCTCACGATTCTCACATTAGCACCATAGTTGAGGTTGTAGCCAGCAACAGCTGGTTATTTTATTTATACCTTTCCAAGCCAAACTTAAAGGGGTGGACCTATTTAAACCACTAACAAACTGTTCCCATTCCTGTTGCCTAAGTTCTTGCTTTCTATTCCTTGCATTTGTTAGTGCAGCTTGGAACGTTCAGAGCAGGTCTGGGTTCTACATTCACGGTATGCTTTACCAATCCTCCTAGCTGCATGTGTTAGATTGCGTAGCTGTGGATCATTATAGTATTTACATTGGTTTTTGTTGTTTTTTATAGTGGAGGGTCTTTGTTTCCTATTCCTGCCCACTTGATCTGTGAGAACACTCTCAATAGTGGTAATTAAATCATCATTAAATTTTTGTGTGCCAATGGGCTCGTAATTCTTATACCATTGATCCAAGTAGCACTAACACTCCCACATCATAAAAATCTTTGAAAGGGTCCTAAGAAGCAAGTTCGCCACCCATCTAGAAACCATTAATTACACAACCCAAGGCAACATGAGTTTAGAACAGGTCGCTCCCTGTCTGTCTCAACTATTGGATCAATACGGCAAGGTCCTAGATGCACTAGAAGACAAAAAGAATGCAGATGTAATATATACAGACTTTGCAAAAGCCTTCGACAAGTGTGACCATGGCGTAATAGCGCACAAATGCGTGCTAAAGGAATAACAGGAAAAAGGGGCGTTTGGAATTTAAATTTTCAAAAACAGCCCCCCAAAGATTAGAGTGTAACCAGGGTAAAAGGGGGCCACAAAATTGGTCTGAAAGGGAAAAAACTGGGATTTCCCGGGGGATCTTTTCCTCACCCAAACAAAAAATTAGAAAAAGATTTTAAAGCCACCAGCGGGGAAAGTCTTTCCCTTGGCCAGATGCCCCTAATCTTGCATTTTCTCATAGACATTAAAAAGGCCCCCGGGCCAAAACCTTTTTCCGGGGGCTGAGAAACCAATTAAATTAACAGGTTTCAATTCCAGAAATAAAACCCCGGGGAAAATTTAAAAATTTTTCTTTGGGTCAAAAAAAATTTAAGCCCAAAATGGGGAAAAAAAACTCAAAGATTGGAGTGAAAATTAATTCCCTTTAAAGGAATACAAAATTTTAAATTTCCAGCCAAAAAATGACAAAAGGAAATGAAAAAACCTTCAAAACTAGGTTTTGCCAACCCAAAAGGAAAACCCTAAAATTGTAACTTTTTTCAACCCGGGGCCTAAAAAAAATTGCGGCCAAAAACCCAGAAAAAACCCCCAACCCAAAATTGCCCCCCCCAGAAAATTTACGAAACCCCTCAGCTATTGGGGTTCTTTGGTTTAATAGGGCCCCTCCCGCCCTTTTAAAGGCCCGGGTGGTTCCTGCCTGGTTTTTTCTTAGCCTTAGGCCCAATAACGGAGTTTAAAACACCTAAATTACTGGGAGCGCTTGAGGTTCCGGAACCTGAAATTCCCGGGAAATTGCAGGGGGGAGAGATACATGATTATACCCCTTTAAAAAATCCTAAAAGGGACTGTACCAAACTTGCACACAAAAATAATTTTCACTACGAAAGAAAAAGGACTTGGAAAGACGTTTGCCACATCCCCCAATGAAAAGCAGGGGGTTTTTCACTACGGAAAACTCATTTGAGGGGCGAGAGCTTTCCCAAACCCCTAGCCACGGGGTGCAAAATTTAAATTAAAAACTCAGATTTTAAAAATTTTAAAATTTAAAACGGGGTATATTTTAGTGTATACCCTGCCTGTATATTTTTACAGTACTTTGGGTAAAACTTAAACTGGGGTTTTATATAAACGGGCAGAAAAAAATATTATTGGCTTAAGGAATATTAAAAAGGGTTTTTAGGATTTTAAATAAGGGATAATTTGTTTCGGAATTTTGATTTTATGTTTGGTTCTGAAAAACTCCCATTTATTGTGTTTTAAAGGGGGGTTTAAACTGGATATTTTTAAATTTTAAACCCCCTGGCACATTTTGATAGTTGGGGTTTTTTGTTCGATGAAAAATTTTACTAGAAAAAATTTGGGGTTTTCTAAAAAATATCCCTTTCCATTTCTGGTATTTTTTTAAATATAAAGTTGACATATGCTTAAAATTTATAGATTTTTAAAAAATTCTAAAAAGGGGGGGGCATACAGAATTTTTTCTCTATTTTAAAGGGGTGGTATATTGTTATCACCCAGGTTCAACCTTTCAAAAAAATAAAATTTAAACCAAAAGTTTTTTAAGTTGGGTTTCCAGATCCAGGTTTTTCACCAAAAAAGGAAAGTACGGGGTCTATCGGGCTGTATTCACAGGAAAACGTTTTGGGATTAATATAATTTTTTTTAAATTTAAGGGTTAAACAACCAAAACCCCAAGAAATTTTTTTCCTTTTGTGGGAAAAACCCACATCAGCACTAAAATTTTTAAAGCCGCCGGGGGAAAGGTCATTTTTCCCCATTTTTGGGGACAAAATCCAGAAAAATTTGTGCCCACACCCTTTAAATCCACGAAACTTTCCTCCTTTTTAAACAGGCATAAACCCCAATGAAGATTGTTTGCCGTTCACAATTGTTTTATTTAATCAAAGAAGAGCAAAACCCCTTTAGCCCCACATAGGGCCTGGGGAAACGGGGGGTTTCATTAAAACTGCACCCAAAATTGGCCCAAAATTTTTGGGGGGCATCACCCTTTTTAGGGGAATTTCATTGTCAATAAAATTTTCAAGTGTTATTTATTTAAATGAATGAAAACGAATTACTTTTTTTTTTTTTTAAAACCAGACCTGGGGGGCCCAAAATTTGATACCTATCAATAATCATTCCCCGGTTTATGGCATTGATTCCCAATGATTCCAAGTTTTTTTGGGGTTTACTATTTTACTTCATCGAAATTCCCAGCGGGGTAAACGAAATTTAGCTATATTTAAACATTTTCCCCAATTTTAAAACGGGTCTTTTCTATGAACAAAGGGTAGGAGGATTTGGGGTTTATCCCTAAAAAGGGGGAAAAACCTTTTTCAAATCGAAAGAGTGAAAAAAATCTTTTTTTGACGTGATTTAAAAATAAATAAATTTTCGACACTTTTTTCCACAAAAAATTTGTCAATCAGTAGAAAAACCTCCCCCTTAAATTTTCCCACTCTTTTCTTTGAATTACTAGGGCCCATTTTTGAAAACATGAAGTTACCCCATAGAGGTTTTTAAAAAATTGCCCAAAAGCCATTCCGGGTTTGCTATAAAAGGGGTTTTCAACAACCTGGGCCACGGGACACGTCAACTCCCCAATTTTCCAGGAATGTGTTCCCCTTCGTTACCGTACAAAAGTTTTTTAAAAATTTGAAGCCGTTTTGATGAACTTCTGGGGTTATAAAGCGATAAAAAAATCGAAGGTTGGAGGGAGAAATCAGGAAAACCTTTTTAAAATTCCCTTAAAGGGGATACTCAATAACAGTGTAAAAAATCCCACTTAACACGTTTATAAAATCTTGGGGTTTTCTTTTACTGGACCTCAATTTTAACTAATTTTAAATAAATTTCCCACTAAATATTACCTAATAAAAAAATTTATACTCAGATCACAAAAAACAAAAGGTTCAGACATGTATGGCGGACCCCGGGCCGACAAAAATGTGCCCATCACGGGGACCCCTTTAAAGAAAAATCAATTTCAATAACAAAACATAAGGGGGAAAAAGGGAAAAACCAGGCCTAAAGGGGACAAAACGGGGAAAATTTACCCAAAAGCAACATGGTTTAAAAACCTATTTCTAAACCAATTTTACTCTTGGCACTTGGGGGTATGCTCAAGGATTTTCCCCCTTAAAGGAAAAAAGGAGGAGTTTAAACCCAGAAAAAGAAAAGGCGCCCCCTATACAGGGGGAAAGGCAAAAAAAAACAGAGCGACTACAAGGGGCCACTATTTTCTCAATACTTATGAGACACGGCCAGGAAATACAACATCGAAATAAAGCAAAGGAATCTTCAAGAGTCAAGAAACGCGGGGAGAACTAAAAAACCATAAAAGAAATTGAAAAGAAACCCAAAAAAATTTCTTTTCCCTTTTGCCAAAACTGCCCAGAACAACTTCCCGTATTGGGCCCCCAAATTAAAAAAGATTGGGGGCCTAAAAAAAAAGAAAAAAGGGGCAGCAAGGGGGAAAAGAGTTTAGTTAACCCTTTAAATGCCAATATGACTCGGTTTTTAGCGAGCCACTAACAAAATGGGGATCAAAGACCCAAAAAGAATTTTTTTTTTAGAGGGGACAGAAAATTTGGGGGATTTTTTAACCTGTCTAATATTATCATGACGACAAAAATTTTTGAAAAAAACGATAAAAGACATGCCCATGCACTCGCCCAAAGGGGCCCAAAATTTTATGAAAATTCCCTTTCATCAAAAAACTGCAAGAAGCCCCAAACATGTGCTTAAATTAACCCTCCTATGGAGAGGGGGCATGGACAAAGGGGTCGTTTTTCCCCGTACTAAAAACAACAGAAAATAGCCCCATCCACAAATTTAACAGTTTAAAAATTAGCAAAGAACTACAGGGCCGATTCCTAACGTCCATATTAAAAATCTTCCCGAGGGTTCTAAGAAGCAAGATCGCCACCCATCTAGATCCCCCTCAGTTACCCAACCCCGGGCCCAACCCCGGGTTTTTGGCAGGTCGGGTCCTGTCTGTCCCAAATACTGGGCCCCCTTAAATTTCAAGGGGCCTGGGTGCTCAAGGGGGACAAACCCAAAAAGCAATGTAGTAAAACACTGACTTTGCAAAAGCCCTTTGACAAGTGTTACCCGGTTTTAAAAAACGCACAAAAAGCGTGTTTAAAAGGGAAAAAAGGAAAGGTTGGTTAAAACGGGGTTTTAATTTCCCCCAAAAAACAGAACACAAAGAGTGTAGTAAAAAGAAAAAAAGTCTGGGCAGGGTTTCGGTGAAAAGCCTTTTTTTCCACAAAAGGGAAAAGTACTCGCTCCTATCCCCGTTCCTCATCCTCATATTTGACTTGACAGGGATATTAAACCCCAGCACCGTGTCTTTTCCTTTTCAGATGACACCCCAATCTGCATGGGCAGAGTTTCCCCCCCGAAAATACCGGGGAAGGCTCCAGGGGCTTCAACCAAAATTTTTTAAATGGGCCCCAGAAAACCAAAATGAAATTCAATGGGTTAGAAATTTCAATTTTTTCCCAAAAGGAAAAACGTGAGGAAATTAAAACTATATCGGGGGTAATTTAAAAAAAATTTAACCAACAAAAAGCGAAAAAACTAGTTTTAAAAGGGGCCCGGGGGTGATCATGTCAGGGATCTCACCTACATTACCATAACATTTTTACCAATCGCCTCCCCGCTAGAAAAATGAAAAGGATTTATAATGAGAAAACCTTTTAAAAATAGGGATGCAAGCCCATCATGACACTCTTTAGGGCGCCCTTTTTCTTTCTAGGCTGGAATATTGCTGCACACTAACAGCACCTTTTTAAGGCAGGTTTAAATTGCTGACCTTTTAAAAGCCTTTCAGAGAACCTTCACAGCACACATAAACCCGGGTAAAAAAACCTCAGTTACTGGGGGGGCTTGAATTCCTAAACCTGTACTCCCCAAAACGAGGAGGGAGAGATACATGATTATATACACTTTGGGAAAAACGGTTTGAGGGAAAAATTTTTTCCCCAAAATTTTCACACGAAAAACATCCGTATGGGAAAACAAAAGACTAGGGAAGGGCGATGCAACATCCCCCCACTTTAAAAAACAGGGGTTTTCCCCTAGCACGATAAGAGACAACACCCAAAAATGGGGGGAGGGGCCCAAAATCTGTTCAACTGCCTCAATACTTTAAAGGGGGGTTTTTCCCAAAAAGACCCCTGGCTTTTTCTTTTGAGGGGCCAAATTTGGGCAGGCCTTTTTAAAATCAGTGCCCGACCCGCCGGGCTTTCGGTTGTACGTCGAATTGCTTGCGGCCAAAAAGTAACAGCCTGGGTTTATCGGCCCTGATCCACCTGAAAACCTGGGGCAAAGACTGGGGCCCCGGGGACGTTGACCCCCCCAAAACCCTCTCCAGGTATACTCCAGGGAAACTTCTTTCAAGTACAGTGCCTGTGCTCTGAAGGGGGGGGTGCTGATATGTTTTCAGTTTTTTTAATTGGGTTTTGTAGTTGCGCCTCTGGGAGACAGTGAGGGGTGAATGATTTATGAAAGTTTTCATTTTTTGGGGCCCCTGCCTTTGGGGGGGAGTCCCGGCCCCATGTGTTTAAAAAATAAAATATATTTTAAATTATATGTTACTTATACACAAAAAAAAGGGGCCCCAAAAGGAGAATGAAACTTAGGACGACGTTTCGGTCCGGGCTTTTGGGCCTTAATGTTGTAAATGGGGCCGAAAAAGGGCGCATAAGTTTCCCTTCTCTATGTAAAAGGTTACTTTATGTATTGCTGTCAGGGTAAATTTTGGGGCTTTTTATTCTGTTAAATTTTAAAATTTGGGAAAAAAAAAAAAAAATGTCCCAAGGGTTTACTTTTCCAGATAATGTATGTTGAAGATCCTGCTTATGGTTTTTTTATTCTAACGTGTAACTGAAGCAAATAATAATGTTTGATTTTTTAGACTGTCATTGGTTTTAAAATTTTTTTTAAAAAAAAAGAGGGGGGGGGCATTTTGCTTTAAAGTTTTCTTGACCCAAAAACCCAAAACGGTTTTGGGTTTGATGCTCACAGGTCAAGTGATCCTAAAATAAAGTTTTATTGGGATTTTTTAAACCCTGGGGGGAGGGTTTGCCGCCCCAGGATAACCCCTTTAAAAAACAGTGCGTCAACTAGTAAGTGTATCTTCATAACTTTGTGCAAAAAAAAAATAAGCAGGTTAAACCCATTAAAAAGGCCCCCGGCCCAGATAAACCAGTCCTTTAAATTCCTAAAAGATGGGTTTCCTCTGAATTGTCAATCTCCATTTCTCCCCATAAAAAAATTTTTTCCAAACACCACTAATACCGTAACCCAAAGGGGGTTTAAGGAGGCCAGGGGTTTCTCCCGGGCCCTTTAAAAAAAATAGTAGGGGTAATGTCAGCAATATTTGCCGTTGTATACTCAGTGTAATTTTCCCAAAATTGTAGAAAGGGGTATGTACTGTTAATAGTAGGGATCTTTAAAAACAACAACCAAATTTTTAGTTAAACCCGTCGGTTTTTTTTGGAGAAACTTACTCAAACCCATATCTCCCTAATTAATCTGATTGATTACGTGAGACCCAAAAAGTCGATAGGGAAAATTTATAAGAGGCAAAAAAGGGCCTTTTGATAAAATTTTTAACCACAAATACATTATGGGAAGAAACTTTTAAGTTTTTCGGGATGGGGTCCGTAGACTTTGGTTTTTTACCTTTGCAAAAAGGGCACAAATTGTAAAAAACAAAACAAATCCCGAAACCCCCGCTGATTGTTGTGGATTTCCCCAAAGGTTTTTTTCTGGGTCCCTTATAAATTTTTGTGTTATGTTTTAAAGAGAATTTTCCCCCCCGTCAAGTGCCAAAAAATACTGTTTCGGAGGGCAGTGCTCTGTTTGTGTCAGGTAAAGACCCCAAGATATAAACAAAGCAATTTAAAACTGGAACGGGGAGCCTGCGGGCAAATGGATAGTAGAAAACAAAACTATCTTTTACACCTCGTGAAAAGGGAAAGGGCCAAAACCTTTCCCACGAAACATAAACTGAGAAGAGTAAAAAATTTTTTATGTCCGGTGTAATGAGGAACCCATAAATTTTCCAGTTTCCTCAGTAAAATATCGGGGAAAACCCCCTTTGCCCCCCATGCATGCGGGAGAACTGATGGGGAACAGTTTTGTAAAAAAAGCAAAATCCCAAAGACTGAAATTCCTCTACAGAAAAATAATAAAACATAAAATATAATAATTTTATTTACTGAAAGTACTTTACAAGGTATACAGGCCAACTGACATCAGTGACAAAGTACAAATAAGTCAACTAATGTGACATTTATTGTGGCAATTTTTCGCTCTCCGGGAGCTTTTTTCCAGCCTTTTACAAACAATACATGGACAAAAGGGAAATAAAAAGGGCTCAGATTGGGGTGAATACATTGAGGAAACCTTTTCGATTTTTTCCACTAGTGGTAGTAGTAGAAGTAGTAGTGGTAGTGAAAAAAGCAATTAATTCGTACATGAGTAAAAGGATATAAAAGCTAATACTTGGGAAACCATAAAATAGGTTGGACAAATAAAACTGGAAATGGGGCGGGTTTTTTCAGTGTTCACTCTCTGGCTTTGTGTAGTATAACGGGAAAGGGGACATTTTGAGGGCGGGGTTTTAACTGTTTTCGGGAGGTTTCCCCTTTCTAAGATTTCGGAAAAGGTAAGGGCTGCCGTTGTTTTTTTAATTGTTTTCGAAACAGCGATCAGTGCTGATTCAACACTTGCGGTGGGGAAAATTTAAAGTTTTTTTTTATCACTAATTGGGCGTCTCGAATTTCAAAAAGATTTGGGGGAAAATTTCGTGTTTTTTACACGGGCGTGTTTAAGTTGTCGTTCCTAAAATGAAAAATATGTGTTCATTGAGGCGGGTGTCGAGGTTTTTTGCTGTTTCACCAAACGTAGATCTTGCCCAACAGCCTCCACGGGTATAGTGTAAACTCCGCATTGACTGGTTCGTGGTGCTTGGGTTTTGCCCCTGGTTAGATCCTTTTTTGAAGTGGAGAACCCGATGGCGACTCTGGTTTTTAGCTTGTAAAGTACTTTTTGAGAACGTTTGTGCAACCTGGCTGTTGGGAAAAAATTTTATAATTTTTGTTGGGGGGTTTTGATGCGGGGAGAATTGATGATCTGAAAGCTTTTTTCTTGCAGTCTTTGATGAAAAAAAAAGGGAAAATTTTAACTCATGAATTTTTTGGTGAAGTAAGTACTTTCCCTTTCGTCAAGAAACTCGGGACAAACAAATTGGGAAATGCTCTTGGGAAAAACCCGATGATAAATGCCTCTTTTGGTTTGGGTATCTTGACGGGAAATAGAAGTGTGTGAGTTCTTTTTTATTGGTGGGTTTTCCGATAAACTTGAAATCTTGGGTTTTGTTGTCTTTTTGTAAAAGGGAGGCGTCGGGGAAAGGGGAAGTTGGGCCCTTTGGGGGACCCCTTCTTCTAGTGTAAACTGAATCGCTGGTTCAACGGGCGTTGAGCCTTCCCCTGAAGACCCCGTAAAATCAAAACGTTTTGGATTTATTACGAGAACATCGTCCACGAACGTAACCAAGTGACGCTTGAAGGGATGATGTTGGCAAAGTGTTCGGACTCTAGGTGTTCCATGTATAATTTTGGCTAGGAGGGGAAACTTATTGGGGACCCCTTTCCCCCATCCCGTAGGTTTGTTTGTAGGCTTGTTATTGAAGGAAAAACAGTTGAAGTTAACACAGAGTTCAATCAAGTAAAACAAAACCCTCCGGGGTAAAGGAAGATTAAGGTCCGGGTTTGACTTACGTCGTAAAAACCTCGATGGCTTTTTTGGTAAGTACTTTTGGGTAAAGGAAGTCACACCCAAAAACTGTTTTATTTTTCTTGTTACGGATGGAGAGGTTACGGTTTGGGGTTTGAAAGGTCCCCTTTATTGTTTAAGATGAGCGGGGCTAAAAGGTCCCCAAAAAGGCGAAAGATTTTTTGGAAAGAACTCCCGGCTATTTTGGGTGGGGAGCCTGCCTTTTCCCTGACGTGTTTGGGGTCAAAGGGGAAATTATTGTTTTAATGGGTTTTGGGGTAAACCATAAAATGTGTGCTGGTTTGGGGTTGTTTGGGTAACAAGTACAAGAAGTTTTCCCCCCTTTCCCTCAAGTGTTTGAGAAATTTGTCTCTTTTGTAAAAGAAAGCCCTTTGGTAGCGCCCCACTTTTTGATGCTGAAGGTTCGAAAGTAGATTATCATTAAAAAAGGGTCCATCATTTTAGTGTTGTAGTCACGGGTGTTTGAGTATGACACTCCCCCTTTCCTTTGTGGGGCGGGGTGACAAATAATTTTTTGGGGCCCTTTTGGCGGGGCCCTTAAAGGGGCATTGATGTATCTTCTATCAGCACCAACAGTGGGAGACGCTCACCAAAGTTTTTCCTATACAAAAGAAAGACAAATACTAAAACGCACTAAAAAAGGGAAAAACTTCTGTACTTGTTCCCAAACAACCCTAAACCACACACATGAAGGGTTTTCCCCAAGACCCATAAAACACAATATTCCTCTCAGACCAATCCGTCGGGAATTTGGGCTTTGTTTCCCAAAAACAGCCGGAGTTTTTGCCAAACATCTTTCCTGCCTTCGGGGGCCAAAATTAAAAACCCCCGTTTCTTTAAACACTCAGGCGCCCCTTCCCTAAACCCGCATCCGTAACCTCCCCATCCGTAACAAAAAACTAACCCAGTTTGGATGGGGACTTCCCTTTTTCAAAAAGGGGAAAAACCTCCCAAAAAAAGCCATCGGGGTTCTCCCACGAAAAGTCAACCGGGGAACCTTAATCTTCCTTTTACCCCCCCGGAAAAATTTTTGTTGACTTGATGAACCGGGTGTTAATTTAAAACTGTTTTTCCCTTCAATAACAAGCTTACAAAAAAAAACCTAGGGCATGGGAAGGGGGCCCCCCAAAAAAGTCCCGTTCTACCCAAACTTATACATGGAACCCCTAAAGTCCGAACATTTCCCCCAACTTCATCCCCTTCAAGCGCCCACTTGGTTTTTTACGTGGACGATGCCCTCGAAAATAACTCCAAAACTTTTTGATGTACGGGATCTTCAGGAAAGGCTCAACGCAGTTAACCGCGTTTCATTTTTACACTAGAAGAAGAGTCCAATACAACTACCTTTCCTCGACGCCCTCATTAAACAAAGTAGACAAAACCTAAGATTTCAATTTTTATGGGAAAAACCCACCAAAAAAAAGGGATCTCCCCAACCTTTCTTTTTCCATAAAGATACCAAGACCAAAAAAAGGCATCACATCGGGTTTTTCCTAAGAGCGTACCAAAATTTGTAGCCCCTGAGTTTTTTGACGGGGAATGTACTTACATTCCCCCAAACATTCACTGAGTTACAATTTTTCCCTTTTTTTTTCAAACAAAGACTGCAAGAAAAAAGCTCTTCAATCATCAATTCTCCACGCATCAAACCGTCCCAACAAAGTTTAATTCCTTTCCCAAAAAACCCAGGGTTTCAAAAACGTTTTCAAAAATACTTTCACAAGCTAACACCAGAGTTCCCCCCATCGCTTCTACCACTTCAATAAAGGGTCTAAAACCCGGAAAAAAAACCCAAAACACCAGAAAAAACCCTCCCAAAGCAGGGGTTTACACTATACCCTGTGGGGCTTTTACAAGCTACTAGGTTTAAACAGCAAAAACCTCGACACCCCCTCAATGAACACCTATAAACCCTGTGGGAAAGACAACTTAAACAACGCCTGTTACAACACCGAAATTCCCCAATCAAACTTTTTGAAAAATTCCCGAGACCCCAATTAGTGATAAAAAAACTAATTTCCCCACACCAAGTGCCTTGAATCAGCACTGATCGCTGTTTTTTGAATACAATTAAACAAAAAAAACGGCAGCTTCACCAAACTCCAAGCTTAGCAAAAATCCTCCGAAACAGTAAACCCTGCCATCACTAAATCTCCCTGTTTTAAAATACCAAAGCACAGAGGTGAACACGAAACAACCTGCCTCAAATTTCCCGTTTTTATTTGTCCCCAAACCCATTTTTTTTGTTTCCCAAGTATTAAACTTTTTTATCCTTTACTCATGTACGAATTAATTGCTTTTGGGCACTAAACCCCTACTACTACTACTACTACCACTAGTGAACATCCCAAATGGGACCTCACAGTATTCACCTCACTCTGAGCCTTTTTATTTCCCTCTGTGTCCCATGTAAATTTTTTGTAATGGGTTGATAAAAACTTCCCGGGGAGCGAAACGTTTGGGACAAAAAATGTCACATTATTGCACTTGTGTCCCTTTTTCTTTACATTTTTGTCCCGGGAATTCTATCAACCCTTTTTTACGACATATACTACATAGAAAGCCGCTTTTTATGTTGACATTTTGGGCAAATTTGGTCAATTTTGTCTCAGGAAAGCGACCCCCACCATCGACTAACACCCACGTACCCATTTTTTCTGATGGATGAACATTAAAAGCCGGGATAAAAGGGAAAAAGGGCCCCATGTTTTTCCAAACCCCCTTTCCCCGGAATTTGAACACGAACCCTCACCATATGAAAACGAGACTTTTTTCCACCAGGCCCCCGGGGGAAGTGACTTTCTGAGGGCCCCCAGGACCCTTCGTCCTAGCCCTTTTACAATGTCATTGGGCTTTGTTTTGCTCTTCATGGTACTCTGCCTTGATAAAAAAATCTGAAAGATAGACTAACCCAAACACCCATTACAAAAAAGTAAAATTTTAACCTGGAAACTGGGGCCCCAAAAAACATGTGGGGCCCAAAAAAAATTAAAAAACAATTTGGGTATGCCTGTTGAAGTCAGAGTAAAAAAAACTGAAGTTAAATCAAATTTATTTAAAAATTTCCCACAAAAAGTGTCCCGAAAATTTTTTCTGCCCAAAAATTTTTCAAAGGTTGGGGAAAACCAAAAAAACCATAGTCCCAAAATGGGGAGAAACACAACTTTTTTAGAAGCCAGGCTTAAACACCTTTTATTGGACAGCAATAAAAAAAAATGGAACAGACTGCCTGAACCCTTTCAAAGCCAGTCCCAAACAGACCATTTTTATGAAGAAAAAATAAAAGTGCCCCAATTTAATATAGGGGCAGAAAGGGAGGGGGAATGAATTTTTTTTTTTTTTTGCCAACACACATGTAAATTTAAATAACTTAAATTTTAAAATTATTTCCCATTTTTATCTCCTTTATGTATAATAATAAAAATTAAAAAGTCCGCAGTGGAAATAAGCACTTTTGGGCCTTTTTGTGTTTTTCCCAGGTTTCCCCTACACAAAAATTTTTCTAAATTAAAGAAAATCTATGTAACTGTATTTGTGTATACCCCGAATAAACTTTTCTTATTTTGGACTGTTTTTTCTTAATATAATTGTGGGCCTTCAATCTCGTTCTCCAGGACGAAACCCCCAACAGTCCACTACAAACCCCGGGACCTACTTTTCGCTAGGGGAAAGGGATAGCAGGGTTTAAGGGAAAAGCCCATTTTTTTTCCAAACCCTTTCCGGGGATGGAAAACCCTGGACCCCTCCCCGGACCGAACCATGGGACAACCCTTCATCCACGCTAGTACATTGTGGAAAAGAATAAGATTAACCCTATTCGAATGAGACCCAAAGACACGTAAAAAAATCCTTCAGCCCAAAAGTGTAAAAAAAAACCCGAGGGTCCCCGGATAATGACTTGCAGTTACAGTAAAACGTTTTGGGCGACCCCGCCAGGCTTTTAAATGAAAATTCAATTTCTATTTAAATGAATTTCTCCATTAAATGGGGGCAATATTTTTGAAACTTTTCTGAAAAGTTTTAGCACAGTTTCTGACACACTAACTGAGTGTTTTCCCATTTGGGGGGTTTGGCTCATAACCGAGAGGACCAGAGTTCAAATTCCGGGCGAGGCAAGACGTAAGTTTTTTTTAGGTACAGGTAAAATAAAAAACAGTTTTCACAAAATTTGTAAAATATGATAAATTTTCCCTTTGGGGTAAGCTAAAAAAACCCCAGAAAAAATGAAGTGTAGCAAGACTTTCCTTTCCCGCTGCCTTTAGGCACCTGAGTCTTTTTGGGTTTAAAGGGAAATCATCCTGGGAAAAGGGAAATGAATGTTCTTTTTTTCTTGTATATACAATTCCCTAATTTTTTGGGGTTTGTGTTTTAGTTATTTAGCAAAAGTTTCACACATGGTATCAACAGCTGCAAGGGAGCAGTGGAGAAAAAGGGGGAGCTGTTCTACCCCGGGGCACAATCTGTGCTGATGAGTCAAGGATGCCCCCTGTCCCCAAAAGTGAAAAGGGTCACTGGCCCAAGATCCCAAAGGGAAAATCCCGGGCCTGTAATTCAAGTACACAATTTTTTGTCCCTAAGTCAAGGACACAACCCCTTCCGTGAGTCAAGAACACAATCTTTCCCCCAAAATAAAAGACCAATCTTTTTCACATGAGCGAGGGCACAGCCCTTTTGCCCCTGAGCCTGACACACACACTAGCTAAAGTGGCCAAAGGGCCCATGTGGGCAGGGGAAAGCTACTAGGGCGTGAGTGACTTCAGTCAAAAAGGAAAAATTTAATGGAAAAATCTGGAGCCACACTGGGGGCCCAGAAACGTGGTGGTCTAAAATGATGAAGGGGGAAAAGGGCAACGTCCCTACATCAAAACTGAGACATTCTGCAACTATGGAAAAACTTATTGAAGAAAAAGTTTTTGCCCATAGTGGGCCCTTTGTCATCCAATATAAAACCACGTGGGCGAAAAATTTTTTCAAAAAGATTTTCCCCTATGTTGCATTATGCCCAATCTTTTTAACTTGTCAGTTTTCAAAAACCCTTTTTCGCACTCGTGCATCAGCAAAGTTAGGACACAAAACCCAAAGAAAGGAGAGGGCGACCAGCAAGGGTTGGGCCTAGTATTTACCCTTTATAGTTCAAGGGGGGGGCAAAGAGGGCATCACATATGAAAGGGCCCTCGGAGCTAGTGATTTCGGGGGCCTGACTTTATATAAGTAGATTTTCAGGTGGGGAGGGGAAACAAAAGGGAAGGACGAGTGAAAACCAAACTAACAAAAAGGAGCCCACAAAAGGCATGAGGAATTTCCTGCATTAAGTTTGTGGGAAAAGAAAAAGGCCCGGAAATTCATAAAAAGAAATGAAGGAATATGTGGAAAAACAATAAAACAAGGAAGGAGGAGAGATTTTTACCCAGGGCAAAATTGGGAAAAATGGAAGGCCAGGGCGAGCCCCTGGGTTTAAACCCAAAAGGGGTAGAAAGACTAAAAATAATTTACTAGAAATGGAAGGGAATTTTTGAAGGGAAAAGGGCCCAGGAAAATAAGGAGATTAATCTTTAGTCAGGAAACGTTTCGCAACATGTGGCTTCTTCAGTCCAATACAAAGAGGATAGGCGTAAGGAGTGGTGGTAGTATTGTGGTTAATCTGTCCCTCTGCCTGGAGTTCGATTGTGTTCAGCTCCATCAATCTTGTAGAATGTACAGCTTAGGGCCGTAGTCGTGGCTCTTATTTATCTGTAGTGAGGTGAGGTGATGCTGGGCGGCAGGCGGGGTCATAGTGGTATCATCCACTAGTAGAGTAGGTCTTCGTCCAAGGTTGAACAAGTGTTGAAGAATTTCTTTGTAATCAAGATCCATGATGCTGAAGTGTCTGGACAGTTGTGAAGAATGTGTTTTGTAAAACGACTAGTTGAAGATTGAGACAATTATGCAGCATATGGTATCTTTACTCAGGAATACGTTTCGCCACACAGTGGCTTCATCGTTCCCATTACAAAGAGGAAGGCGTAAGGAGAGGTGGGTATGAGGCTAATCAGTCCCTCAGCCTGGAGTCGATGTGTTAGGCCACTCAAAATTTCTAACCTTTAATATTAAAAAAAACATAGACTTGGTTGATTAATTAAGTCCTTGACTGACTTTAAATGATTTTAACTTGGTTAGTTTTGATGTTACTCTCCTTGTTTACGGAAAGTTCTGTTGATGAATTTATTAGTTTTTATCTGAAGAATCAGTTAACTTTGATTTACCATCTGCCTGTTTCCTACTATCATTAAAACTTATTAACTTTGCATTGTTGATGCAAAATTTGCTATTTAATGATAAATTTTACCACTCAGAGTTTGGTTATGGCAATGGGGAATCCTTTTCTCTGTTTCTTAGTAACCCGATACATGGGAGATTTTTTGTAACTAGGTTACTTTTAACACAATCCTCCCTAATAGAGCTAAATGGTTCAGTTATGTGATTTTTTGTGGGGGGGGGGTGATATTTTGTGTCTTTATGCCCAAAAAAGTAGTTTTACACTCATTTTTTTCCTTGGAAAATTAAATAGCTTAGCCCATTATTAAACTGTACTGCTTGAGTTTGAAGAAAATAACTCATTGCTTGTCTAGATGTTTTAATTATTAAGGTGTAATAATGAATTCAAATTTAAAATTACAGAAAACCTACAAATAACTGTTCCTTATGTCAACTATTATTCCTAGCATCAAGATAGAGTCATAACTGTCTGTTTTCTCATCAATGTTTTCTGAGATCTTTACGTATTTGTAGTCCTGTGTTCATAGATGAGAAAATATCCAATATTTATGAAATATGTAATGACTTTAATATACCCAAGAATTGGTAATTGATTAATCTTTTAAAGATGTTTAGAAATACTTATTTACCAATCCAAAACAGGCCCCCCACACAAACCTGCCTTATTCAACACAATAATACTGTTGGTTCGCCCTTACATTATAAACTTGTTTTGACATGCCTTCTCTTCTTAAGACTTTTAATATTTAAGTTGATATTCAATATTTGTTACAGTAAAAACTTTTGATAAAGAATTCCCCCCAAAATGCTGATGGATGTGTCTATACAGATCCTTTGTAAAATTTGCGATAAAAGTTTTATTACGGTCAAATGAGTAAAAATCTAGAACTAAGTATTAAAACATCATATAAATTAGCATTAGAACTGGACAAATGATAGTTCCAATGCTATATTTTTTTGTAAGAGATTTTAACCATCACAATTGATTTTCAAAAAGTTGAGAAAGTAGTTATCAAGCAAAGTCCATGGTCGACAGGAATATAATTGAATCTTGTTTCATAAAAAGCAGTTTTGGACAATAATATGGAATATTTCACTTTGGTTTATATAAATTAGATTCATTGATTAAATTAATAGAATTTGGGGGTAGAATTAATAATACACTGGACAATTAATTTTTAAATTTTCATGGGTTAGAATAGTTGGTGGGGTGAGTTGTGCCAAAGGGACATATCCAATCTGGTCGGCGCGAGATCAAGGTGTTTTACCGTTTGGGTTTGATAGTGAGGTGCTGCCTGAACAATTATATAGCTTCCTTGTATGCTTTTCTTTCATAGTTCCTTGATAATGTGAGTAGTAACGAAAAAGCGCTTGGTATTTCTCTATTTTTTCTGAGTGGTTTGTTTTGCATATTCCGAAATACCTGTTTACTGTGATCTTATTGCATCTATATATATTTATATATACTATTTATATATATATATATTTATATTATATATATTATTATTATTTTTATATATTATATTGGAGTTGTAAGGTTTGATAGACAGCAACCACCCTGGGGAGTTGTACTACCGTTTGCCACAGTGAGTGTAAGACCCCTTCCCATGCCGTAGGTTTGTTTGTAGTGCTTGTTATGAAGGAAAAAACAGTTGAAGTTAATCAAAGAGTTCAATCAAGTCAAAACAAAATCTCCGGGAGTAAAGGAATGATTAAGGTCATGGTTGACTTACGTGTCGAAACCTCGATGGCTTTTTTTGGTAAGTACTTTTGTGAAGAGGGAAGTACATCAAATGCTTAGTTTCTTGTTACGGACTGGAGAGGTTACGATGCGGTTGAGAAGGCCATAGAGTGATTTTAAGATGAGGGGCTGTTGGTCCCAGAAGGCAGGAAGATTGTTTGGCAAGAACTCCGGCTTGTTTGTGTGGAGCACTGCCTATTCCTGACGTGATTGGACTGGCGGAATAATTGTGTTTTATGGGTCTTGGGATAAAACCATACTTGTGTGCTCGGTTTAGGGTTGCTTGGTAACAAGTAAGCTGTATTCTTCCCTTCTCTAGGCGTTTGAGTATTTGTCTGCCTTTTGTGTATAGAAGTCCTTTGGTGAGCGTTTTTCTCCCAAGGTTGAGTGCTGATAGGTTCGTATGTATATTGTCATTCAAAAGGTCCATCATTTTTAGTGTTGTAGTACTGGTTGTGAGTATTACGACTCCACATCCTTTGTCGGCGGTGGTGACGATAATGTTGGGGTCGTTGGCGAGTCCTTAAGGGCTGTGGGGATTTTTGTATTCTTCTATCAGCACTTAACAGTGGCGTGACGTCTCACCAAAGACTTTCTATACAAAAGACAGACAAATACTCAATCGCACTAGTGAAGGGAGAGAAGTATTCTGTACTTGTTACCAGCAACCTAATCCAGCACACATGTATGGTTTACCCAAGACCCATAAAACATTATTCATCTCAGAACTATCACGTCTGGATTTAGGCTGTGGCTCCACACAAACTAGCCGGTGTTCTTGCCAAACATCTTTCCTGCCTTCTGGGGACCATCAGCCCCGCTCATCTTAAAACACTCAGGCGACCTTCTCACCGCATCCGTAACCTCTCCATCCGTAACAAGAAAACTTAACAGTTAGGATGTGGGACTTCCCTCTTCACAAAAGTAACTACCAATAAAAGCATCGAGGTTCTACGACGTAAAAAGTCAACCTGGGACCTTTATCTTCCTTTACCTCCCGGAGATTTGTTGACATGATTGAACTCTGTGTTAACTTCATCTGTTTTTCCTTCAATAAAAACAAGCTCTACAAACAAACCTACGGCAGGGACATGGGTTGTCCCCTATAAGTGCCGTTCTAGCAACTCTATACATGGAACCTAGAGTCCGAACACTTCGCCCAACATCATCCCTTCCCATGCGTCACTTGGTTAGCTTACGTGGACGATGTCCTCGTAATAACTCCAAAACGTTTTGGATGTACGGGTCTTCAGGCAAGGCTCATACGCAGTGTTGAACCAGCGATTCAGTTTACAACTAGAAGAAGGTCCAATGACAAGCTACCTTTCCTCGACCCCGTCCTAATTCACAAAAGTAGGACACAACCAAGATTCCAAAGTTTATCGGAAAACCCTCCAATAAAAATGTTATCACACACCTTCTATTCCAGTCCAAGATTCCAAGACCAAAAGAGGCATCATCATCGGGTTTTTCCTAAGAGGCGTACCGAATTTTGTAGTCTGAGTTCTTGACGTGGAATGTACGTACAATCACCAAAAATGCACTGAGTTACAAATTTCTTCTTTTTTCATCAATAGACTGCAAGAAAAGAGCTCTCAGATCATCAATTCTCCACGCATCAAAACGATCCCAAACAAAGTTAATAATTCTTCCCAACAGCCAGGTTGCACTAAACGTCTCAAAAGAACTTTCACAGCTAACACCAGAGTTCGCCATCGCTTCTACCCACTTCAATAAAGGAATCTAACCAGGACAAAACCATGCACACGAACCAGTAATGCAGGAGTTATACACTATACCCTGTGGAGGCCTGTGACAAGATTCTACGTAGGTGAAAAAGCAAGAAACCTCGACACCCGCCTCAATGAACAATTACGCTTGTAGTGAACGACAACTTAAAACATCGCCTGATGTACAAACTACGAAATTCCACCATTCATTTATGAAATCAGAGGACGACCAATTAGTGATAAAAGAAACTAATTTCCGCAAAAGCAAGTGCTTGAATCAGCACTGATCGCTGTTCGGAATACAATTAACACAAAACAACGGCAGCTTCACCATCTCCGAGTCTTAGCAAGAATCCTCCATGAAAAACAGTAAACCCTGCCCATTCACATAGTCTTCTGTTTACTACACAAAGCACAGAGAAGGAAACACTGAAAAAATACCAATCAACCTGCTAATTCAAAGTTTATATTTGTCTCCATCTAGTTTTATGTTACCAAGTATTAGCTTTTTTATCCTTTTATCTTGTAAGAATTAATTGCTTTTGTCACTACCACTACTTCTACTTCTACTACCAATGTGTACATCGAATGGTACCTCATTAGTATTCACCTCACTCTGAGCTTTATATACCCTCTGTGTACATGTTTTGTTTGTATAATGGCTTGATAAAGCTACCTGGAGGAGCGAAACGTTGACCACAATAAATGTCTCATTAGTTTTGCACTTGTGTCCTTTTAATTTACTATTCGTCCGGTAATTCTATCAACTTTATTCCGAACATAGTATACCATAGGAAAGCCGCTTTGTTATGTTGAGCATTTCGGGCATATTAGGTAATTTTGTCTCAGGAATGCGTCCCCACCAGTCGGACTACCACCCACGTACCATTTTATGATGGATGAACCCATAGACAGCGGTATAAGGATACACGTCGATGTTTCCACCCCTTCGCGGGATTCGAACTCGAACCTCACCATATGAAGCGAGAGCTTTTGCCACCAGGCCACGGGGCACGTGATCTACTGAGGTCGCAGGTACCCTAGGTCTAGCCCTTATACAATGTCATATGGACTTTGTTTGCTCTTCATGGTACTTTGCCTTGATAAAAAAAATCTGAAAGATAGACTACAATCCCATTACAAAACAGTAAAATTCATCCTGGATCTGGGCCCAAGTGATATGTAGGCCAGGATAAATTACAACAATTGTATATGTCTGTTGAAGTCAGCGTGTTTAAAACAACTGAAAGTTTAAATCATATTTATAAAATTGCTCACAAACAGTGTCCAGAATTTCTTGCTGCCAATTTTGTCAAGGTTGGAAACCAAAGAAACATAGTACAAAGTGGAGAGAGAACAACAGTTTGTAGAAGGCAGGATCAAACACCTTTTATTGTACAGCAATAAAAGAAATGGAACAGACTGCCTGATACTTGTCAAAGCCATTCTTTGCATGAGCCGTTCATGAGGAAAACTTATAAAGTGGCCTAATGAATTTAGAGGACAGAAAGGGAAGGGAGAATGATTTTTTTCTTTTAAGCTAAAACACATGTAAAATTTAAATAACTTATTTTTCATTATTACCTAGTGTATCTCCTTTATGTATAATTATAAAGTTTTAAAAAAGTCCCGCAAGTGGAAATAAGTCAAGCTGGACCTTTTGTGTTATCCCAGTTTCTCTCACACTTATGTTGCTATGTATGATTATCTATGTACGGTATTTGTGTATTCCTGAATAAAACTTACTTATTGTGGACTGTTTTGTCTTATAATATATTGTGGGCCTTCAAATCTCGATTCTCCAGGATGCGACCCCACATACAGTCCACTACACCCAGTACTACTTAATGATAGGCGAACAGGGATTGTGGTGTTAGGTGAAACTCCCAGTAGATTTTATCCCTTGCCGGGGATTGAACATGGACACTCACGGACCCGAACCATGGGACACCCCTTCAATCCAAGCTAGTACATCTGTGAATGAATAAGATGATAACAGTATTCGAATGTAGACAATGGACTCGTAAAAATTTCCATTCAGCAAGAGTGTTTAAAAAACAGAGGGTCCAGGATATGGACTTGTCTGTTACAAGTTAAAACGTGTGGTCTGACCTGCCAGCGAAAAACTGAATATTCATACTATTTAATTGAATTTCTCCTTTACTGGTGGCATTTATTTTTGGAACATCTTGATTGTTGATAGCACAGTTTCTGGACAACACTAACTGTGTGTTTTCCTGTCGGAGTTTGGCTCATAACGAAGAGGTCCAGAGTTCAAATTTCTGGGCGAGGCAAGATCGTTATGTTTATTTAGGTAACAGGTTCACATAAATACAGTTACACAAATTAGTATTATATGTATAAATTACTTTGGTTAAGCTATGAAAACTCAGACAAAGTTGATGTGTGAGCATGGACTTTCCTTCCTGCTGCTCTTGTAGGCACCTGTGTCTTGTTTGGCTGTTATGGAAGTCATCCTGGGAAAGGCAAGATGAATGTGCTTGTTTTCTTGTATATACAATGCCCCTATTTTTGGATTTGTGTTTAGTTATTGAGCAGAGATACACACATGGTATCAGCAGCTGCTGGGAGCAGTGGAGTGAGGCAGCCGTGTTCTACCCCGGACACAATCTGTGCTGATGAGTCAAGGATGCACCCTGTGCCCAAGAAGTGAAGTGATGCACTGTGCCCAAGAGTCATGGGTTTACAGTCTGTGCCTGTTAACGTCATGTACACAATTTATGTCCGTAAGTCAATGGCACATTCCAGTGCCGTGAGCAAGAACACAATCTGTGCCAAGAGTAAAAGACAATTCTGGGCGACAATGAGTCGAGGGACCAGTCTTTGCCCGTTGAGCCTGACAACACACACTAGCTAATGTGCCCAGATGGGCCCAATTGTGGGGCAGGCCAAAGCTACTAGTCGTGAGTGAACTTCAGTCACAAGGAATTGACTGGAAAAATTGGACCTCACTGGTGCAGAACTTGGTGGTCCTAAAATGATGAAGGTGGTACTGACAACGTCATACATTAAAACTGAGTCATTCTGAAACATATGGAAATCTTTATTGGAAGAAACGTTTCGCCCATAAGTGGCTTCGTCAGTCCAATATAAAACCACAGTGGGCGAATACGTTCTTCAATAAAGATTCCCATATGTTGCATTAGTGTCTCAATCTTCAACTTGTCTGTTTTTCAAAAACCATTTTATCGCACTCGTGCATCAGCCGTTAGGACACAACCAAAGAGTAGGAGAGACGAGCCAGCATGATCTGGACCTAGTATTCACCTTGAGTAGTTCAGACATTGAGGACATCACATATGAAAGGTCCTCGGAGCTAGTGATTACGTGGGTCCTGAGCTTTAGTATTAAGTAGAGTTACAGGTGGAGAGGGCAGCAGTAAGGGAAGGTCGAGTGAAGCCAAACTACAAAAGAGGGAGGCTAAACAGCATGAGGAATTTCCTGCATGAAGTTAGTGGGAAAGTGAAACTGGCAGGGAAATTCAGTAAATGAAATGATGGAATATGTGACAACAATATGCAAGGAGAGAGGAGAGATTCGTACCCATGGGCAACTGGAATAATGGGAAGTGCCAGGACGAGCCCCTGGTTATCCAAAGGTGTAGAAGAATGACTAAAACTATATTGAAGCTAGAGAATGGAAGAGTTTAGAAGGCCATAAGGACCCAGGAAAATATAGGAGATTTGTTGAAGAGTTAGAAATGAATATGCACAGATAAGGTGGGAGAGAGGCCTCCATACGGACATTACGAAAATGACATAGCAACGATAACAATTGACCTGTAGATATTGTACAGTCACATCAGGAGTTAGTTTAGTTATCTATCCGTTATTATGTTACCCCATACCCGTCCTGTGGGCGGTATATAAAATAATTATTACAGGGTACGTAATAGGTCCAGGGGCTGGACACCAAAGTTATGATAATGAAACAAATTACAATGGTATGACCATACACACGTCCAACCTGCGGATTTACAACTGTATTGAGTTATAACTCAAATATTTTTTTATTTAAAGTGAGCAAAGTCAGGGTATTTTTTTCCAGAATGGCTTGTAATATCCACTGTCTGATAAATACTTTGACATATCTATAAACATTTCTGAAACAGTCTGTCCATGAATTCAATAATTTTTTATCACAGTCCATTAACTAATGACGCAATGTGTGGAAATAGTCCATCTGGCAAAGTTTACATTTTCGTTTGCTATGAATCTGGAGGTGGGAATTATACCTCCCAAAGATATTTGTAACCCAGCCGGATAGCCGAGGAGGTAATGACATTCAAGAGTTTTCTTATTTTCTTGGATCACCATTAGAAGATGTGGCTCCTCCTGCAGGATAGAATGATGATAGATGGATGACTGGTGTCATTCGCATTGCTATAAAAAAACCGACAGGATTGAGATAATAAGACCTTCAAAACTAGGGATGCCAAGCCCATTATGACACCTTTCAGGTCGTTGTTCTATCTAGGCTGGAATATGCTTGACACTAAGAGCCTTTCATGGCAGTTGAAGTTGCTGGACCTAGAAATTTGTACAGAGAACCTCACGGCGCGCATATCAGATAAAACACATCAATACTGGGAGCGCTTGAAGTTCACTGAACCTAGTACTCACTGGAACGCAGGCGGGGGGGGAGAGATACCTGGTTTAATACATCTGGAAAAATCGCTTGAGGGACTAGTACCGAATTTGACACGAAAATCACTCAACATACGAAAGCAAAAGACATCGGATGACGATGCAACTCCCCCCATGGAAAAGCAGGGGAGTCACTAGCACGTTAAGAGACATACATAAGTTTCAGGGGCCCAAGACATGGTCAACTTCCTCCAGCATACATAAGGGGGATTATCCCCTATAGACCCCTGGCTGTCTTCTATCAGGACACTGGGACAGCACTAAAGTCGGTTTAACTGACCAGCCCGGGCTGTGGCTCGTACGTTGGATTGCCGTTGCTAGCCAGTAGAGTAAACTGTATGATTTGATCTGCTCTGATACACCAGGGGGGCTTGGTCACAGTCCGGGCCCGGGGGGTTGTCCCCCGGATCTACTTCTCAGGGGTTAAACTCAAGGTAAACTCCAGTCTCCCTGAGTCTTGCGTCAATAAAGTTCTGTTGAAGTGCTTTTCATATTATTGTTCTCAAACTGCTAAACTGACCCAAGCCTTGATTGTAATCTACTCGTTCTCTTTTTGCAAAGCACATTAATTTGGCCAATTCGTCAGCTGTTCTATTCATGCATCTGAAGACCTTTGTGATTGGAATCCACTGAAGGTGCACTCTGTCTCCAGTGTCTAAATTCATACAAACCCGTGTTTGGCTTCTGACACTAGGTTGCATGCCAACTATTTATACTTGTAATGAGGTGAGGAGGAACAACAGCCTAGGACCAGTATTCAAGGCTGTGGAAGGTTGGGTCTGGGATACCACAGAAACGACCGGAAAGTAGGAATTTTGTGAGAGCTCAGTATATGATTTATGAGAATATTTACAGTGGAGAGAGAAAGGACCACAAGAAGCCCAGAGTGGTGGTGTACACATAAAGTGCTGGTCACAGTACATACACACCGAGGAGGTGGGGCCAAGACAACATCTCTCGTGGGTTTATAAGAGTCGGCGCCAGAGGTGCTCTCTGTGAGACTAACAATAATCTTAAACACATCTATAAAACAGGGACGGCTAACCTAGGTGTGGAAGACAGCCAACTGTAGTCCTAATTTTTAAGAATGAGACTAAATCACACAGCACTAATCTATAGACCAGTGTCACTGACATGTTATAGTTTGGCAAAGTCATGGAGAAGATTATCGGGGCAAGTGTGCTGGAGCACTTGAATGGGAATGAGATCTATTCACGTTAACCAGCACGGAGTTCAGGGAAGGAAATTCCTGTGCACAAAACCATACTGGAGGTTCTCAAGTAGTTGGCAGTAGACATAAGGATGTGAAGGGTGGATTGATTGCATTTTCATGGGTTATAGAAGGCTTTTTGACACAGTTCCACACAAGAGTTTAGTGCAAAAGATGGAATGACCAGGCATGGTATAACCTGCGAGAAGGCACCGCACTGGATAAGAGTATTACCTGACAGGTTGACCAACAAGTCATGTGCACATGAAGAGGTGTCAGAGTGGGCACTTGTGAATTAGTGCTGTTTCAGGTTTATGTGAATGACACGTCGGACTGGATTCAGATTCAGTCGGTCTCTGTTTGCTGACGATGTGAGCTAATGAGGAGAATTCAATCAAATTGAGATCTGGCAGGCTATAAAGGAATTGGACGGGCTGCAAGCCTGGTCCAGCAACTGGCTCCTGTAATAATGTGGTAGGGAAATTACCGAACAATTTGTAAAGTTAAAGGACACAAGTAGCAACTAATGTGACATTTTTATTGTGGCAACGTTTCGCTCTCCAGGAGCTTTGTCAAGTTGGTCAACTGGCTCCTGGAGTTTTACCCACATTAATTGCTCAAGCATGAAGATCCAGGGAAGGGCTGAGAGACGCAGACAGTGTCACGGTCAAAGGATCAAAGACCTGATCAAACTTCACTTAGGAAACAGGATTTGGAGTGTGTATAATACCGAACACAGGTCCTGAGGCACCACTTCAACCAAATAACGCTGCAGCATATGGGGCAATAGTGAACTTAGAACAGGCATTTCGACCATCTCTGTAAGGAGTCGTTCCGGACCCTTTTTACACGTATGCGTCTGGCCCATACTCGGAGTTAAAGCAACACCTGTTTGGAAACCCGCCACCTGGCCACAGCCGGCAGATAAATTAGAGAATAGAGAAATGTGCAAAAAGTTTGCCAACCGAGGACTAGTCCTGAGCAAGGGGCATGTGCTACGTAGGAGACGTTATGGGACTCCAATGACGAACCTGGTGGATTGGAGGGACACGGGAGAGGACATGTAGCGACATACAAATATACTGAGAGCAATGACAAGCTTGGGTGGTCAGAGACAGGATATTCCATAGATGGGACATCAGCAACATGGGGTCACAATTGGAAGTTCAGAAGTTGAAGACTCAGCATGCGTCACAGGGATGTTAGGAAGTATTTCTTTCAGTCAATGAGTTGTTAGGAGTGGTATCTGGAAAGTGTGGTAGTGGGTGGTAGGGCTACCATACATAACTTCAAGAAGAGGTATGATAAAGCTCATGGGAAGCAGCGGGAAGTGTGGGGCCCCCAATGGCTACCTGTGAATAGGAGGGTCCAGGAGTTATGATTCGCCTCCTGTTACCAGGGTGTCACGAGCACGTATCGAGACCATACAATAAGTTGTATGGGGCCCGAGATTGTTCAACTGCCTCCCAGACAACATAAGGGGGGATTCACCAAAACTAGACCCTGGCTGTCGTCAAGCTGGCAATGCGACAAGCACATATAAGTCAGTCCGGATCATAGCCGGGCTGTCGGCTCGTACGTTGGTCTTGCATGAGCCAGCAAGCTAGACAGCCTGGTGTTGATTCTGGCTCTGATCCTCCAGGAAGGCCTGGTCTACAGACCGGCCGCGGCGGGCGTTGACCCCACTGGTACTCTCTCCAGGTTTGAACTCCAGGTTAACAATATGGTGAGTATATTTTACGGTAAGTAAGTATAAATACTTCTGTATATTTTCGGACGCTCATTCCCAGCTTCCAACTACATTATTAAAATCATAGAACAAAACACAGGTAATAAACATTCGTAAATACAGCCGACTCTTAACAAAGATTAGTTGGTATTAATATGATTAAGACCCGTGTCTCGCGAGACATTTGTCATGTCTCCTGGCGAATATTTCAACAACCATCAACAACAAACTACAAACAACAAAAAAAAAACAACAACAAAACAAACAACAACAACAACAACACAACACAAAAAAAACAACATCAACACAACAAGTCTTTAAACAAGATAATGACAGTTTTATTTTAGAAGAAGTGATTTATTGGAATATTTCAAGTCCAGTATTAAATTGCAGTATTTACTGAATAATAGACGCAAGTTATATGCACTGTATGACGTATTTATATAAGCATATATAATGTAAGAGTTTTCGTTAGTTTCTATTTTAGGGATTTAGGTATTCTTGTCTGGTGGTGGAAAAGTTACCGTTCAACCTTAATGTCATCGTGTTGCTCGTGAGGTTTTTATACCCCATTAGCTAACGAACCAGCATGAATAGACATATAACAGCATCATATATCGGTGCACAATTGCTGACACATAATTAATCACTGTTTCACCGTAAAGAAAAATGGGGGACAGAAATGTGATACTGTTTTCAAAGCAGGTGGACAGGTTCTTAGCTTCGAACTTGAGAACAATAGCCTAACCTATATAACGGGAAAATTTTTGTATCAATAATTGCGAGTCAGGATAGTAGACTATCTTGAAAAGCATAAATTAATCAATGAAATCTCAGCATGGTTGTACAAAGGGCGTTCATGCCTATTGAATTTATTTAACTTTTCTCTCTCTGGTATTTGAGGAGGTAGATATGTAAGAAATAAGATATTGTGTATATGACTTCAGTACGGCTTTTGACAGGGTTCCACATCAAGAGGCTATTGTGGAAAATTAAGGCACATGGAATAGAGGAGAAATTTTTTCCTGGATAGAGACATGGTTACAAATAGGCAGCAGAGAGTTTGCATAAACGGGTGAAAAACTCATGAGCCTAATCCACTGGACTCGAGCTAGAGTCATCCACAACCATCGTAGTCCTTGGGTATGAGAGTACAACATCTAAGCTCCGGATGGATGCGCTGCTCTTAAGGCATTGTATGGTCCAAGTGGTTTAAGGCTTCCTAAGTTTTCGCCCACATGAGGCAGCCAAAGCAGCATGTGTTTCGAGTCCTTTGGCTAGTCGCTGGGTTGTTTTATATATCGACACACTCACCCACATATATATGTATATATTTATATATTTATATTTATTATATTTATATATATTTATATATATATTTATATATAATATTATATATATTATATATTTATTTTTTTTTTTTTTTTTATTTTTATTATCACCACCGGCCGATTCCCACCAAGGCAGGGTTGCCGAGAATAAAAGAAAATACTTTCACCATCATTCCACTCACATCACTGTCTTGCCTGATGGGGGATTTACACTCAGTTTTTTAAACTGTAACGATTAAACCCCTCTTCAGTGTGCAAGGCACTTGTACTTCCCATCTACCAGAACTCAAGTCCGGGCCTGCGGTTTCCCTGAATCCCTTCATAATGTTATTTGCTAACACTCCACAGCACGTCAAGTTATATTAAATCATTTGTCGCCATTCACACTCCTTTCAACACGCTCACTCATGCCTGCTGGAAGTCCCAAGCCCCTCGCACACTAATCCTCCTTTACCACCTCCCTCCAACCCTTCCTAGGCCGACCCTCACTACCCCGCCATTACATTCCCACTACAGGAATGTTTCACTCTTGAAGTCATCTGTTTCGCTCCATTCTCTCTACATGTCCGAACCAACCTCTACTACCCTTCATCTGCCTTCTGGACATACATGTTTCGCGTTTCACAGCTCATTCATCTAACTGCACTTACGTCGATTCGTACGGACATTTTATTCCCATACTATAATTTGCACATCAGTAATGACTTCATACCCTCTGCCTCCAGCCCGTTCTCATCGCTGCTTCATTCATTCTCCCAAGCTTCTCACCCATTTAAGATGCCGTTGGTTTTTTTTAAAACTGATACTCTATCATACATTACCCTATTTGCCTCCAAGGAACCAAAGTTCTTGTCAACACAGACTCTATGTGCACACCACTCACCCTTTTTTCCCTCATACCAAATTCCTATGATTCACCTCATCTTTCTTAGACCCAATACGCTGACTCGTCCACTCCAAAATTTCTGGATATGACGTTCACATCCTCCCATTATCTCTCCATCCATTTCTGTTATCAATTTTCATCACTATATTTTTGTTTTCATCATAACCTTAACTCTTTCCTGTTATTCCACTTAATTTTCTTCTTTTGCACACCTACATATTCATCCACCAATCTCTGCTACTTCTCTTCAGAATCTCCCAAGAGCACGTGTCATCAGCAAAGAGCAGCTGTGGAAAACTACCAACTTTGTGTGTGATGATTCTTTATCTTTTAACTCCACGCCTCTTGCAAGACCCTCCGCATTTACTTCTCTTACAACCCCATCTATAAATATATTAAACAACCACGGGTGTCAATCAAACATCCTTGTCTAAGGCATACTTTTACTGGGAAAAAAATTCCCTCTTTCCTCCATACTCTAACTTGAGCCTCACTATCCTCGTAAAAAACCTCTTCAATGCTTTCAAGTACCTACTCCTACACCATTCACTTTGCAAATCTGCCACATTGCCCCCCCACCCCTAATCCACCCTGTCATACGCCTTTTCCAATCCATAAAATGCCACAAAGACCTCTTTAGCCTTATCTAAATACTGTTCACTTATAGTTTCACTGTTAAAAAACCTGGTCCACACACCCCCTACCTTCTATAGCCTCCTTGTTCATCTGCTATCCTATTCTCCCGTTTACTCTTAATTCTTTCAATTATAACTCTACCATACACTTTTACAAGTACAGCTCAACGACTATCCCCCTATAATTTTTGCACTTCTTTTATTCACCTTTGACCTTTTTTAACATAGGAACTATGCATGCTCTCTGCCAATCACTAGGTACCTTACCTCTTCCATACATTTATTAAAATAATTGCACCAACCACTCCAAAACTATCATCCCCACCTCGCTTTTAACATTTCTATTTTATCCCATCACTTCCCGGCTGCCTTACCCCATTTCATTTTACCTACTGCCTCACGAACTTCCCACACTCACAACTGGACTCTTCCTCCACCTCCTACAGATGTTATTCCTCCTTGCCCTATACAACGAAATCACGCTTCCCTATCTTCATCATACATTTAAACAATTCCTCAAAATATTCTTCATCTTCCCAATACCTCTAACTCTCCATTTATAACTCTCCTCTCTATTTTTTAACTGACAAATCAATTTTTCTCTAGCTTTCTAAACTTGTTAGTCTCACTCCAAAACCTTTTTCTTATTTTCAACAATATTGTTGATAACATCTCTCACACTCTCTTCATTTGCTTCTCTTTTTACATTGCTTCACCAACTCTCTTAACCTCTGTCTTTTTTCCTTATACTCTTCCACTCCTTGCATCACTCTTACTTTGTTAAAAAAAACTTCTATATGCTAACTTTTTCTCCCTTACATACTCTTTTACATCATCATTCCATCCAATCGCTCATCTTCCATCTGCACCCACTTTTCTGTCTAACCCACAAACTTCTGCTGAACTCTCTAATCTAATTTTAAAACCTACCCATACCTCTTCGACCCCCATTGCCTCTATATGCTTCATTAGCCCATATATCCTCCAATTGCTGTTTATATCGTACCCTAACTGCCTCCTCTTTTAGTTTAATAAACCTTCACCTCTTCTTCCCTGATGCTTTCTATTCTCCTTGTTTCCCATTTACCTTTTACTCTCAGTGTAGCTACAAACTAGAAAGTGTGCTGTTTTATCTGTGGCCCTCTATTACCATTATTTTATATATAATACTATATATTATAATATCTTTTATACATTTATATTATGTATATATATTATAGATAATATTTATATATATATATATTTATTATATATATTTTATATAGATATATATATATATATATATTTATTTACTATTATTATTTATATCTATATATATTTATATTTATATGCAAAACAACCACTCTCCTGAAATTATAGAGTAACTTCCAAGCGCTTTCGTGTCTACTCACATTATCAAGGACTATGAAAGTTTAAAGCTTACAAGGGATGCTATATATGGGTTCTGGCCAGCACCTCACTATCAGATCCCACAACGGTTAAACTACTGGACGCAGCGCAGACCCAACTTGGTTAGGTCCTTTGCAAAAAACTCACCCCACATACTATTCTACCCAAGGAAAATATATAAATTATTTGTCCAGTGTATTTTATTTCTTCCCAAATTCTATAGTATTTATGGATCTTCATTTATTATAAACCAATGGAATTATCATATTAGTGTCAAAACTGCTTTTTTTGAATCAAAATTCAATTTATTCCTGTCGGACCATGGGCTTGAAGATTGAGACACTTATGCAGCATATGGAATCTTTAGTCAGGAAACGTTTCGCAACATGTGGCTTCTTCAGTCCAATACAAAGAGGATAGGCGTAAGGAGTGGTGGTAGTATTGTGGTTAATCTGTCCCTCTGCCTGGAGTTCGATTGTGTTCAGCTCCATCAATCTTGTAGAATGTACAGCTTAGGGCCGTAGTCGTGGCTCTTATTTATCTGTAGTGAGGTGAGGTGATGCTGGGCGGCAGGCGGGGTCATAGTGGTATCATCCACTAGTAGAGTAGGTCTTCGTCCAAGGTTGAACAAGTGTTGAAGAATTTCTTTGTAATCAAGATCCATGATGCTGAAGTGTCTGGACAGTTGTGAAGAATGTGTTTTGTAAAACGACTAGTTGAAGATTGAGACAATTATGCAGCATATGGTATCTTTACTCAGGAATACGTTTCGCCACACAGTGGCTTCATCGTTCCCATTACAAAGAGGAAGGCGTAAGGAGAGGTGGGTATGAGGCTAATCAGTCCCTCAGCCTGGAGTCGATGTGTTAGGCCACTCAAAATTTCTAACCTTTAATATTAAAAAAAACATAGACTTGGTTGATTAATTAAGTCCTTGACTGACTTTAAATGATTTTAACTTGGTTAGTTTTGATGTTACTCTCCTTGTTTACGGAAAGTTCTGTTGATGAATTTATTAGTTTTTATCTGAAGAATCAGTTAACTTTGATTTACCATCTGCCTGTTTCCTACTATCATTAAAACTTATTAACTTTGCATTGTTGATGCAAAATTTGCTATTTAATGATAAATTTTACCACTCAGAGTTTGGTTATGGCAATGGGGAATCCTTTTCTCTGTTTCTTAGTAACCCGATACATGGGAGATTTTTTGTAACTAGGTTACTTTTAACACAATCCTCCCTAATAGAGCTAAATGGTTCAGTTATGTGATTTTTTGTGGGGGGGGGGTGATATTTTGTGTCTTTATGCCCAAAAAAGTAGTTTTACACTCATTTTTTTCCTTGGAAAATTAAATAGCTTAGCCCATTATTAAACTGTACTGCTTGAGTTTGAAGAAAATAACTCATTGCTTGTCTAGATGTTTTAATTATTAAGGTGTAATAATGAATTCAAATTTAAAATTACAGAAAACCTACAAATAACTGTTCCTTATGTCAACTATTATTCCTAGCATCAAGATAGAGTCATAACTGTCTGTTTTCTCATCAATGTTTCTGAGATCTTTACGAATTTGTAGTCCTGAGTTCATAGATGAGAAAATATCCAAAATTTATGAAATAGGTAATGATTTAAAATACCCAAGAAATGTAATTGATAAATCTTTTAAAGTTGCTAGAAATACTTTTTACAATCCAAAAAGGGACAACCAGCCTTATTCAACTAAAATATGTTGGTTCTCCCTTACCATTAAAACTTGGTTGACATGCCTTCTCTTCTTAAGACTTTTAATATTTAAGTTGTATTCAAAAATCTTGATACAGTAAAAAAAACTTTTGATAAAGAATTCCCCCAAAATGCTGATGGATGTGTCTATAAGATTCCTTGTAAAATTTGCGATAAAGTTTATTACGGTCAAACTGGTAAAAATCTCGAACTAAGATTAAAACAACATAAATATAGCATTAGAACTGGACAAGATTCCAATGCTCTATTTATTCATGTAAGAGATTTTAACCATCCAATTGATTTTCAAAAAGTTGAGAAAGTAGTATCAAGCAAGTCCATGGTCGACAGGAATATAATTGAATCTTGTTTCATAAAAAGCAGTTTTGACAATAATATGAATATTTCCTTTGGTTTATATAAATTAGATCCATTTATAATTAATAGAATTTGGGAAGAATTTAATAATACACTGGACAAATAATTTTTAAATTTTCATGGGTAGAATAGTTTGTGGGGTGAGTTGTGCAAAGGACCTATCCAAGTTGGGTCGGCGCGCGTCAGGTGTTTAACCGTTGTGGGATCTGATAGTGAGGTGCTGGCCTGACCCCTTATATAGCTTCCTTGTATGCTTTACTTTCATAGTTCCTTGATAATGTGAGTAGTCACGAAAGCGCTTGGAATTTCTCTATTTTTTCTGAGTGGTTGTTTTGCATATTCCGAAATCACCTGTTTACTGTGATCTTATTGCATTATATATATTTTATATATATTATATATATATATTATATATATATATATATATATTATATATATTATATATATATATATTGGAGTAGTAGGTTGGTAGACAGCAACACCCAGGGAGGTACTACCGTCTTGCCAAGTGAGTGTAAAACGAAAGCCTGTAATTGTTTTACATGATGGTAGGATTGCTGATGTCTTTTGTCTGTCTCATAAATATGCAAGATTACAGGCATGTCTTGCTACTTCTACTTACACTTAGGTCACACTACACATACATGTACACGTTTATTTATACACACTCATCTGAGTTTTCTTTGATTTTATCGTAATAGTTCTTGGTCTTATTACTTTTTCTTTTTATATCCAGGGGGAAGTGGAAATAAGAATCTTTCCTCCGTAAGCCATGCGTGTTGTAAAAGTCAACTAAAATGCCGGGAACAATGGGCTAGTAACCCCTTTTCCTGTAAAGATTACTAAAAAGAATAATAAGAAGAAAATTGTCAAAGTGGGAAGTCTGAAGGGTGCGTGGATGTTGTGCAAATGATAAGAAAGAGATGATTGTGATGTTGGGAATGAGAAGAAACTGGATGTCCGGGCTTTAAGTGAAACAAAGCTGAAGGGGTGGGAGGGTTTCAATGGAAAAGGAATAAATGGGATTAGGTCAGGGGTTTCAAATACAGTTAGAGCTAAAGAAGGAGTAGCAATAAGTTGAAGGATAAGCTATGGCAGGAAAAGGGGGATATAAATGTATTAATTCAAGGATTATGTGGAGTAAAATAAAGATTGGATGTGAAAAGTGGGCTATAGTAAGCGTGTATACACCTGGAGAAGAGAGGAGTTTAGAGGAGAGAGAGAGATTTTGGGAAATGTTGAGTGAATGCGTGGGGATTTTTTGAACCAAGTGTGAGAGTAATGGTGGTTAGGGATTTCAATGCAAAAAGTGGGAAAAAAATGTTATGGAGGGATTTAGTAGGAAAATTTGGGGTGCCAGGGGAAAATGTAAATAGGGAGCCTTTAATTGAGCTATGTGTAGAAAGAGATTTGGTAATAAGTAATACTATTTTATGAAAAAGAGGATAAATAAATATACAAGGTAGATGTAGCACATATAGAAAGTAGTTTGTTAGATTATGTATTGGTGGATAAAAGGTTGATGGGTAGGCTCCAGGATGTAATTTCAAGGGGGGCAACTGATATATCGGATCATTATTTAGTTGTAGCTACAGCAAGAGCAAAAATGTAGATGGGAAAAGAGGAAGGTGGCAACAAAAGTAAGAGGGAGGTGAAAGTGTATAAACTAAGGGAGGAGGAAGTTTGGGTGAGATATAAGCGACTATTGGCAGAAAGGTGGGCTAGTGCAAAGATGAGTAGTGGGGGGGGGGTTGAAGAGGGTTGGAATCGTTTTAAAAATGCAGTATTAGAAAGTGGGGCAAAAGTTTGGGGTTTTATAGGAGGGTGGGTGCAGGAGGAAAGAGGAGTGATTGGTGGAATGATGAAGTAAAGGGTGTGATAAAGAGAAAAAGGTAGCTTATGAGGGGTTTTTTACAAAGCAGAAGTGTTATAAGAAGAGCAGAGTATAATGGAGAGAAAAAGAAAGGTGAAGAGAGTGGTGAGAGAGTGCAGAAGGAGAGCAGATAAATGGAGTGGGAGAGGCACTGTCAAGAAAATTTTAATGAAAATAAGAAAAAAAATTGGAGTGAGTTAAACAAGTTAAGAAAGCCTAGGGAAAGTATGGTTTTTGTCAGTTAAAAACAGAGTAGGGAGTTAGTAGATGGGGAGATGGAGGTATTAGGTAGATGGCGAGAATATTTTGAGGAACTTTTAAATGTTAAGGAAGAAAGGGAGGAGGTAATTTCATGCACTGGTCAGGGAGGTATACCATCTTTTAGAAGTGAAGAAGAGCAGAATGTAAGTGTGGGGGAGGTAGGTGAGGCATTACGTAGAATGAAAATGGGTAAAGCAGCTGGAATGGTGGGATCATGACAGAAATTTTTAAAAAGCAGGGGGGATATAGTGTTGGAGTGGTTGGTACTTTTGTTTAATAAATGTATGAAAAAGGGGAAGGTACCTAGGGATTGGCGGAGAGCATGTATAGTCCCTTTATATAAAGGGAAAGGAGACAAAAGAGATTGAAAAAATAATAGAGGAACAAGTTTACTGAGTATATCAGGAAAAGTGTACGGTAGGGTTATAATTGAAAGAATTAGAGGTAAGACAGAATGTAGGATGGCGGATGAGCAAGGAGGTTTCAGAGTGGGTAGGGGATGTGTAGATCAAGTGTTTACATTGAGGCATATATCTGAACAGAATTTAGATAAAGGTAGGGAAGTTTTATTGCATTTACGGATTTAGAAAAGGCATATGATAGAGTGGATAGAGGAGCAATGTGGCAGATGTTGCAAGTATATGGAATAGGTGGTAAGTACTAAATGCTGTAAAGAGCTTTTATGAGGATAGTGAGGCTCAGGTTAGGGTTGTGTAGAAGAGAGGGAGACTACTTCCCGGTAAAAAGTAGGTCTTAGACAGGGATGTGAAAATGTCACCATGGTTGTTTAATATATTTTTAAGAATGGGGTTGCAAAGAAGTAAATGCTAGGGTGTTCAGGAGAGGGGTGGGTTTAAAATTATGGGGAATCAAATTCAAAATGGGAATTGACTGTTACTTTTTGCTGATGATACTGTGCTTTGGGAAAATTCTAAAGAAAAATTTGCAAAGGTTAGTGGATGAGTTTGGGAATGTGTGTAAAGGTAGAAAGTTGAAAGTGAACATAGAAAAAAGTAAGGTGATGACGGTATCAAATGATTTAGATAAAGAAAAATTGGATATCAAATTGGGGAGGAGGAGTATGGAAGAAGTGAATGTTTTCAGATATTTGGGAGTTTGACGTGTCGGGGGATGGATTTATGAAGGATGAGGTTAATCATAGAATTTATGAGGAAAAAAGGTGAGTGGGGCGTAGAGGTATATGTGGAGTCAAAAAAACGTTATCTTTGGAGGCAAAGAAGGGAATGTATGAAAGTATAGTAGTCCAACACACTTATAGGGGTGTGAAACTTGGGTGGTAAATGCAGCAGCGAGGAGGACGGTTGGAAGCAGTGGAGATGTCCTGTCTAAGGGCAAGTGTGATGTAAATATTATGCAGAAAATTCGGAGTGTGGAAATTAGGAAAAGGTGTGGAGTTAATAAAAGTATAGTCAGAGGGCAGAAAAAGGGCTGTTTAGGTGGTTTTGGGCATTTAGAGAGAATGGATCAAAGTAGAATGACATGGAAAGCATATAAATCTTTAGGGGAAGGAAGACGGGGTAGGGGTAGTCCTCGAAAAAGGGTTGGAGAGAGGGGGGAAAGGGGTTTTGTGGGCGAGGGGCTTGGACTTCCAGCAAGCGTGCGTGAGCGTTTTTAGATAGGAGTGAAAGGAGACTAATGGTACTTGGGACCTGACGATCTGTTGGAGTGTGAGAGGGTAATATTTAGTGAAGGGATTCCAGGGAAACCGGTTATTTTCATATAGTCGGACTTGAGTCCTGGAAATGGGAAGTACAATGCCTGCACTTTAAAGGAGGGTTTGGGATATTGGCAGTTTGGAGGGATATGTTTGTGTATCTTTATATGTGTATGCTTCTAAACTGTTGTATTCTGAGCACCTCTGCAAAAACAGTGATAATGTGCGAGTGTGGTGAAAGTGTTGAATGATGATGAAAGTATTTTTTTTTTGGGGGTTTTCTTTCTTTTTTGGGTCACCCCCGCCTCGGTGGGAGACGACCGACTTGTTGGATATATTTTATATTTATATATTATATATATATATATTTATAAAATTTATATATATAATATATTTATATAAAATATATATATATATATATATATAATAAAATATATATATATATATATATATATATATATATATATAATATATTTTCTACCTCTGTATGTTAGAAGTGATCAAGGTCCCAGGACCGAAACGTTTTCTAATAATATGTTATAGTGTTTGCTTACGTGTCTTTCTAAACCCAAATTGTCGGTATTTATTACCAAGGTTTATACCATATATTATATATATATATATATATATATATATATAATATTTTTTATATATAATATTATATATATATATTTTATATATAATATTATATTATATATATATATATTTATATATATATATATTATATATATATATATATATATATATATATATTATATATATTAATATAAAATATATAATATATAATATATAATAATTTTATATATATTCTTTCATTCAACACACCGGCGTATCCCACCCCAAAGGGAGGGTTTGGCCCAAAAGAAAACGAAAGTTTCTCTTTTAAATTTAGTAATTTATACGGGAGAAGGGGTTACTAGCCCCTTGCTCCCGGCATTTTAGTCGCCTCTTACAACACGCATGGCTTACGGAGGAAGAATTCTGTTCCACTTTCCCATGGAGATAAGAGGAAATAAACAAGAACATGAATTAGAAAGAAAATAGAAGAAAACCCAGAGGGGTGTGCATATATATGCTTGTACATGTATGTGTAATGTGACCTAAGTGTAAATAGAAGTAGCAAGATGTACCTGAAATCTTGGATGTTTATGAGACAGACAAAAGACACCAGTAATCCTACCATCATGTAAACAATTACAGGTTTTAGTTGTACACTCACTTGGCAGGACGGTAGTACCTCCCTGGGTGGTTGCTGTCTACCAACCTACTACTTAGTATCTATGTCCACAGCAGGACTCGAACCTGCAAACTCTGTATCAGAATCCATAGTACTTTACCACGGAGCCAGACCCAAGTCCGTGGTAAAGTACTGTGAACCTTGATACAGAGTTTGTATGTTCGAGTCCTGCTGTGGACGTAGATATAAAGTTTGTATGTATAATATATATATATATATATATATATATATATATATATATATATATATATATATATATATATTATATATATATATATATATATATATATATATATATATATATATATATGCAAAACAACCACTCTGAAAAAATAGAGAAATTCCAAGCGCTTTCGTGACTACTCACATTATCAAGGAACTATGAAAGTAAAGCATCCATCAGCATTTTGGGGGGAATTCTTTATCAAAAGTTTTTTTACTGTATCAAGATTTTTGAATACAACTTTAATATTAAAAGTCTTAAGAAGAGAAGGCATATCAACCAAGTTTTCATGGTAAGGGAGAACCAACATATTTTTAGTTGAATAAGGCTGGTTGTCCCTTTTTGGATTGTAAAAAGTATTTCTAGCAACTTTAAAAGATTTATCAATTACATTTCTTGGGTATTTTAAATCATTACCTATTTCATAAATTTTAAATCTTTTAAAGTTGCTAGAAATACTTTTTACAATCCAAAAAGGGACAACCAGCCTTATTCAACTAAAAATATGTTGATTCTCCCTTACCATGAAAACTTGGTTGATATGCCTTCTCTTCTTAAGACTTTTAATATTAAAGTTGTATTCAAAAATCTTGATACAGTAAAAAAACTTTTGATAAAGAATTCCCCCCAAAATGCTGATGGATGTGTCTATAAGATTCGATGGAAATAAATGGTATAAAATACCGACACAATGGAAATATAAACACATATGCAGTATAATGTGATCCTTTAGTGACTACGTTTCGCCCACACAGTGGGCTTTTTCAAGTCACAAACAGAACTACCTGGGGTGGAAGGAACGCGAGTATTTATAGTCCGGTTCAGAATGCTGAGGTCAGGTGGAGAATGCTGCATCTGATGATGTACCGAGTGGGGTTATAGAGTCTAAAAACTTGGGTAGCTTGGAAAGGAAATTGGATAAGTTTGTGAGCAGACCTTCTACAGTGTTCTTATGTGGGATAGCGATGAAGAAGCTTCTTGGCAAGTGGTTCAGTATGTTATAGAAGCCACTATTCTGGTTGAAGTTGTCGGATATAGAAATAAGTGATGATTCCAGGATTCTTCGGTATTGAGTGTTGTCTTCTGTGGCGATAAGTGTTGAGTTTCTGTAGTTTATCAAGTGGTTGTGTGAATTACGGTGTTGTACGCAGGCATTCCTTGTGTCGTCAGACCTGCTTGCGTATTGGTGTTCTGAAATACGTGTTTGGAGGTCCCTTGATGTTTCGCCCACGTATAACTTGTTGCAGTCATTACAAGGGATTATGTATACCCCTGCAGAGGGTGGAAGCTTGTCCTGTCTATCACTGGTAATGTCCTTGATGGTTGTTGTTGTGGAGGTAGATACTTGAAATGAGGTATTGGAAAAGATGTTGGAAACGTGTTTGGCAATGGAGTTGGTGGGGAGGACTATGTATCTCTTCTCGGCAGTGTCTTCTCTGGGTGTGTTGAAGATGTTTAATGCCCGTCGTCTGCAGTCTCTGATGAAGTGACGAGGATAGTGGAGTTTAGAAAATATTTGTTCAATTATAGTGCATTCATCCTCAAGAAACTCATTGCTGCAGATTCTGAGTGCACGTAGGAAGAAGCCTATAATTACACCACGTTTGGTTTTGGTGTCGTGGTGAGAGTAAAAGTGGAGAAGATCGTTTTGGTTGGTGGGTTTTCGATAGACTTTAAAACGAAGTTCGTGGTCAGCTTTGCAAAGCAGAACATCAAGGAAAGGAAGAGTGTTGTTGACTTCTTCTTCAAGTGTGAACTGAATTGAAGGCTCGACCTGGTTGAGCTTGTCTTGGAGAGCTTGAACGTTGAAGCGTCTAGGAGCTATGAGGAGAATGTCGTCAACATAACGGAGCCAGGTGACAGACGAAGGAATAATGGTGGAAAAAAACGTTGGGGCTTTAGATTTTCCCAATTTTTTAGGTTGCTAGGGCCGCATGAGTGGCAAACCCCTTGGGTAGTCCAAAAGTCTGGGGAAAGAGGTGATTTTCAAAAAGAGAAAACGAAAAAGCCAACATTTTAGTTAAACCAAGGTCGATAAAATCGTTGGGGGAATGGGAAGATAAAGTGAATGTAAATTTTCCTGCAAAAAGAGATCGATGGCTTGTTTTGTAGGTATTTTGGGTTTGAATGGGGAAAGTCCCCTTTCAAGGCGGGAAAAATTTTCTTGTTCCTGAGGGTTTGATTTTTGGGGAATGCAAAAATTCAAAAATTTTATTACGGCCCAAAACTGGAAAAAATCTCAAAAACTAAAAATTAAAAAAATTAAATATAGCATTAAAAATGGACAAGTTTCCCAATGCATATTTTTTCATGTAAGAGTTTTTAAACCACCCAAAATTGATTTTCAAAAAGTTGAAAAAAGTTTATCAAGAAAGCCCAGGGTGGGACGGGAAATTTAAAATTGTTCTTGTTTCATAAAAGCAGTTTTAAAATTTAATAAAATTTTTTTTTTGGGTTATAAAATTTTTAGACCCATTTAAAATTTAAAATTAGATTTGGGAAAGAACTTAATACACGGGGACAAATAAAAATTTTTTTAAATTTTTGGGTAGAATAGTTTGTGGGTGAGTTTTTGCAAAGGGCCCCTGCCCGGGGGGGGTGGGGCGCGCGTCGGTTTTTAAACCCTTTGGGTTGGGGAATTGTAGTGAGGTGCGGGGCCAAAACCCCTTATATGTTTCCCTTTGGATGCTTTATTTTCTTTTGTTCCTTGAAATGTGATAGTCAGAAAGCGTTTGGGGTTTTTCTCTTTTTTTTTCAGAGTGGTTTTTTTTTTGGCATTTTATATTATATAAATATTATTTTATTTTTATATATATATATTTATATATATTTATATATATTTTTTTTTATATATACAAATTAATATATATTTTTATATTTTATATATATATATATATATATTACTTTTAAAATTTTATATATATATATTATATAATATATATATATATATATAAAATTTTATAAAATTTATATCTTTAATTTTAAATATTAATAAAAATTAAAAACCAAGGGGACTTAAGTCATTAACAAAAAAACCCTGGGGCAGGGCGAAACTCGTTTTATTATAATTACAATAAAAATAAAAAAATCGTAAACCATTTTTGGCAAATTACGTGAAATCAGAAAACAATTTTTATGTACAATTATAAACTTGAACCCAATTTCCAAAAATAGTTTGGCTTTACCTACCCAAAAACCCAGGTGGAAATTTTTCTACATTGTGTACTAAAAAGGGCTATTTAAAAACGGCTAGTGGGAGACGCGGGAGACAGTGGAGAGACGGGGGGAGACAGGGGGAGAGGGGCAAAAGACAGTGGGGGGGACGTGGAGACAGTTGAGAGACGCTGGGGGACAGTGGAGAGACGCGGGGGGAAGTGGAGAGACGCGGGAGACAGTGGAGAGGCGCGGGAGACAGTGGAGGGGGACGCGGGGACAGTGGAGAGACGCGGGAGGGGAAATGGAGAGCGCGGGGACGTGGAGAGAGCTGGAGACGTGGAGGATGCGGGGGACGTGGGAAAGACCCGGGGGGACGTGGAGAGGGGCTGGGGACATGGGAGAGCGCGGGGGGGACGTGGAGAGACGTGGGGAAAGTTGAGAGGGCCTTTGGGGCCCGTGGAGAGGGCGCGGGAGGCAGTTTGGGGAGACGCGGAGACTTTGAGGACGCGGGAGGGCAGTGGGGAGACGCGGGGGACAGTGGAGAGACGTGGGAGACAGGTTTAGAGAGTGGAGACAGGTTTGGGGAGAAAAAACGGGGACATTTGGGGACGGGGAGACAGTGGGAAAAAGACGTGTAGGGGCAGTGGGAGACGCGGGGAGAGACAGGGGAGAAAAGACGCGGGGACCCGTGGAGAGACGCGGGGATAGTGGAGAGGGCGCGGGGGGGAAGTGGAGAGGGCCCCTGGGACAGTTGGAGACGCTGGGGGGACAGTGGAGAGAACCCGGGGGACAGTGGAGAGACACGGGGGAGACAGTGGAGAGGGCGTGGAGACAGTGGGAGGAGCGGGAGACAGTGGAGAGGGGGCGGGAGCAGTGGAGAGGCGCGGGGGGAAATGGGAGCGCGGGGACAGTGGGAGCGCGGGAGACAGTGGAGAGACGATGGAGACAGTGGAGAGGGGCGGGGAGGGCAGTTTGGGGAGCGGGGAGACAGTGGAGAGGGCGCTGGAAAAACGTGGGAAGGGGGAGACGGGGGGGACCAGTGGAGGGGACGCCCGGGACAGTTGAGGACGCTGGGACAGTGGGAGAGCGGGGGGAAGTTGGGAGACGCTGGAAGGGCAAATGGAGAGACGCGGGAACAGTGGAGAGAGCGGGAGGGGCAGGGAGAGAGTGGAGGGGGGCAGTTTTTAGAACGCTGGAGCAGTGGGAGGACGCGGGGGAAAGTGGGAGGACGCGGGAGACAGTGGGGGAGACGCTGTAGAAGTGGGGGGACGGGGAGGCAGTGGGGAGCGCGGGAGAAGTGGAGAGACGCGGGGGGACAGTGGGGAGGCCCCGGGGACAGGGGGGGGGAGACCCCTGGAAAACGTTGAGAGACGGGAGACAGGGAGAGACGCTGGAGACGTTTGGAAAAGCGCGGGAGGGCAGTGGAAGGGGAGCGTGAGACAGTGGGGAGACGCGGGAGAAAGTGGAGAGACGCGGGAGACGTGGAGAGACGCTGGAGGGCAGTTGGGGGAGAAGCTGGAGAAGTGGAAAAGACGGGGGGGACCCGTGGGGGAGACGCGGGGGACAGTTGGGGGGTCGCTGGGACAGTGGAGAGACGCGGGAAGGGCCCCCGGACAGACGCGCGGGACAGTGGGGAAAGGGACGCGGGGACAGGGAGAGCGCAGGGAAAAGTGGAGAAAAGCTGGAGACAGTTTAGAGCGTGGAGACAGTGGAGAGGGGGCGCGGGGAGCCGGGGGAGAGAGGGGAGACAGTGGAGGAAAGCGGGAGACGTGGAGAAAACGCCCGGGGGGACAGGGAGGGGACGCTGGGGAAATGGAGAGACGCGGGAGACAGTTTGGGGAGACGCGGGAGACGTTTGGGGAGACGCGGGAGAAGTGGAGGACGCGGGGAGACAGTGGGGAAAACGTGGGGGACCGTTGAGAGACGTTTGGGGACAGTGGAGAGAGCGGGGAGGGCGTGGGAGACGCGGGAGACGTGGAGAGGGCGTGGAGACAGTGGAGAGACGGGGAGACAGTGGACAGACGCGCGGGACAGTGGGAGAGGGGGACGTGGAAAAGACGCAGGAGACAGTTTGGGGAGGGCGTGGAGACGTTGAGAGACGTGGGGACGTGGAGAGACGCGGGGGACAGTGGAGAGGGCGCGGGGGGGACAGTGGAGAGACGCTGGGGACAGTTTGGGGAGGGCGCGGGGGGACGGGAGAGACGTGGAGCACTGGAGAGACGCGGGGGGGGGGACAGTTTGGGGAGACGGGGGGAGAAAAGGGTAGGGGACGGGTGGGAGGGGCAGTGGAGAGACGCGGGGACGTGGAGAGGGGGCTGGAGACAGTGGAGGAGCAGGAGACAGTGGAGAGGGCGCGGGAGACGTGGAAAAGACGCTGGAGGGGCTGGGGGGGACCCCTGGGGGACAGTGGGAAAAGACGCCGGGGGACAGTGGAGAGGGTGCGGGGGGACAGTTTGGGGAAAAGGGGGGGAGACAGTGGAGGGGACGGGGGGACAGTGGGAAAAGGGCGCTGGGGAAATGGAGAGACGGGGGGAGGCAGTGGAGAGACGCTGGAGGGCAGTGGGGAGAAGGGGAGGAAGTGGGGGAGGCCCCTGGAGACGGGAGAGAGCGGGGGGAGACAGTGGACAGACGCGCGAGAAAAGTGGGGGAGACGCGGGAGACAGTTGGGGGGAGGGGCAGGGAGCAGTTGGGGGGAGACGCTGGAGCGTTGAGAGACGTGGAGACAGTGGAGAAAGGGGCGCGGGAGACGGGGGAGGACGCGGGAGACAGGGGGGAAAAGACGCTGGAGACAGTGGAGAGACCCCGGGAGGACAGGGGGGAGGACGCGGGGGGGACAGTGGGAGAGACGCTGGGACGTGGGGAGGCGGGAGACGGGGGAGACGCTGGAGACAGTGGAGGGGCAGGAGGGAAATGGGGGGAGAAGCGGGAGAAGTGGAAAAGACGCTGGAGACGTGGGGGAGACCTGGAAGGGCAGTGGAAGACGCGGGAGAAGTGGAGAGACGCGGGGGGGACAGTGGAGAAGCGGGGAGACAGTGGAGAGAAGCGGGGAAAAAGTGGAGAGAGCTGGAGCAGTGGAGGACCGGGAGGACAGTGGAGAGAGCTGGAGAAGTGGGAGGACGGGGGGAGGAAAAAGGAGAGACCCGGGGGACAGTGGGGAGGACGCTGGAGACAGGGAGAGGCGCTGTAGGGCAGTGGAGAGGGGCTGGGGGAAGTGGAGAACGCTGGAGACGTGGGGGAGACGCTTGGGGACAGTGGAGAGACGTAGAGAATGGGGAGAGTGGAGAAGTGGGAGCGCGGGGCAGTTTAGAGACGTGGGGACAGTGGGAGAGACGCTGGAGGCAGGGAGAGACGCGGGGAAAACGTGGAGGGACGCTGGAGGGCCCTGGAGAGACGTTGGGGGACAGTGGGGAAAACCCCGGGAGACAGGGAGAGAGCGGGAGGACTGGTGGAAAAGACCGGGGGGGCAGTAGAGAGACGCGGGAGAAGGGGGGGGACGCGGGGGGGGACAGTTGGAGACGCCCGGAGAAAAGGGGGAAAAGGCGTGGGACAGTGGAGAGGGCGCTGGAGGGCAGTGGGGAGACGGGGGAGACAGTTTGGGGAGACGCCCGGGGGCAGTGGGGGAGACGCTGGAGAATTGGAGAGGGCGCTGGAGCCCGTGGAGAGCGCTGGACAGTGGGAGGGCGTGGGGGACAGGGAGAAAGGGGGGTGGGGGGGGGGAAGGGGAGGGGGGAAAACGTCCTTTGGGGACAGTGGAAAGGGGCGCGGGGGGACAAATTGGAAAGGGCGCTGGGACAGTGGAGGACGCTGGAGACCGTGGGGAGGCGCCGGGGGACAGTGGAGGGACGCCGGGACAGTTTGGGGAGACGCTGGGGACAGTGGAGAGGGCGCTGGAGACAGTTTGGGGAAGGGCGCTGGAGACAGTGGAGAGCGTGGAGGGAAAAGGAGAGACGCGGGAGACAGTGGGGGAGACGCCCGGGGGACGTGGAGAGACTCTGGAGCAGTGGGGAGGGCGCTGGAGACAGTGGGAAGAAAACGTGGAGGGCAGTGGAGAGGAACGGGGGAGACAGTGGAGAGGGCGGGAAGGAAATGGAGAAAACGCGGGGGAAGTGGAGGCGCCCCGGGGGACAGGGGGATTTGAGCGGGGGGGACAGTGGAGAAAAGGGCGCGGGAGGGCGGGAGGGGGAGCAGGAGACAGTCGAGAGACGCGGGAGACAGTGGGGAGAGCGGGAGGACATTTGGGGAGAGCCGGAGAAGTGAAGAGATGCGGAAAAGACAGTGGGAGAGACGCGGGGACGTGGGAAAAGCGGGGGGGGAAATTCGAGAGGCGCGGGGACAGTGGGGGGAGAAGCAGGAGACAGTGGGAGTGCGAGAGACAGTGAAAAGATGCGAGAGAAGGGGAAGAGATGCGGGGAGAAAGTGGAGAGTGGGGAGAGGGCAGTGGAGGAAAGGGGAGGGCAGTCGAGAGGGCGCGGGAGACAGTCGGGGAGACGCGGGGGGGACAGTGGAGAGAGCAGGAGAAATGGAGAGAAAGCGAGAGACAGTGAAAAAGATGCGAGAGAAGTGTGAAAAAGTGCGAGGGGGGACAGTGGAGGGGTGCGAAAAAACGTGGAGAGACGCGGGAGACAGTGGAGCGGGGGAGACAGTGGGGGGAGGGCGCGGGAGCAGTCGAAAAAAAACGCGGGGACCGTGGAGAGACGAAAAGGGGACGGGAGGAAAGCGGAGAAAAGTGGGGATGCGAGAGACGTGAAAAGATGCGGGGGAGACGTGATGGATGCGAGGGACAGTTTGGAGAGACGCGGGGGACAGTGGGAAAAGGGGCGGGGGGACAGTGGAGAGACGCGGGAGACAGTGTAGAGACGCGGGAGGGCGGGTGGAGAGAAGGGGGGGGAAGTGGGAGGACGCGGGAGGGCGTTGGGGAGGACACGGGAACAGTGGAGGGACGCGGGAACCGTTTGGGGGACGCGGGGGGACAGTGGAGAGACGCGGGACAAAATGGAGAGGGCGCGGGAGACAGTGGAGAGACGCGGAAAACAGGGAGAGATGCGGGAAAACAGTGGGAGAGACGCGGGGGGACAGTGGGAGACGCGGGGGGACAGGGGGAGACGCGGGAGACATGGAGGGACGTGGGAAAAAGTGGAGGACGAAAGGGGGCAGTGGAGAGACCCCGGGAGACAGTGGAGAGAACGGGAGACAGGGGGGAAAATGTATGTCACATTGGGGTTTTTGGTCGAGCTGCGGGAATTTTATTTACAAGAAATTAAGAACATAAGAAAGGGGAACACTGCAGCAGGCCTGTTGGCCCCTACTAGGCAGGTTCTTTTTCAATTCTCCCACCAAAAAAAAATTTTACGTGGGGGACGGTACTTAGCTCAGTGGGGAAGTGTACTTAGCTTTTGGGGAAAAGGGTAAGAAAAAAGAAAGGAGGGGAAAACTGCGCAGGCCTGTTGGCCCATACTAGGGAAAGTTTTACAATTTTATCCCACTAACAAAAAAAATTTTACCAAAACCCCCTTTTTTAAAGCCCCCAAGAAAAAAAGCTTTCCCATGTTCATGTCCCCCTAAGTCCAACCCCCCCCATCATGTACTTAAACCCAAACCCAAATTTTTTAAAATACCCAAAGTCCCAGGGCCCCAAAAACCCAACTAGGTAGGGCTGTTTCCCCTAAACAAAACCCTTTTTTCCCAAAAAAAAACTTTCCTTGTCCTTTCCCAAAAACAAAAAATTTTCTAAATTTTAAACCCTTACTGCGGGTTCTCTTTTGGAAAAAACATCCCCAAGCCTTTTTAATATCCCCTTTATTAATACCATCTTCCACTTATACACTTTGTTTAGGTTTTCCCCCCATTCTTTTCTTTAACAAGTGAATGTAACTTAAGAAATCTTCAATCTTTTTCAAAAGTTTTTTTAATGCTATGTATTTTAAAATTTTGTCAATCCTACGTGAATGTTTTTTTAAAGAAAATTTTTGGGCCCCTTCTGTAATATTGAGACCAGAATTTAACTGCTTAAACTAGGGAGGCCTTTTTAATGATGTTAAAGTGCAGTATGACCTTGGGCTTCTGTTTTCTTACAATTTTCCTTTTATATAAACCAGAAATTTTATTTGCCTTTTTTACGTTTCGCTTAGGATTGCTGTTTTTGGGTTTTAAAGGGTTTTGCCCCCCCACCATAACCCCAAAATTTTTTTTCGCAACTGTATGGTAAGTTTCTTTTTTTAACTTATAAGTGCTTGGGTTTTTGGAAATCCCGAGCTTCAGAAACCCTTTCATTTTTCTACTTTTAACTGATTGCCCCTTTTTTGACCCAAAATAGGTTTGTTTTAAAACCTTTGAGTTCCCTTAAAAATCTAAGTTTGAATCAATTTTCCCCCACCCATCTTGTGTCCTCGGGGAAATTTTCTCATATCAATAGTAATTTCCCTTTATCAAGATTTATTGGGTATTTATTATTAAAAAAAACAACGGGCCAAGACTGATTTCCCCTTTGGGACGCCCCTTGTTTCTGATCCCCACTCGGATTTAACCCCCCTTTATTTGGGAAATTCTGTTCCTGTCAGTGAGCCATGAATCGATCCACGGAGCACTTTTTCCCCAAAGCCCTGAAACTGCCCTTTCTTTAAAAAGGGCTATGGGGCGGAAATCTATAAATGCGGTTTCTAAAATCTAAGTAAAAAAATATAAATTCTTTTTTTGTGGTCAAAACCCCCAAAAACTTTTCGAAGAAAGTTTTTTTAAATTTTGTTAGACAAGACCGGGCCTCTTGGGAATCCATGCTGAGTTTCATTAATCAAGGGTATGCTTATCGAAAGGCCTTTCTTGGGAATTTGAGCTTAATTGACTCTAGTAAATTTTCGTACACTTTTAGGTCAGGTTATTGGGGGGGTAATTTTACGGTAACGGAAATTGTCCCCCGGTTTTTAAAAAAAGGGGAAATTTCATTAAACCATCTTCCACATTCGAACTACCCTGTTTTAAGAGATTAAATTTAAAAAAATTGTTAAAGGTTTTACCCGGGCTTTCATTTTGCATTCCCTTTAGAAAACCCCCAAAAAACCTCATCGGACCCGGTGACTTATTTTGCTTCAGTCTGTCTATCTGGGTTCACAACCAATTTTACTAGTGACGATGTTACATTAAAATTTTTCTTTTCTGGCCCCCTATAAAAAAATTTAATTTTCCGGAATTTATTAGTGTTTCCCGTGTAAAAAAAGAGAGAAAAAAATTTTTTAAAAATCGAGACATTTCATTCTCTTTTTCAGTAAGTTTCCCATAGTTTTTTTTTTAAAGGGGGCCCTTTTTATCTCTGGGTTTTGTTCATTTTCCCGGAAAAAAATTTTTGGGTTTGTTTTGAATGCCCAGCAACTTTTAATTTTTTTAGTCCCTTTTAGCTTTTCTTATCCCTTTTTTTTGTCCCTCTTAATGTCAATATATGATTTTTTAAAAAGACCCTGCCTCTTTTGTTTCGCCTATAAAATTTTCCTTTTTTTATGCCCCAGTAGATATTTTTAGGCCCAATTTTTATCCCTTTTTGGGGTTTTTTTTTTGATCTAATTTTTTTATTTGGGGTAAAAGTTCTTTGAGCGATGAAAAGTGTTTAGAAAACTGTCATATTTTTAGCTCTTTTCGTTACCCCCGTCAAAAGATGATAAGTTTCTCTAAGCCCAAACGTAATTGCTAAGCGAAAAAACTGGGACTTTAATGAGTTATCCCTACTTTCATACTTCCATTCATTTAAATGTAATTTGATTTGTGGTCGCTAGCCCAGTTCCTCCGAAAATTCTAAATTAATTTAAAAAGGGATTTTTTGTTTGCCAGAACTAAATCAAGCAGGTTTTTAACCCCCTTTTTGGTTTGTCACGAACTGGGTTCAAAAAAAAATTTAACTACTTCTAAGAAGTCGTATGATTTAAATTCCCCGTCAAAAAATTCCAATCAATATGACTAAAAATTAAAAATCTCCTTGAATTTCTACATTATGTGCCCCTTTTGGCCCCAACAATTTCCCCCATAGTAGTCTCCCCCGGTCCCCATCTAAATTTTTGGGGGGGGGTTTTACGCCTAAAATTAAATTTTTTTTTGCCCCCCTGAAAATTTTTACCCAAACAGACTTTGTATGTGTTACTTAAAACTTAAACCCGTTTTTTTTGCACAGTTCAAGGATCTCGGGGCATACAAAGCCACCCCCCCCCATTTCCCCCTACTTTAAACTACTTTGGAAAATTTTTAAAAACCCGAATGTGACATTCTGCAGGCATGTCCCCATTTTTTTAAATTAAAAACCCCGGGTTTAGTAAAGGCAAATTTCATCTATGTTACTGCATTGCAACTAGTCTCAAATCGTCCCTCTTATTCCCCGCACTGCGTTTTTGTGTAAAAAATTTCTTAAAGGGCCCTCCCCTCTCTTTACCCTTCCTGCCCCCTTTCTGTTATTCACTTAAAAAAAATTCTGTCCCTTTTCAAATTTGTGCCCCGGCTTTCCAAAAATTTCCCCTCATTTTGCCTATTACTAGTTCCCTAGTACTCATATTATACCCTGAGACTTCACAGTTTTCCCGCAAAAACCCATACCACTAACTATTCCTAGTTTAAAGACCTAACAGCTCCCTCCACTGCGTTGGCCAGAGCTCCCACCCCACACCTAGATAAGTGAACCCCATCCCTGGCATACACGTCTTTTTCTGCCATAGAAGAGGTCCCAGTTGTCAATGAATGTTACCGCATTTTCCTTACAGTATTTGTCCAGCCAGCAATTGACACCAATTGCTCTGGACAACCATTCATTTCCAACTCCTCTCCTCTCCTTCCTCCTAATTATCTCTATTGCTGACCTATACCTGCTAATCAGGTCCTCACTCCTACGTCTGCCAACATCGTTGCCTCCAGCACTGAGACAAAATAATAGGTTTGCTGCCATTACCTCTCATGATGTCACCCACATGGTAACAATATCCTTATCCAGCCCGGGAAAAAACACACTCTCTGCCTCCTACTCCTATCCTTCAAGCAGAAGGGCCCTATCCATGTACCTAACTTGGCTATCCCCAAAAACAATTTTTTTACCTTCCTTGGCGTCGCCTTCGTGAGCCCCCCAGTAGTCGACTCACATTCGTCAGGTAGCATTACACACTTGTGGAATTTGTAAAGGGACGTTCTCGATGGTCTTCGTTGGGGTTTTTAGGGATGTCTCACTCACGTCTGCCAATGCTTCCTTGGTGCTCGTTGTGGCATTCCCAGTAAAACACTCACATTCGTCAGGTAGCACGGAGAATTGTTGGAAGTTCCACGGTAGTCTTTGGTTTCTGGGTTGTTTTTGCCTCTCCAACCGTTTTCTTGATCTTCAGTTTGGTTCCATGTTGCCCAGCCACTGACCAAGCTCCCTCATAACCTGGGGACTCACAACAGAGGATTACTACGAATCCTTTTGTTCTCCTCCGTTATCGCCGTATCTCACCTTAGCAACTCTGACTCTTCTCTCAGCTGCGTAAAGTTGCTCTAGAGAGGGAAACCTGGTTCAGATTCACAGAGAGCACACAACAGGTCTTCACAGAGCTAAGTACACGTCACCACCCCTGTTTGTGTGCTCTCTGTGAATCTGAACCCGGAAAGCCCTCTCTTGAGCAACTTTACCAGCAGCTGAGAGGAGAGCTCAGAGTTGCTAAGAAAGGAGATTCGGCGATTAACGGAGGAGAAAAAGAGGATTTTGTAGTAATCCTCCTGTTTGAGTCCCCCGGTTAAGAGGGGAGCTTGGTCAGTGGTAGGGCAACATGGAACCAAGTTGAAGATCAAGAAAACGGTTGGAGAAAGGCAGAAACAACGAGAAACCAGAAGACTACCGTGGAAATTCCAACCCATTCTCGGTGCTACCCGACGAATGTGAGGTTTACTGGGAATGCCACAACGAGCACCAAAGAAGCATTGGCAGACGTGAGTGAGACATCCCTAGAAACCCCAACGAAGACCATCGAGAACGTCTTGACGAATTCTACAAGTGGTGTAATTCTACCTGGCGAAAGTGAGTCGACTACTCGGAGCATCACGACGGACGACGCCAAGGAAGGTAAAAACATTGTTGTTGTTGGGGATAGCCAGATTAGGTTACTTGGGTAGGGGATTCTGCTTGAAGGACAGGAGTAGTGAGGCCAGAGAGTGTGTTTTCCTGGGGCTGGGATGAAGGATATTGTTAGCCGTCTGGATGACATCATGAGAGGTAATGGGGCAATCCTATTATCTGTCACGTGCTGGAAGCAACGATGTTGGCGACGTAGGAGTGAGGACCTGATTAGCAGGGATAGGTCAGCAATAGAGATAATTAGGAGGAAGGGTGGGAAACCTGTCTATGTGGCTTTTGCCAAAGGGGAGGAGTTGGAAATGAAAGGGTTTTCCAGAGCAATTGGTGTCAATTGCTGGTGGACAAATACTGTAAGGAAAATGCGGGGAAAAATTCATTGACAAAATGGGACCTCTTCTATGGCAGAAATGACATGTATGCCAGGGATGGGGTTCACTTATCTAGGGTGGGGTGGGGGCACTGGCAACTGCAGTGGAGGAAGCTGTTAGGTCTTTAAACTAGGAATAGTTAGTGGTATGGGTTTTTGCGGGGGAAAAATGTGAAGTCTCAGGGGAGTAATATGTGTACTAGGAGAAACTAGTAATAGGCAAAATGAGGTGGATATTGGAAAGCCCGTGGCACTAATTGACAAGGACAGTAATAGGTTTAGTGGAATAACAGAAAGGAGCAGGAAGGGTAAAGAGAGAGGAGGGTCTTTAAGTATTTATTAAAAAATAGTCGCAGTGCTAGGAATAAGATGGACGAGTTGAGACTAGTTGCTAGTGCAGGTAAACATAGATGTATTTGCCATTACTGAGACGTTTGGGTTTAAAATCAAAAGTCGGACATGCCGCAAATGTCACATTCAGGTTTTAAATTGTTCCAAGTAGATAGAAGTAGGGAAGGGGGGTGGGTTTGGGTTGTATGTCCCAGATCGCTTGAACTGTTACATAAAAACGGGTATTAAGTCTGAAGTAACACATACAGATCTGGTTTGGATAGAATTTTCAGAGGGGCATGAAAAATTAATTTTAGGCGTGATATACCGTCCCCCAATTTAGAAAAGGGACCAGGGGAGATACTATGGGAGGAAATTGTTTAGGGCCACAAGGCACGATAAAGTAGTAACTCTAGGAGACTTTAACTTTAGTCATATTGGATGGAATTTCTTGACTGAGAATTTAGAAACATACGACTTCTTTGAAAGTAGTTCAGGATTGTTTTTTTAAGCAGTTTGTGACAGAACCTACAAGGGGTTTAATAACCTGCTTGACTTAGTTATGGCAGACAATGAATCCCTTTTTAATAATTTAGAAATTTCAGAGGAACTGGGTGCTAGCGACCCAAAATCAATTACATTTAGCATTTAAGGAAGTACGATAGTAGCGATAACTCAGGAACAGTCCCAGATTTTCGCTTAGCGATACGATGGTTTGGAACCTTATCATTGTTGAC
>NC_069409.1:304188-329883 GCF_026875155.1 Cherax quadricarinatus
CCGTGCGCAGTTTTGTGTGGGTCAGTGTCCGTGCTGAGTGTTGTGTGGGTCAGTGTCCCTGCAGCGGTTTTGTGTGCGCCAGTGCCCCTGCGCAGTGTTGTTTGGGCATGCCCCTGCAGCAGTGTTGTGTGGGTCAGTGTCCCGTAGCAGTGTTGTGTAGGTCGTGCCCCTGCAGCAGTGTTGTGTTGACCATTTGCCTGCAGCAGTGTTGTCGGGGCCCATTGGGCCTGCAGCAGTGTTGTGTGGGCAGTGTTCTGCAGGGTTTTTGTGGGGCAGTGTCCCTGCAGGGTTGTTTTTGTACCGGGGGCCTGCAGCAGTGTTGTGGGGGCCCAGTGTCCTCCCGCGTGTTGTGTGGGCCAGTGCCCCTGCAGCAGGTTGTGTGGGTCAGTATCCCTGCAGCAGTGTTGTGTGGGCGTGCCCCTGCAGCAGTGTTGTGTGGGTCAGTGTCCTGGCAGTGTTGTGTGGGTATGCCCCTGCAGCAGTGTTGTGGGGGTTTGTGTCCCTGCGCGTGTTGTGTGGGTCAGTGTCCCTGCGCGTTTTGTGGGGTCGTTTTCCTCGCAGTGTTGTGTGGGTCAGTGTCCGCAGCAGTGTTGTGTGGGTCAGTGTCCCGCGCGGGGTTGTGGGGGTCAGTGCCCCTGCATCGTGTTGGTGGGTCAGTGCCCCGCAGCGTGTTTTTTGGGGTCAGTGTCCCTGCATAGGTTGTGGGGGGTCAGTGTCCTGCAGCAGGGTGTGTGGGTCAGTGTCCTGAGCGTGGGTGTGGGTCATTTGTCCCTGATACATGGTAAAATGTGAGCAATACAGCCATTATTATCTCAAACACTTCCAAACAGGGGCTTTCACGTACTAAAGTACGCATGAAAACAGAAAAGGCCCCTTTGTAAATGTGAAGGGGTGGGTGCATGAGGGGATGTAGTAAAATTATAAAAAACGGTGCCAGGATTATTTTGTTGTAAAAAATGCACTTTGGCACAGTTGCCCTTTTGCAGGTGACATTGATTTACCTAATTTTAATACAAATGACCCATTCCCATTAAATGATTATGTTTTTTTAGAAAAAGGCCTTCACTTTATTCATGTCAATGAAAATCATTTTCCTAAATTGGCAGGTTTTAGGTTTTTTCAAAAACAAAATTAGGGGGCGGGTTTTAAAAACCATCTTGAATTTGGTTGGTGATACGGTGAGACACGAGGTAAAAATAGTGGTTACAATAAAAAAAGTTAGATAGGAACAAAAAAGGGTGGTGGAGTATGGCTAATTAAAAATGATTTAGATAAAACTCAAGCCCTGATTTAAATGCAAAAAATGGAGATTCTAGGGTTTAAAGTGTGCTTCCTAAGCCAAACCCATTTAGTAGGAACTATTCCCCCCTCCTACCCGGCCCAGTCTTGAAGGATTTTCCAGAGTCTTGTCCGGAGTTGAAAACAATTCGAGACAATAATACTGGGGACTTCAATATCTGTTTTCAGCAGCAAAATAAGGGCTATGCAAAAGGGTATAGAAAATTTGGATTAAATAGTTCATCAACAAATTTAATAACCCCCAAACCCCGGATACACAGTTCTCAGCCAAAATTGACCATTTTTGAAACCGCTCTGAGAACATTAGTCAGTCAGGGGTTATTAACCCCAAAGGGTTTGTGTTTTTATTTTTTTCTTTACTGACGGGAAAAACATAGGGTAGGATAGGCCTAACCCGGACAATAAAAATGAGGTCAACTAGAAATACGTAAAAGAAACACTGGTAAATAGGTACCCAATTTTGGCTGGACAGGATAAAAGTTGCACGGACGTAAACGATGCCCGGGAAATTCAAAAAAAATGTTTACTACCATCCTTTATAATATTGCACAGTTAAAGAGGTTTGGTTTTAAAAGAAGAATGAACCGGTGAATACTAGATATTAGATAATATGAAATTCAGAGACCCGGCTAAAAAATTTTTTAAAGCAAAAGACGGTATTGCAGCATAAAGAAATTTTTCCCAAAAAGGGGGGGAAAAGAGACAGGTTATAAAAGGAGCAAAGGCAAAGCACTATGCTAAAAATTTAAGAGTTAAGCATAACCCCAGAAAAGCTTGGGAAAAATAAAACCCGTTGGGGGATAGCCAAAAAAAGCCAAAATATAGGTTAACATGTATCACTCGATAATGAGGTATGCCCGAAACATTAAGGGGGCAAATTTCTTATTCCCATCAATCTGTTTCATAAAATAGTAAGTAAATACCAGCTGCATCAAATACCTTTAACAAGACTTGATAAGTTTCAAAATACTATACCAAAAAAAGGGGGAAACCCCAAAAAAGTTGTAACTAGTAAGTGTATCTCATGATTTATTCAAAAGAATAAGCGGTTTAAAACCCAATAAAAGGGAAGGGCCCGTTAAAAATCCCCTAAATTCCAAAAGATGGTGTTCTGAAAAGTCAGTCCTATTGCCACATAAAAAATCTATCAACACCCTAATACCTACCGGGGGGGTTCAAGGAGGCCAGATTACTATATCTTCAAAAAAAATAGTAGGGTTTATGTAAACAAAATATAGGTGTTGATATCAGTATAATATCTAAAATTTGAGAGGGTGGTTATTCTCAAGTAGTTAAATACCCTTTAAAGACAAAAAACATTTTCCCTGCTATCAATGGGATTTAGAAGATCCTACTCAACCCTACCTCCCCTTTTTAATCTGTGGGTTTCCCGAGAACTAAAAAGTCAAAGGGGGAAACCCCATAGGGATGTAATTAGACCCGCAAAAGGCCTTCGATCTGTCAACCACAAATATTATGTAAGAAATTCAAACTATCGGTATAGGTTTGTGACTGGTTTTTAAATCCACCTTGCAACGGAGACAATAGTCAAAATCAACAAAAAAGAATCGAACCCCTGCGATAACATGTGGGTTTTCCCCAAAGGTTGTTTTGGGGCCCTTATTATTTTAGTTATGTCAATGATATGCCCATCAGTTTTTTCCCCCCCCGTGCAAACTCCTATGTATGCAGGAAATGCTTGTTATGTAGGTAAAGACCCCCAAGATATTGTAATGTTTTAACCTGGAACTGGAAATGGTTAGTAGACAACAAATATCATTAACCCAGGGAAAACTGAAGCCATTTTCTTTGGCACGAAACTAAATGAGAAAGGGGAATAATTTTTAAAGTTCAGGTATTGGGGAGCCTCCTTTGGTTTCATCGTAAAAAATTTGGGAATCCCCCTTTTACCCCTATGTCGGGAATTTATAGGGGAAAAGTGTATAAAGAAAGCGAATGCAGACTGAAGTTCCCATATAGACAAGCAGTGTCACCTACTGAGGCTCGCAGGACCCATGTTAGCCCCTTTTACAAAGCTTGGATTTCGTTGCTTTTTGTTCCTATCATAACTTTGGGGGTCCCGTCACTGGCCCATTTTGAAAACCCCCCTTTTAATCTTTTGATACCCCACAGGTGGGTTGGGGGGGGATGAAGAATTAAACTAAAGGTGTGTGTGTGTTGTGTTGTGTTTGGGGGTGTGTGTGTGTGTGTGTGTGTTGTGTGTGTGTGTGTGTGTGTGTGTGTGTGTGTGTGTGTGGTGTTGGGGTGTGTGTGGGGTATAACAATCAATTTTTGCACCAATAAAACATTACAGTTGTGACGGGTGTGGAAAGTGAATTGCCATTTCCCCTTTTTTTTTCATGATTTTAGCCTGTATAAAAAGTAAGTAACCCTTCACGAAATTTATTCCTTTTTTAACTTGTGAGTCATTACCCTTTTACTAGTTCAGTATCAAAACTTTGGGGGGCCCCGCCTGGACCCTTCGTACCCCTGTAAACTTAAAAAACCTTTGTAATTGTCTGATTGTGACCAGAATTACCGGAAATTCATTACCTTTTAAATTGTGAGTTCTTACCTTTTTAAATTGTGAGTTCATTTCCTTTGTAAATTTTGAGTTCATTACCTCTGAATTGCTCGCTATCAAAACTTTGGAGTCCGTCCCCGGACCCAAATTTTGTCCTGGAGTTTACCTGGGAGAGAGTTCCGGGGGGCAACCCCCGCGGGGCCCGGGCTGAGACCAGGCCTCCTGGTGGATAGAGCCTATAAACCAGGCTGTTGGTGGCTGCACGCAACCAACATAACCCAACCCCGGTGTCGGAATGACTTTAGGTGCTTGCCATGCCAGCTTGAAAAAAGCCAGGGCTCTGTTGGTAACCCCCTTATGTGGGGGAGGCTTTTGAACAGTCTGGGGCCCCCTGACCTTATTGTATGGTCCTAACGTGCTAGTGACACCCCTGCTTTCATTGGGGGATGGTGCATCGTCTCCCAAGTCTTTTGTTTTCGTTAGTGGGTGATTTTCGTGTGCAAGTTCGGTACTAGTCCCTCTAGGATTTTTTCCCGGTGTATATAATCATGTATCTCTCCCTCCTGCGTTCCAGGGAAACGGTTTAGGAACCTCAAGCGTCCCATAATTGAGGTGTTTTATCTCCGTTATGCGCGCCGTGAAAGTTCTCTGTACATTTTCTAGGTCGGCAATTTCACCTGCCTTGAAAGGTGCTGTTAGTGTGCAGCAATATTCCAGCCTAGATAGAACAAGTGACCTGAAGAGTGTCATCATGGGTTGGCCTCCCTAGTTTTGAAGGTTCTCATTATCCATCCTGTCATTTTTTAGCAGATGCGATTGATACAATGTTATGGTCCTTGAAAGGTGAGATCCTCCGACATGATCACTCCCAGGTCTTTGACGTTGGGTTTTCGCTCTATTTTGTGGCCAGAATTTGTTTTGTACCTGATGAGATTTAATTTCCTTTATGTTTACCATATCTGGGGTAATTGAAATTTCTCATCGTTGAACTTCATATTGTTTTCTGCAGCCCACTGAAAGATTTGGTTGATGTCTGCTGGAGCTTTGCAGTGTCTGCAATGGAAGACACTGTCATGCAGATTCGGGTGTCATCTGCAAAGGAAGACACGTGCTGTGGCTGACATCCTTGTCTATGTCGGATATAAGGATGAGGAAAAAAGATGGGAGCGAGTACTGGCCTTGTGGAACAGAGCTTTTACCTAGCTTTCCTCGGACTTTACTCTGTTGACGACTACTCTCTGTGTTCTGTTAGTGAGGAAATTATAGATCCCCTCGACCGACTTTTTCCCGTTATTCCTTTAGCACGCATTTTGTGCGCCCATTACGCCATGGTCACACTTGTCGAAGGCTTTTGCAAAGTCTGTATATATTACATCTGCATTCTTTTTGTCTTCTAGTCCCATTTAGGCCCTTGTCGTAGTGGTCCAATAGTTGAGACAGACAGGAGCGACCTGTTTCTAAACCCATGTTTCCCTGGGTTGTGTAACTGGGTGGGTTTCTAGATGCGTGGTGATCTTGCTTCTTAGGACCCTTTCAAAGATTTTTTTTGATATGGATGTAGTGCTATTGGTCTGAGTTCTTTGCTGTTGCTTTACTGCCCCCTTTGTGGAGTGGGGGTATGTCTGTTGTTTTTAGTAACTGTGGGACGACCCCCGTGTCCATGCTCCCTCTCCATAGGATGGAAAAGGCTCGTGATAGGGGCTTCTTGCAGTTCTTTATGAACACAGAGTTCCATGAGTCTGGCCCTGGGGCAGAGTGCATGGGCATGTCATTTTTTCGCCTGTTCGAAGTCATTTGGCGTCAGGAAAAATTCGGATAGGCTTGTGTTAATCAAATTTTGGGGCTCTCTAAAAAAAAAAATTATTTGATTTTCGACTTCAGTCTGGTTAGCGGCTTGCAAAAAAACTGAGTCATTTTGGGACTTGAGTAGTCATCATTTCCTTTTTTGTCATCTGTGTAGGAATCTTGTTTAAGTAGGGGCCCAATACTGGAGTTTGTTCTCGATTTTGATTGGCATAGGAGAAGAAAAATTTGGGGGTTTCTTTCGATTTCATTTATGGCTTTTAGTTTTCCGCAATTCCTGACCCTTTAAAGGATTCTTTTGTTTAAGTTCGTGCTTGCTATTTTTGCCCGGGTTTTCCCCCCTAGCTTTTCGATTATTGACCCTTTTAGCGCTTGTTATTCTTTTCCGTCCCCTGTAAAGGGAGCGCCTGTCTTTTCTGTTTTCATCTACTCCCTTTTTCTTAGAGGAAAAAGCCTTGTGCAACATCGGTGCTCCGAGTTAACGTTCTAGGCAAAAGTTGGGGCCCGTTTTGCTTAGTAATTTTCCAGTTATATCGGTTGGACTTGGTTTACTTGGCCCCATTTTATGTTTTTGTTTTGAATTTTGAATTTGGTGAATGCTCCCTCGTGACTATTCATTATGTCGGTCTGGGGCTCCGCATACATGAATGAACCTCAATTATGTTGTGATCTGAGTATATTGTTTTTGATATGGTGATATTTCTTATCAGATATCATTGTTAGTGAAGATGAGGTCTAGTGTATTCTCCAGTCTAGTAGGCTCCTTTATTTGCTGGTTTAAATTGAATTTTGTGCAGAGATTTAAAAGCTCGCGTGAGTGTGAGTTTTCATCAGAGCTGCCTCCTGGTGTTATTACTGCAACAATATTATTTGCTATTTTCCCTCCATTTTAGGTGCCTTAAGTTGAAATCCCCAGGAGCAAGATGTTGGGTGCAGGAGCTGAAGGTTTTCAGACAGTGGTCAATTTTTAACAGCTGTCCTGGAATTGCTGGGATGTTGGCATCCGGGGCTTGTAGACTATCACAATGACTAGGTTTTGGTTCTCGCCCTTTACTGCTAAAACTTCACTACATCATTTGAGGCATTTAGCAGTTTGTGCAAACAAGTGACTCTGCAATGTACAGGCCAACCCCCCCCTTTTGCCTGTTCACTCTGTCACATCTGTATAGGTTGTAACCTGGGATCCATATTTCGTTGTCCAAGTGATCCTTTATGTGGGTCTCAGTGAAAGCCGCGAACATTGCCTTTGCCTCTGCAAACAGTCCACGGATGAAAGGTATTTTGTTGTTTGTTGCTGGCTTTAGACCCTGTATATTTGCAAAGAAGAATGTTATCGGACTGGTGTTATTGTTGGTACTGGTACTACCGCCCACAGGATGGGTATGGGGTGCATAATAAACATATTAAACTAACTCTTCTTGGTACTCTGCCTTGACAAAAAAACTGAAAGATAGACTGCAAATCACCCAGAACAAAATCGTAAGATTCATCCTGGGGCTAGGACCAAGAGAACATGTAGGCTAGGATGAGTTACAGCAGTTGGATATGCTGAATGTTGAAGACAGAGTAAAACAACTGAAGCTAAATCATGTTTATAAAATTGCTCACAAACAATGTTCAGAATATCTTGCTGTCAGTTTTGTCAAGGTTGGGAACCAAAGCAATCATAGTACTAGGGTGAGAGAGCAAAACTTTGTAGTACCCACAGTCATTGGACAGGCTTCAAACACCTTTTATTGTACAGCAATAAAGGAATGGGAAAAGACTGCCGCACTTTTCAAAGCCAGTCATAGCATGAACCAGTTCAAGAAGAGTGCCAAAGGGTCTGATGAATGTAGTACAGAAAGGGAGGGGAATGATTTTTATTTTTTAGCTAACATACGTGAAATTTTACCATATTCCTAGTAATGACCCTCGTATTGTAGATAGTCTTAATGACCTTGGTGTAGTAGATAGTCTTTTTAGTATGATAATAAGATGTTTCTTCATTGTAGAATAATAAGAAAATATTATAACCTTCATATTATAATAATAAGGTAAAAGGACCCCAATGGAAATAAGTCACTGTGTCTGACTTTTTTGGGTTATTCTAGGTTCTCTACACATATGCTGCTATGTATGATAATTCTATGTAACTGTATTTGTGTATACCTGAATAAACTTACTTACTTACTTACTTACTTACTTACTTGCAGCAGTGTTGTGTGGGTCAGTGTCCCTGCAGCAGTGTTGTGTGGGTCAGTGAACCTGCAGCAGTGTTGTGTGGGTCAGTGTCCCTGCAGCAGTGTTGTGTGGGTCAGTGTCCCTGCAGCAGTGTTGTGTGGGTCAGTGTCCCTGCAGCAGTGTTCATATAATTCTTTCTTCTCTTCATACTCATACATTCACAAGGAATTATTATATTGCTGTTGGACTGGATATTCAACATTTAAAATACATAACAGATAAAAGGTACAATACCGACCAGTGGATGAATAAAACACAAAAGCAATACTTGGTTATCTTCAGTGGTGAGACATTTCGCCTACACAGCAAGTTTTATCAGTCTACATGAATGGCATACAATACCACAAGAAATTTTAGAGACATGTGTAACATCTGGGTATCCTTATTTGTCTTCCCATTATGTCACTGAATTTGTATTGATAAAGCCACTAGGTGGCGAAATCTTTACAATTGAAGATACCCAAATGTTGCGCATGTGTCTATTTCATCAGTCTAGTACAGAAGCATGAGGGGAAACGTTTGTATTAGAGGCAGTGGTCACATGCGGGTAGGACCCACTACTGGAACTGAGAAATGGTATGGTGATACCGACAAGATGTGGAAAAAGACACTTATGTATAGTTAAGGACATTTATTAAAAGGATGAGTCCTAAGGACTGAAGAAGTCTACGAGGCCTGGTCATGGACCGGGCCACGGAGGCGTTGAAGTCTGGAACACACTCCAGATATACTCCAGAGAACTACCTGAACTACTTACTACTGTTTCGATGAAGGATTGTCTACTATTATCATACACTGGAGGTAATGATGGAGGCACTCCTCCCATCCAATGTCCGACAGGTCGACATATACATACTTCACTCAATACATTTTTGGTTTCATTGACTTTATTCGAATTTTCTTACCCCATCAATTATATTCTTCCAATGCCTCACCGCCTCGACTGCTGGCTAAGCCATTCTAGCCTATAATCTGAACATCACAGATTGACAAAAATCCAAAATTCCCTGATTGCACCTTGAGGTACCGGCCAGTCATGTACTCCGAGGTTGGCCTGAACGTCAGTACCATTCCTTCGAAGGTAGCATTGCCTGGGAAGGTACCAATGACAGGGTTGTTGAGGTAATTACTGGCCTCACCTAGAGTAATGGTAACGTTATCGAACATGGAAACAAAGCGCTGGTCACATCGTGTTTGTATCAAGATAAGGGAAACATTCCTTGAGGCGCCCAGGTCAGCACGCCACCAGGCTCCAGTCTCGTACTGACTGGCGAAGCAGTAGTCAGCGAGAAAGCAGTAGAATCCGTTCACTGCTTTCCACGGGCTGTCGGCAGAATCGTCGAGAGACGAGGAGGCTACGTTGACGATGAAATGTGTCAGGTCGTAGGCACTGTACCAAGTTGAGTAGCAGGTATCGTAGGAGAAAGCTGCAGGAGACGACCCTGTCCACCCGCCTGACACACGAGCCTTGAACAAACTGCATACTTGGTCTAAAAAAAATGTGAGTAGAATTTAGTTGAATAATAATAATAATAATAACAACAGCAAAACCAAAACAACAGCAACAACAACAACAACAACAAAAAACAACAACAATAATTAATAATAATAATAATAATAATAATAATAATAATAATAATAATAATTTAAAAATAATAATAATAATAATAATAATAATATTACTACTAATGATAACAATAATTACAAATTAAATATATAAAAAATTTACAGACAATAGTAAAGGTATCCAATAAGTATGAAGGACTTTTTAAGCATATATAAATGACATTATTTGTTTTAACACAAGATATATACACCTAACAGTATATGTCTCTAGCATACATACACTAAAAGTTTACTTGTTTTTCCATATTTCAAGTATTAAAGCGTTCTTGTCTGGTTGGGCAGCTTTAAGCTTTAATGCTGTTCACATTTGTGGTAGCCCTTAAGTTATAGTACTGCTGACACTTATGGTAGCCCTTAAGTTATTGTGTGTTTACACTTCTGACAAGTTGTGACCAGATCTACCTGGAGTTTATTTCCTTTGTAACTTGTTCACCTATCAAAACTTTGGAGTCCAGTCCCTGGACCCATTATGTACCTCTTCAATCTTTTGACTACCACCCACAGGATGGGTCTGGTGTGTATAAAGCAGATATTAAACTAACTCACACTTATGGTAGCCCTTATGTTATTCTGCGCTCACACTTATGGTAGGCATTAAGTTATAGTGCTATAGTGCTGCTCACACCTGTGGTAGACCTTAAGTTGTAGTACTGCTGACACTTGTAGTAGACCTTAAGTTATAGTGCTGCTCACACTTGTAGAAGCCCTTAAGTTATAGAACAGCTTACACTTAGGGTAGCCTCTAAGTTAAAGTGCAGATAACCCTTAAATTCTATCTAACCTTACCCTTAAAATTAGCTTTTAAGGCACAGCTCAACTGACCCTTGAGACAGTAGAGGGTGCAGTCCGGTAGCTGGAGACAAAGAGAGGCACAAGCCACTGTGTCCGGCAGCTGGAGGTTAACCTTGTCCAGTAAGCAGCTGTGGAGGTCAATTGGGAACGTAGCAGCAACCTGAGTGAACAACAGGTGATATCACAATATGCAGAACACCACTAAGAAAAAAGTGAAATTCACTCGAGATGTATATATGTTATATATATATATATATATATATATATATATATATATATATATATATATATATATATATATAATATTTAATATATATATATATATTTATATATATATATATATATATATATATATATATATATGCAATAAGATCACAGTAAACAGGTGATTTCAGAATATGCAAAACAACCACTCTGAAAGAATAGAGAAATTCCAAGCGCTTTCGTGACTACTCACATTATCAAGGAACTATGAAAGTAAAGCATCCAAGGAAGCTATATAAGGGGTCTGGTCGGCACCTCACTATCAGATCCACAACGGTTTAAACACGTGACGCGCGGCGAGCCAACTTGGAAAGGTCCTTGGCACAACTCACCCCACAAACTATTCTACCCAAGAAATAAGAAATTTTAAAGATTATTTGTCCAGTGTATTATTAAATTCTTCCCAAATTCTATTAATTATAAATGGATCTAATTTATATAAACCAAAGGAAATATTCATATTATTGTCAAAACTGCTTTTTATGAAACAAGATTCAATTATATTCCTGTCGACCATGGATTGCTTGATACTACTTTCTCAACTTTTTGAAAATCAATTGGATGGTTAAAATCTCTTACATGAATAAATAGAGCATTGGAATCTTGTCCAGTTCTAATGCTATATTTATGTTGTTTTAATCTTAGTTCGAGATTTTTACCAGTTTGGACCGTAATAAACTTTATCGCAAATTTTACAAGGAATCTTATAGACACATCCATCAGCATTTTGGGGGGAATTCTTTATCAAAAGTTTTTTTACTGTATCGAGATTTTTGAATACAACTTTAATATTAAAGTCTTAAGAAGAGAAGGCATATCAACCAAGTTTTCATGGTAAGGGAGAACCAACATATTTTTATTTGAATAAGGCTGGTTGTCCCTTTTTGGATTGTAAAAAGTATTTCTGGCAACTTTAAAAGATTTATCAATTACATTTCTTGGGTATTTTAAATCATTACCTATTTCATAAATTTTCGATATTTCCTCATCTATGAACTCAGGACTACAAATTCGTAAAGCTCTCAGAAACATTGATGAGAAAACAGACAGTTTGACTCTATCTTGATGCGAGGAATAATTAGTGGACATAGGAACAGTTATTAGTAGGTTTTCTGTAAATTTTAAATTTGAATTCATTATTACCCTTAATAATTAAAACATCTAGAAAAGGCAATGAGTTATTTTCTTCAAACTCAACAGTAAAGTTTATTGAATGTAGATATACACCATTTCCTTGGAAAATTAAATAGCTTAGCCCATTCAATAAACTTTACTGTTGAGTTTGAAGAAAATAACTCATTGTGGGATCTGATAGTGAGGTGCCGACCAGACCCCTTATATAGCTTCCTTGGATGCTTTACTTTCATAGTTCCTTGATAATGTGAGTAGTCACGAAAGCGCTTGGAATTTCTCTATTCTTTCAGAGTGGTTGTTTTGCATATATATATATATATATTATATATATAATATATATATATATATATATATATATATTATATATATATATATATATATATATATATATATATATATATATATATATATATATATATATATATATATATATATATATATATATATATATATATATATATATATATATATATATATATATATATATATATATATATATATATATTATATATAATTTTTTTTTTTAACAAGTCGGCCGTCTCCCACCGAGGCAGGGTGACCCACCGAGGCAGGGTGACCCACCGAGGCAGGGTGACCCAAAAAAAGAAAGAAAATCCCCAAAAAGAAAATACTTTCATCATCAACCTTTCACCTCACTCACACATTATCACTGTTTTTGCAGAGGTGCTCAGAATACAAACAGTTTAGAAGCATTATACGTATAAAGATACACAACATATCCCTCCAAACTGCCAATATCCCAAACCCCTCCTTTAGAGTGCAGGCATTGTATTCCCATTTCCAGGACTCAAGTCGGCTATATAAAAATAACGGTTTCCTGAATCCCTTCACTAAATATTACCTGCTCACACTCCAACAGATGTCAGGTCCCACATACCATTCGTCTCCATTCACTCCTATCGAACACGCTAATGCACGCCTGCTGGAAGTCCAAGCCCCTCGCCCATAAAACCTCCCTTTCCCTTCCTTCCACCTTTTTGAGGACGACCCTACCCTGTCTTCCTTCTCCTACCGATTTAAATGCTCTCCATGTCATTCTACTTTGATCCATTCTCTCTAAATGACCGAACCACCTCAACAACCCCTCTTCTCCCCTCTGATAATACTTTTATTAAACTCCACCCCCTTCAAATTTTCCCAAACACCCCTTTTTTTCCCTCCCATAATATTTAAACCAAACATTCCCCCTTGGGACAGGACATCTCCACTGCCCCCAAACCCGTCCCCTCGCTGCTGATTTACCACCCAAGTTAAACCCCATTAAGAGTTTTTGGGAAATTTACTATACTTTCTTACCCCCCCTTTTCTTTGCCTCCTTTAGAAAAAGTTTTTTGTTTTCCACATATACCCCCAACGCACCCCCCTCACCTTTTTTCCCCTCTTAAATTCTATGATTAACCTTTCCTTCAAAAAAATCCATCCCCCGACCGTCAACCCCAAAAAGGTATCTGAAAACATTCCCCTTCTTCCATATTCCCCTTTCCCCAATTTTGGGTTACCCAAAATTTTTTCTTTATCTAAATCATTTGTTTACCCCATCACTTACTTTTTTCTATGTTCCTTTCAACTTTCTCCCTTTTAAACCCCCACCCCCCAAACTCATCCACTAACCTTTGCAATTTTTTTTTAAAATCTCCCAAAAGCACGTTTTAAAGCAAAAAAAGTAAAAAGTGTAAATTTCCCAATTTTGCATTTGTTTCCCCCAAAATTTAACCCCCACCCTCCCCCGAAAAACCCTTTCATTTACTTCTTTTCCCCCCCCCCCCCCCATCTATAAATTTTTTTAAATTAAAAAACCCATGGGACATTACACATCCCTGTCTAAGGACCTATTTTTAAACCGGGAATTTAGTTCCTCTCTTCTAAAAACCACTAATGAGCCTCACACCCTCAAAAAAAGCTTTTTTAACAGCATTTAGTAACTTACCACCTTTCCATATACTTGAAACATCTGCCACTTTGGGTCCTCTACCCAACTCTATCATATGCCTTTTCAAAAACCCTTTAAATGCAAAAAAAAACTTTCCCTACCTTTATCTAAATACTGTTCAATATTTGCTTCAATGAAAACCCCTTGATTTTCACACCCCCCTACCATTTGAAACCCCCTTTGTTAATCCGTTAATCCAAACATTCTGTTTTTAACCTTAATTTTTTCCCAATTTTATACGGGGAGTTTACCTGGAGAGATTTCCGGGGGTCAACCCCCCGCGGCCCGGTCTGTGACCGGGCCCCTCCTGGGGGGATCAGGGGCTGATCAACCAGGCTGTTACGGGCGGGCCCTGCACCCCAAACCCAAAGTACAAGCCACACCCCGGCGGTCGGGAAACCGGACTTTAGGTGCTTGTCCGTGCGGCTTGAAGATTTGCCAGGGGTCTGTTGGTAACCCCCCTTATGTATGCTGGGAAAGGCATTTTCAACGTCTGGGGCCCTCTGACATTATTGTATGGTCTTTAACTTTTGTAGTAAACCCCCCCGCTTTTCAGGGGGGGGGGATGTTGAAATCGTCTGCGGGGTTCTTTTGCTTTCTTTAGTGAGTGTTTTCCCGTTTGCAAGTTGGGTTTATTTGCCCCTCTAGGTTTTTCCCAGGTGTTTTATAATCAGGCTAGGTGGGGACAGTGGATAGTGTCAGCTTTGCCTCGTTGTGCCCCGGGTTTTTCTGGTTTTTTTCCCCGGGTCGCTCTTACGTGCTAAAAATTTTTTTTGGTGTCATCAATCCTATACGATACATCCCCCCTTAGCCCCTAAAACCCAATCTTGGGCGGAAAAACATTTTTTTACTGAGTAAAAAAAGGAAAGTTTTAGTGTGCACTCCCTTAGAAAATTTATCCCGAGGGGAATCATGGGCCCCTGTGCCCGGGTGAAAAAAAAAAAATAATAATTGAACTTTTCGTGTGAGGAAAAAAAAGTCTCCCGGGAAAAACTTTGAGTTTTACATAGTGTATGTTTTTAAAACAACAGTGGCTCCCTAGTAATTGATGATAAAGGCTAAAGTGTCATTTGAAAACGGGTTTGAATTTGAAAATGAAGTGATAAGCCTATAGAGGCAGGTCCCAGAAGTCGCCAAAAAACTTCCCACAGGTCAGCTGTTTTTAAAATTTTCCCTGGCCTGCTAGGTGTACTCGCATAAAATCTAGTGATCCCTTTTGGATAGCAAAATTACATTTGGTTGTGGGAGCAACTAACCGTATTAAAATGGTATTAGTGGGTGGAGTGATTTTAAATTAGTTTCTTTTTTCTTGAAATACCGGGACTTTTATACTGTGAAATTTCAAAAAAACCTGTATTTCCCACCCGGGGTCGCAATTTTACACAACGGAAGCAATTTTTTACTAAAAAAAAGCGTCCTTCCTCCAAAATTTGCCCCGGGTCAACTATAGTGATAAAAATGATTTATTGTGGGGGAGAGGGAAAAAAAAAAGGGAAAAAAGTTTAGATACAGCGATTGTTTAAAAAAGGGGTGGAGGTCGCCCGTTCGCCTTGTAGGAGTTGCCAGCAGTCCCCAAAGCTCTTAAAATGCAAGTTTTTTACTTTTGAAATCAATAAAATCACAGTTCCAGGTAGATAATTTCAGTAGTTCCTTCATGTGTTGGGCTAAAAAATCACCGACCAGAAATGGTTTAAATAATTGACCACTGATAGATCAGTCGACTGGTCCGAACCCTTGAGGTCCAAACCCCGGGGAATGGTCCAAACCCCTTGACGGGGCCCAAAAAACCCTTGATTTTGGTTTTTTCAAACTTTTTCCCTTTTGGACAATAAAGCGGGCTGTAAAGGATGGGGTTAAAGGGGCGCCCTTAAAAACAAAAACATTAAATATAAAACCAGGAACGTGCCCCGGGAAAGCTGTCCAATATACAAAAACATTTAGAAACAAAAATCAAATAGTAGAAGTCATTTAAGGAGGTTATTTTTAAGGAATTTTTAAAGGGGTTTTGCTAGTAAAATTTTCAGTAAATCAACCTTTTAAAATTCATTATGAAGTGGGTGTTTTCTGTTTTTTCAGTCAAAAAAAAACGGGCTTCCCCCAGGGGTTTAAATTTGTCTTTTTTTGTGGAAATTGGTGTCACCCCCCCCTTTGTGCGAATCCAAGAACTAGCTACAACCCAGTTTTTAAAACAGGGAAGTTTTTTTTGGGTATCCCCAAAAAATGAGATAAATCTGTGGCAAAAATCACAAGGGTATTAAAAGAGGTCAACATCAAAGTGCTTTCATAAAAAAAGGGAAGCTTTCTAAAAAACGAGGGGGACAAAAAAAGTCTGGGGGAATGGTACTCCCCTTGATACGGGCCATGTGTCGGGAAAATTTTAAAAAAGATGGAGATGTTGTCCTGGTAGTCAGTAAATGGGGGGGGGACAGTGCGTCCTGGGAGACAGTAATGGTGAAGTGGAGGTGCTGCCTGGGAGACAGTAATGGTGAAGCGGGAGGTGTTTTCCGGAGACGTAATGGGGGAAGGGGAAAGATGCTGTCCTGGGAGCAGTAAGGGTGAAGCTGGGAGATGCTGCCGGGAGACGAAATGGGGGGAAGCTGGAGTTTTTGGTCCAGGTAGGGGGAATTTTTCGCAGGAAGGAATACATATAAAGGGCCCTCATAGGGGACGGGAGCCATATTTGGGAAAAAAGGGGTGTAGTCAAAAAATAAGTTTAAAACCCAAATATTGCAAACTAGAAATCCCGCGGGAAAATAGCAAACAAGGGGACTCCACTAGCAAAGTGAGGATTTTATTACCAAAAAAAAACTGGTGGGGGGGCTCCCTTTTGTTGGTGTAGGGAGGATAGAATTTTTAAGACAGGGAAACATGCCCCAAAACAGGGAATCCCGGGTCACAAAAAACCCCAAGGGAAAAATGGAAACCAAGCCTGTGCACATATATGCACTCGGTATTTTGCTGGAGGGGAAATCGGGAAAAAAAAAACAGAGGGGGACGTGCAACTATGCCCAACCCTAGAAAATGCCAGGCCCATATGACAACGGGGAAATAAAAAAATCCCTTCCTGTAAGCTTTTTTCAAACCCTGAATTGTGTACCTCTTCAGTACAGGGGAAAAACTGGGGCTATAAAATTAAATTTCCCGGAAAACCCTTAAAGGGGACCCAAAAAAGGGTACAAAAAATCCCGGCCTTGGGGGAAAAACCCGGGTAGCACAGCCCCCTCAAAGGGAGAGGTTTTTTTTGTGCAGGAAGGAAAAAAAACTGGAGGAAATGGGCCCGAAATCGTTAAAACCAAAATCCAGTCATTCCTGGGTGGAACCCCGTCGTGGGGTCCACTAAAAACCCAAAAGATACGATTTCTAATTTCCCCGGGAAAAAAAATCCCCCCCCGGGGCCCAAAAATACCCCCAGTCCCATGAATTTTTTCTTTGCAAATATACAGGGGTTTTAAAACCAGCAACAGACCAAAAAAAATAAGTTTTATCCGGGGGGACTGCTTGCGAGGCCCAAAGGGAATTTTTCGCGGCTTTCACTGGGGACCCAAAAAAAGGATCCCCTTGGAAACAAAAATATGGATCCCAGGTTAAATATACAGTGTGACAGAGTGAACAGGCAAAAAAAAAGGGGGGGGGGGTTGGCCTGATTTTATTGCAGGGTTTACTTTTTTTGCACTGAACCCGCCCAAAAGCCCCAAATGATGTAGTGGAAGTTTTGCAGTAAAGGTCGAGAACGGGAAAAACCCAGTCTTTTTGGGAGTCTACAAGCCTCCAGATGCCCAAAATCCCAGCAAAACCCGGGAAAAAAAACTTTTTAAAAATTGGGCCACTGTCGGAAAATCTTCCAAATCCCGCCCCCAAACATCTTGCTCCTGGGGGTTTCCAAAATTTAAAACCCCCTAAAAAGGGGGAATTTTAGCAAAAAATATTGTTGCAGGTAATAACACCAGGGGGCAGGGAATGATGAAAACTCCCCCACTCACACGAAACTTATAAAAATTTTGCACAAAATTTTTAAATTTTAAAAAACCCGGGAAATAAAAGAGCCTACTAGACTGGAGAATACACTAGGACCCCATCTTCCCCTAAAAAATGTTTATCTGATAAGAAATTTTCACCATATCAAAAAAATATACTTTAGATCACAAAAATAATTGAGGTTCAGCATGTTGGTGGATCCCCCCGACCCCACATAAAGAGACTAGCCCCGGGGGGGAAACATTCACCAAATTCAATTCAATAACAAAAAATAAAGTAGGGGCCAAGTAAAACCCAAGTCCTAACCGATATAAGCTGGGAAGATTTTACAAAACAACACAGGAGGGGTAGATGTTAAAAATTTGAAAGAGACAGGGGGCTCACTTTACAGGCGAAAAGAAAAGAAAAAACAGAAACGGCCTAAAAGGGTCAATATATCTGAAAAAAGCGTTTGGGAAAACCCCTGGTCAGAGAAATAGCCAAAACCCCGAACTTAAGGGTAAAGGGAAACTTATAGGAGTCCGGAATCGCGGGAAAAACTAAAAGCCCTTTAAAAGAAATCGGGAAAAAAACCCAAAGTAAATTTTTTCCCTATGCCCAAAACAAAGTCGAGAACAACGTCCCGTATATTGGCCCCTACCCTTTAAAAAAATGGGTCCTACCCCAGATGACCCGCAAAAGGGAAAAGGGGGTGAGCCCACCAAGTCCCAATATGACTCAGTTTTTAGCAAGCCGCTAAAAAAAAACTGAGAAATTCCCAAAATCAAAAAAGAATTTTTTTTTGAGAGAAAGGGGGGCCCCGAATTTGGTTTTAAAACAAGCCATCCGATGTTATCCTGACGCCAAATGACTTTGAACAGGCGAAAAAAGGGCATGCCCAGGAAATCATGGAACTTCCCCTGTTCATCAAGAAACCTTTTCCCAAAAAGCCCCTATCCCAGCCTTTTTCCCTCTATGGAGGGGGGGGAGCATGGGCACGGGGGGTCCCTCCCAAGTTAAATAAAAACAACGACATAGCCCCCTCCACAAAGGGGGGAGTTTAAAACAAAAGCAAAGAACTACGGGGGATTAGCACTAACATTTCCCCTATCATAAAAATCTTTGAAAAAGGGCCTAAGGGAAACAAGAAACACCACCCCCCCAGAAAAACCCCTCAGTTACACAACCCAGGGCAAAATGGGTTTTGAACAGGGTCGCCCCCTGTTTTGTTTTCAAAATATTTTGGGTCCTCGCCAAAGGGCCCTTAAAAAGCACTAGAAGATAAAAAGAATGCAGATTTTTAAAATCACAGACTTTGCAAAAACCTTCCCACAAGTGTGACCATGGGTGTAATAGCGACAAAATGCGTGCTAAAAAATTAAAAGTTTTAAAAGTCGGTCGTGGTTTTATAATTTCCCCCACTAACAGAAAAAAGGGAGTAGTCGTCAAAAAAGAAATAAAAAATCCCAGGCAGCAGCTACGGGGGGAAAAAACTCTTTTAAAACAAGGCCCGTACTCGCTCCCTTTTTGGGTTTCCCAATTTCCCTTTATCCGGGCATAGAAAGGGTGTCAGCCAGCCCGTGTCTTCCTTTGCCCGATGGGCACCCCAAACTGCATGACGTGTTTTCCATTCAGAACTGCCCCGGGTCCCGGCGGACATCAACCGAATCTTTCAGGGGCTGCAGGGAAAAACAATATGAAGTTCAACGATGAGAAATTTCAATTCTCAAAATATGGTAAACACGAGGGGAAAATTTAAACTTCATCAGGTACAAAACAAATTTTGGGGCACAAAATGAGCGAAACACTAACGTCAAAGCCTGTGAGTGATAATTTGGAGGAATCTCACCCTTTAAGGACCCTAAAAATTGTATCAAAGCATTTTGCTAGGGAAAAAAGACAGGATGGGGTAATGAGAAAACCCTTTTAAAAATAGGGGGCCAAAAACCCCTGATGAAACTCTTTTAGGTCACTTGGGTTTATCTAGGCTGGAATTTTGCTGCCACTAAAAAGCACCCCTTTTAAGGCAGGGAAATTGGTTTTACCTAAAAAAATGTACAGGAACCCCTTTACGGCGGAATAATGGAGGGAAAAAAAACCTTTAAAATTTTGGAAGCATTTGGGGGTTCCTGACCGGGATTTCCTGGGAAAAAAAGGGGGGAGAGTACAGGGTTTTTTATACAAACCCGGGAAAAATTCTAGAGGGGCTAGTACCCCAAATTGCCCCGGGAAAAATCACTCACTACGAAAAACAAAAAATTTTGGGGCCCATTTAAACATCCCCCCAATTTAAAAGCAGGGGTGTCACTAGCAAGTTTAGAGACCATACAATAAGTGTCAGGGGCCCGAGACTGTTCAACTGCCTCCCAGCATACATAAGGGGGATTACCAACAGACTCCTGGCAGTCTTCAAGCTGGCACTGGACAAGCACCTGAAGCCGGTTCCTGACCAGCCGGGCTGTGGCTCGTACGTTGGTTTGCGTGCAGCCAGCAGCAACAGCCTGGTTGATCAGGCTCAGATCCACCAGGAGGCCTGGTCACAGACCGGGCCGTGGGGGCGTTGACCCCCGAAACTCTCTCTAGGTAAACTCCAGGTAAACAGTAGACAGAACTGGAGATAATGACAGGTTGTAACCATGTTGACACTGATACTCATCTCACAGGAGACAGGACTGGAGATAATGACAGGTTGTAACCATGTTGACACTGACACTCACCTCACAGGAGACTGGACTGGAGATAATGACCGGTTGTAACCATGTTGACACTCATACTCACCTAACAGGAGACAGAACTGGAGATAATGACCAGTTGTAACCATGTTGACACTGATGCTCACCTTACAGGAGACAGGACTCGAGATAATGATCTGTTGTAACCATGTTGATACTCATACTCACCTCACTGGAGACAAGACTGGAGATAATGACCTGTTGTAACCATGTTGATACTCATACTCACCTCACAGGAGACAGGACTGGAGATAATGACAGGTTGTAACCATGTTGACACTGACACTCACCTCACAGGAGACAGGACTGGAGATAATGACCTGTTGTAACCATGTTGACACTGATATTCACTTCTCAGGAGGCAGGACTGGAGATAATGACAGGTTGTAACCATGTTGACACTGATACTCGCCTCACCCCCCCCCCCAGTACCAACAATACCACCAGTCCGATGACATTCTTCTTTGCAAATATACAGGGTCTAAAGCCAGCAACAAACAACAAAATACTTTTCATCCGTGGACTGCTTGCAGAGGCAAAGGCAATGTTTGCGGCTTTCACTGAGACCCACAAAAAGGATCACTTGGACAACGAAATATGGATCCCAGGTTACAACCTATACAGACGTGACAGAGTGAACAGGCAAAAGGGGGGGATGGTTGGCCTGTACATTGCAGAGTCACTTGTTTGCACAGAACTGCTTAATGCCTCAAATGATGTAGTGAAAGTTTTAGCAGTAAAGGTCGAGAACGAAAACCTAGTCATTGTGGTAGTATACAAGCCTCCAGATGCAACATCCCAGCAATTCCAGGAACAGCTGTTAAAAATTGACCACTGTCTGGAAAATCTTCCAGCTCCTGCACCAAACATCTTGCTCCTGGGGGATTTCAACTTAATGCACCTAAAATGGAGGAATATAGCAAATAATATTGTTGCAGTAATAACACCAGGAGGTAGCTCTGATGAAAACTCACACTCACACGAGCTTTTAAATCTCTGCACAAAATTCAATTTAAACCAGCAAATAATAGAGCTTACTAGACTGGAGAATACATTAGACCTCATCTTCACTAACAATGATGATCTGATAAGAAATGTCACCATATCAAAAACAATATACTCAGATCACAACATAATTGAGGTTCAGACATGTATGTGTGGAGCCCCAGACCGACATAATGAGATTAGTCACTAGGGAGCATTCACCAAATTCAACTTCAATAACAAAAACATAAAGTGGGTCCAAGTAAACCAAGTCCTAACCGATATAAGCTGGGAAGATATACTAAGCAACACAGACCCCAACTTATGCCTAGAACAGATTAACTTGGTGGCACTCGATGTATGCACAAGGCTTATTCCTCTAAGAAAAAGGAGGAGTAGATGCAAAATAGAAAGAGACAGGCGCTCTCTTTACAGGCGACGGAAAAGAATAACAGAGCGGCTAAAAGAGGTCAATATATCTGAAATGCGTAGGGAGACACTGGTCAGAGTAATAGCAAGCATCGAACTTAAGCTAAAGGAATCTTATAGGAGTCAGGAATCGCGGGAAGAACTAAAACCCATAAATGAAATCGAAAGAAACCCAAAGTATTTCTTCTCCTATGCCATATCAAAGTCGAGAACAACGTCCAGTATTGGGCCCCTACTTAAACAAGATGGGTCCTACACAGATGACAGCAAGGAAATGAGTGAGCTACTCAAGTCCCAATATGACTCAGTTTTTAGCAAGCCGCTAACCAGACTGAGAGTCGAAGATCAAAATGAATTTTTTATGAGAGAGCCACAGAATTTGGTTAACACAAGCCTATCCGATGTTATCCTGACGCCAAATGACTTCGAACAGGCGATAAATGACATGCCAATGCACTCTGCCCCAGGGCCAGACTCATGGAACTCCGTGTTCATCAAGAACTGCAAGAAGCTCCTATCACGAGCCTTTTCCATCCTATGGAGAGGGAGCATGGACACGGGGGTCGTCCCACAGTTACTAAAAAACAACATACATAGCCCCCACTCACAAAGGGGGCAGTAAAGCAACAGCAAAGAACTACAGACCGATAGCACTAATATCCCATATCATAAAAATCTTTGAAAGGGTCCTAAGAAGCAAGATCACCACCCATCTAGAAACCCATCAGTTACACAACCCAGGGCAACATGGGTTTAGAACAGGTCGCTCCTGTCTGTCTCAACTATTGGATCACTACGACAAGGTCCTAGATGCACTAGAAGACAAAAAGAATGCAGATGCAATATATACAGACTTTGCAAAAGCCTTCAACAAGTGTGACCTAGGCATAATGGCGCACGAAATGTGTGCTAAAGGAATAACAGGAAAAGTCGGTCGATTGATCTATAATTTCCTTACTAACAGAACGCAGAGAGTAGTCGTCAACAGAGTAAAGTCCGAGGCAGCTACGGTGAAAAGCTCTGTTCCACAAGGCACAGTACTCGCTCCCATCTTGTTCCTCATCCTCATACCCGACATAGACAAGGATGTCAGCCACAGCACCGTGTCTTCCTTTGCAGATGACACCCAAATCTGCATGACAGTGTCCTCCATTGAGACACTGCAAGGCTCCATTCGAACATCAACCAAATCTTTCAGTGGGCTGCAGAAAACAATATGAAGTTCAACGATGAGAAATTTCAATTACTCAGCTATGGTAAACACGAGGAAATTAAATCTTCATCAGAGTACAAAACAAATTGTGGCCACAAAATAGAGCAAAACACCAACGTCAAAGACCTGGGAGTGACCATGTCAGAGGATCTCACCTTCAAGGACCATAACATTGTATCAATTGCATCTGCCGGCGGGAGAGATACATGATTATATACACCTGGAAAATCCTAGAGGGACTAGTACCGAACTTGCACACGAAAATCACTCACTACGAAAGCAAAAGACTTGGCAGACGATGCAACATCCCCCCAATGAAAAGCAGGGGTGTCACTAGCACGTTAAGAGACCATACAATAAGTGTCATTGGCCCGAGACTGTTCAACTGCCTCCCAGCATACATAAGGGGGATTACCAACAGACCCCTGGCAGTCTTCAAGCTGGCACTGGACAAGCACCTGAAGTCGGTTCCTGACTATCCGGGCTGTGGCTCGTACGTTGGTTTGCGTGCAGCCAGCAGTAACAGCCTGGTTGATAAGGCTCTGATCCACCAGGAGGCCTGGTCACAGACCGGGCCGCGGGGACGTTGACCCCCGGAACTCTCTCCAGGTAAACTCCAGGTAAACAGGAGACAGGACTGGAGATAATGACAGGTTGTAACCATGTTGACACTGATACTCACCTCGCAGGAGGCAGGACTGGAGATAATGACCGGTTGTGACCATGTTGACACTGATACTCACCTTACAGGAGACAGGACTGGAGATAATGACCGGTTGTAACCATGTTGACACTCATACTCACCTCACAGGAGACAGAACTGGAGATAATGACCGGTTGTAACCATGTTGACACTCATACTCACCTTACAGGAGACAGGACTGGAGATAATGACCGGTTGTAACCATGTTGACACTCATACTCACCTTACAGGAGACAGGACTGGAGATAATGACCGGTTGTAACCATGTTGACACTCATACTCACCTCACAGGAGACAGAACTGGAGATAATGACCGGTTGTAACCATGTTGACACTGATACTCATCTCAGAGGAGGCAGGACTGGAGATAATGACCTGTTGTAACCATGTTGACACTGATGCTCACCTTACAGGAGACAGGACTGGAGATAATGACCGATTGTAACCATGTTGACACTGATACTAACCTTTCAGGAGACAGGCCTCGAGATAATGACCGGTTGTAACCATGTTGACACTGATACTCACTGTGGAAAATATTTTAATTTTCTGAAGCTACAGTGCCTAATAGATGTTTAATGTGTTGATTGGGCTGTGGCTCGTACGTTGGTTTGCGTGCAGCCAGCAGTAACAGCCTGGTTGATCAGGCTCTGATCCACCAGGTGGCCTGGTCACAGACTGGGCCGCGGGGGCGTTGACCCCCGGAACTCTCTCCAGGTAAACTCCAGGTCTCCAGAACCATCTGGGTTCCCTCTGTGCCTGTGCAGATGTGCAGGGAGACAGGTCGAGACGGGGCATGGGAGAGCGGGAGTGTTTTGAATGGGGTTAAGAGGCTGTGAAAACATGGGACCTCCAAATTGGCATTCACCACGGCCTAAGGATTAATATAGGCCTCACTTCATAATAGGAAGTGTCGTAACTGTCCCTGGTGAAGAGTGAGGGAACGTGATTGACGGCACCGCTGTAATAAGTGGTAAAATTAGTGAATAATGGTAGGACCGGGGGTGACTGGTGCGCCGCCATGGAGTGTGTCCAGGGGAAAATATCCGTGATTTAATCCTCACTCATCGGTCTCAGATCTTAATGGAGTGACCTCTAATGTGTATAATAATTATGAGACATTAAATCGTCTTGTGAATTGTAATGTAATCAGTGATAATAACACTAAGTTAAGAGAATGCGTGAAGTGAAATAAGTCGCCCTGCTCCGAGTGAACACGTTAGTTCTCGTGGTTCCCGTCCCGAGGATAGGGAAGTTTTTATGGAGTCACGACTTGTAAACCGGGACAAACCAACGAATACCTCGTCCTACTGGAATAAGAACCGTGTCGGTGTAGCAGGACATCGAAATGAGATGGTGAATGGAGGAAATAAGGACCAGCATCGGCAGCGGCAGCGGCAGCGGCAACAGGAACCTTGTCCTCTATTTTTACTTCTACCTGAGGTTCCCAGCAGCCCAGTGATGACCTAATCAAGACCCGCATAACACTAACATGTGTGGATACCCAGAATGATATAAAGCAACTGCAGAAATCACCCAAAAGTTCACAAATTTACCAACTAATAGGACTCGTACTAGCAACTCCTACCCTGCTGCCACTGAAGTGATACTCCACAACATTCACCCATCACCCATCGCCTACTATTCACCCAAAGCCACAGCCAATGGACAAGGGTCAGAACAATAAAAGAAGATCCAGTAACCAGCTAAGGACTCCTAACATCAAAGGTGAGAGCAGTAATAACACGAGGAAAACTTGTGGTACTGCCAGCCAGGACACAACCCTCATCACCCACCGGCATCACCACAACACACGACAGACAACAACAAACATGGCCGCCGCTACAGTCCAAGATAACTCCTTCCCAGTATTTGATGTCAAGAAGATCACCGACCCAGAAATAGCTAAACTCCTTATGATTCAGAACCAAACGATCACCAGACTAACTCAAGAAATGCAGGAACTAAAGGCTAGCAATGAAGATTACCTCAACAAGATCACTGCTCTAGAACATAAACTAGACACTCTAGAACAACAAAGCAACACCCACACCCGGTCCCTGA
>NC_069409.1:330383-353737 GCF_026875155.1 Cherax quadricarinatus
AGATGGTGTCCCGGCCCAGGTCTCTACCAGATGGTGTCCCGGCCCGAGTGTTCCAGATGGTGTCCCGGCCCGGGTCTCTACCAGATGGTGTCCCGGCCTGGGTGCTCCAGATGGTGTCCCGGCCCAGGTCTCTACCAGATGGTGTCCCGGCCCGAGTGTTCCAGATGGTGTCCCGGCCCGGGTCTCTACCAGATGGTGTCCCGGCTCGGGTGTTCCAGATGGTGTCCCGGCCCGGGTCTCTACCAGATGGTGTCCCAGCCCGGGTGCTCCAGACGGTGTCCCGGCCCAGGTCTCTACCAGATGGTGTCCCGGCCCGAGTGTTCCAGATGGTGTCCCGGCCTGGGTCTCTACCAGATGGTGTCCTGGCCCGGGTGTTCCAGATGGTGACCCGGCCTGGGTGTTCCAGATGGTGTCCCGGCCCAGGTCTCCACCAGATGGTGACCAGGCCCGGGTGTTCCAGATGGTGTCCCGGCCCGGGTCTCCACCAGATGGTGACCCAGCCCGGGTGTTCCAGATGGTGTCCCAGCCCAGGTCTCTACCAGATGGTGACCCAGCCCAGGTGTTCCAGATAGTGTCCCAGCCCAGGTCTCTACCAGATGGTGACCCGGCCCTGGTGTTCCAGATGGTGTCCCGGCCCGGGTCTCTACCAGATGGTGACCCGGCCCGGGTGTTCCAGATGGTGACCCGGACCAGGTGTTCCAGATGGTGACCCAGCCCGGGTGTTCCAGATGGTGACCCGGCCCGGGTGTCCCAGATGGTGTCCCGGCCCGGGTCTCTACCAGATGGTGACCCAGCCCAGGTGTTCCAGATGGTGACACGGCCCAGGTGTTCCAGATGGTGACACGGCCCAGGTGTTCCAGATGGTGACCCGGCCCCGGTGTTCCAGATGGTGACCCGGCCCGGGTGTTCCACATGGTGACCCGGCCCGGGTGTTCCAGATGGTGTCCTGGCCCGGGTGTTCCAGATGGTGACCCGGCCCGGGTGTTCCAGATGGTGTCCCGGCCCGGGTGTTCCAGATGGTGTCCCAGCCCGGGTGTTCCAGATGGTGACCCAGCCCGTGTGTTCCAGATGGTGTCCCAGCCCGGGTGTTCCAGATGGTGACCAGGCCTGGGTGTTCCAGATGGTGGCCCAGCCCGGGTGTTCCAGATGGTGACCCGGCCCAGGTGTTCCAGATGGTGACCCGGCCCAGGTGTTCCAGATGGTGACCAGGCCCGGGTGTTCCAGATGGTGTCCCGGCCCGGGTGTTCCAGATGGTGTCCCGGCTTGGGTGTTCCAGATGGTGACCCGGTCCAGGTGTTCCAGATGGTGACCCGGCCCAGGTGTTCCAGATGGTGACCCGGCCCGGGTGTTCCAGATGGTGACCCGGCCCAGGTGTTCCAGATGGTGTCCCGGCCCGGGTGTTCCAGATGGTGACCCGGCCCGGGTGTTCCAGATGGTGACCCGGCCCGGGTGTTCCAGATGGTGACCCGGCCCGGGTGTTCCAGATGGTGTCCCGGCCTGGGTGTTCCAGATGGTGACCCGGCCCAGGTGTTCCAGATGGTGACCAGGCTCGGGTGTTCCAGATGGTGACCAGGCTCGGGTGTTCCAGATGGTGACCAGGCCCGGGTGTTCCAGATGGTCACCAGGCGGGATCGGACGCTGCCAGCCGAGCTATGGGCGTAGAGCGAAATTTACCAGATGAGGCTTTACACTGAGCCAAACGATGTCTGTGCTAATTAACGCAAATATATCCATGGATGGAAGAAATCTCAAAGAAAACGTGATAACAAATACCAGTGAAAATATGTGAGCGCTTCATGTGCTCACATATTTTTAGAAATATGTGTGTAAGAACATGAAATCGTTCAGATTTTATTCCCTGTTTTCACTGGTATTTTTTTTTTTTTATGTCCACGGACATTAAAACTTTTTTTTTGGAAAGATTGGTATTCTCTCAGATTACCTGGAGTTTACCTGGAGACAAATTAGTTTACTTTGATCAACTGTGGTCAAAATGGAAGGGGTTACATGAATGTGTGTGGATATAAAATGGTTGGTATCCGCCTGTAATTCAGTGTGTGGCGCCAGAGTACCGGTAGCGCCCAGTCTGACGCTAAGATACTGTTAGTTAGTGTCTGGTACCAGGCTAACTTGTTATTACTGATATTAACCTCTTCCCTGTAGCAGTCTCACCCCTCCTGCCCCCTCCCCCTCCCCCCCCTCTCTCTCTCTCTCACACACAAGGGTCACAACTGATAGGTGAAGACTCAGATGAATCACAGGGATGTTAGGAAGTATTTCTTCAGAGTTGTCTGGCAGTGGATCAATCTGGAGAATGATGTAGTGGAGGCAGGATCCATACATAGCTTTAAGAGGTACGATAAAGCACATGGAGAAGCGAGTGGACCTAGTACTGACCAGTGAAGAGGCGGAGCCAGGAGCTGTGAATCGACCCCAGGACCACAAACAGGCAAGACACACAAAGTAGTGGAGGTAGGCTCCATACATAGTTCATAAAGGTACAACAGGACACGTGAAGCTAGAAGGGAGTGTTACAGTACGTAAACAACCCGCACCACGTCTTAGTTGTGGCAAATTTATCAATATTACCTTCATAACACAAGAACATAACAATGGAGGAACACTGCAGAAGGCCTACTGGCCCATACAAGGCAGGTCCTTATGAAAACCACCCTTACCCAAAGCCACCCATGAATTGACTCCCTTACCCAACGACACCAATCAACCCCCCCCTCACTCGCAACTAATCTCAATTCGTCCATCTTATTTCTAGCACTGCGACTATTTGTGTAATATACACCTAGATATCCTACAAGTTACATTAATACAAGAGAAGTGAGTCAATATTTATTGGCGAGGGAGTAAATCTGAAAAGTTGTAAGGCGGGGCCAGGAGCTGTGACTCAACCTCTGCAACCACAAACAAATGAGTACACACACACAAGAGAGAGCTAAAGAGGTGGAGTACACCAGAAAGTACTAGATAATGTTACGTACGACAGCAGAAGAGAGTTTACCTGGAGTTAGGTTAGGTTTATCTGGAGAGTTTATCTGGAGAGAGTTCCGGGGGTCAACGCCCCCGCGGCCCGGTCTGTGACCAGGCCTCCTTAGGTCAGTGTCCCAGGATGCGACCCACACCAGTTCACTAACACCCAGGATGCGACCCACACCAGTCGACTAACACCCAGGTACCCATTTTACTGATGGGGAACATAGACAACAGGTGGAAAGAAACACGTCCAATGTTTCTACTCTGGCTGGGAATCGAACCCAGGCCCTCACCGTGTGAAGCGAGAGCGTTAACCACCAGGCCACCAGAGGTTAGGTAAGGTTCGTCAGTAAACAGGACAAATGTTTGGAAATAAATGGTATAAAATACCGACACAATGGAAATATAAACACAAATGCAGTATAATGTGATCCTTTATTGACTACGTTTCGCCCACACAGTGGGCAGTTCTGTTTGTGACTTGAAAAAGCCCACTGTGTGGGCGAAACGTAGTCAATAAAGGATCACATTATACTGCATTTGTGTTTATATTTCCAGGACAAATGTTTCCTGACGCGGGTCTTAGTCAGATGATGACCCGCCTTTGGAGCTTTTGGTCATCTGACCGAGGCCTTCCGCTGGCTTACCGGTCCACCCCTTTAAAAATTATGGTCATTTATAACCATTGTCTGTCTATATACTTTACCTGGAGTTTACCTGGAGAGAGTTCAGGGGGTCAACGCCCCCGTGGCTCGGTCTGTGACCAGGCCTCATAGTGAATCAGGGTCTGATCAGCCAGGCTGTTACTAATTGGTGAGGGAAATAGCAAGTGAGACACCATTATTCTAGTCAGAATACTTAATAAGAACATAAGAATGTAGGAACACTGCAGAAGGCCTACTGGCCCATGCGAGGCAGGTCCAAGTCTCCTACCGGCTAAAGCCAATACCCCAACCTATTATCTAAGATATTATCTAAGTTAATACAAAACAAATAACGCCAAAAGCATTGCAGGTTACAGTACAGCTTGATAAAATATCGAAGACTACATGTTTAAATACTTTAAGTAACAGGATGATGCATGTCAAGCATGGAGGGCTCTCACACATACATAAGAACATAAGAATGTAGGAACACTGCAGAAGGCCTACTGGCCCATACGAGGCAGGTCCTTATCAAAACGACATCTACCTAAAGCTACTCAAGAAATAACTCCCGTACCCCTTGACACCAATCAAACCCAGCCCCTCCCACTCATATATTTGTCCAGTCTCTTCTTAAAGCTACCCAAGGTCCTAGCCTCTATCACCCCACTAGAATTTTTGACACACTTGTTACGATGTTGTTTAACTAATATGTGAAATATTGAAAAAGTAAATATATGCTAAAACATGTGATAAATGGTTTAAAATAACCGACAAGTTAAACATTGAGACATTTATGCAACAAATGGGAATATTTATTATGGAAACGTTTCGCCACACAGTGACTTCATCTGAGGGACAGATTACCTCAAACTCCTCCTCTACTTACACCTTTCTACTTTGTATTGGACTGATGAAGCCACTGTGTGGCGAAACGTTTCCTTAATAAGTATTCCCATTTGTTGCATAAGTGTCTTAATCTTCATACGGTAAAACGTTATTTTATTGCATAATTTGTATGATTGAGAGCGTTTTAACACCGGTTAAACTAAAGACGTGTTACTGACATGTATATTAACGTTATGAACAAGATCATTACCACAGCAAGGTAATATTTACTAAGGATATGAATGGTATATTTATTCTTGAAATGTGTCGCCAGCCAGCGGTTTCTTCAGTCCCTCAATCTTGATAAAATTGCTCCAGGCTGAGGGACTGATTACCCAATCTCCCTATCTTCCACCTTTGTCTGCACTGGACTGAAGAATCCACTTATCATCTGCCAACGAGCAGATTTATAAACAATATTTCACATATTTTAAATCCTGTATCACAAATTTACTAAAGTTCTGCTCTCAGTAGTAGTACCAGTTCCTAGTAACCAGTTACCAGTAACCAGTGTACCAGTAGATGACTCACTACCAACCGTCTCTGCATGAATCACGGACTGTTATGTTGCTGCTGACCATAGCAGGATTTCAAACACCTCACCCGTAGGCACTGGGGCACTGGTGGGTCAGTCAAGACAGGGAGCAGAGAGAGGCAGGTCGGCTGTTGGTGCCTTCCCATACTTTCCGTTATATTATACGTACTACCAGCCTACGTGAGTATTTTTACCCCATCCACGTATCGAAAACCCACATGACACTGCAACAAGGTATACACAGGTATACATAGATGATCATACATAGCAGTATATGTGTAGAGAACCTGGGATAACCCAAGAAAGTCAGACAGAGTGACTTAAGTGACTTAATGCCATTGGTGACTGAAGTGAGGAGAGAAGAACAGAGGGATGCTTAGTTCCATATTCTTTTTAAGAGTGTAAGAAGGCTTTTGGTATTTATACAAGACAGCAGGACAAAGGCTAGGTGAACAGGCTGGAGTGACAGGAAAGCTAGTTGAACAGGTTGGAGTGACAGGAAAGCTAGTTGAACAGGTTGGAGTGACAGGAAAGCTAGTTGAACAGGTTGGAGTGACAGGAAAGCTAGTTGAATAGGCTGGAGTGACAGGAAAGCTAGTTGAACAGGCTGGAGTGACAGGAAAGCTAGTTGAATAGGCTGGAGTGACAGGAAAGCTAGTTGAATAGGCTGGAGTGACAGGAAAGCTAGATGAACAGGCTGGAGTGACAGGAAAGCTAGTTGAACAGGCTGGATTGACAGGAAAGCTAGTTGAACAGGCTGGAGTGACAGGAAAGCTAGTTGAACAGGCTGGAGTGACAGGAAAGCTAGTTGAACAGTTGGAGTGACAGGAAAGCTAGTTGAACAGGCTGGAGTGACCAGGAAAGCTAGTTGAACAGGCTGGAGTGACGGGAAAGGGCTAGCTGAACAGGCTGGATGACAGGAAAGCTGATAAAACAGGCTGGAGTGACGGGAAAGCTAGTTGAATAGCTGGAGTGACAGAGAAGCTAGTTGAACAGACTGGAGTGACAGGAAAGCTAGTTGAATAGGCTGGAGTGACAGGAAAGCTAGTTGAATAGGCTGGAGTGACAGGAAAGCTAGCTGAACAGGCTGGAGTGACAGAAAAGCTAGATGAACAGCCCATAACATTGTATCAATCGCATCTGCTAGAAAAATGAAGGATGGATAAGAGAAACCTCAAAACTAAGGAGGCCAAGCCATGATGACACTCTTCAGGTCACTTGTTCTATCTAGGCTGGAATATTGCTGCACACTAACAGCACCTTTCAAGGCAGGTAAATTGCTGAACCAAGAAAATGTACAGAGAACCTTCACGGCGCGCATAACGGAGATAAAACACCTCAAATTACTGGGAGCGCTTGAGGTTACTGAACCTGTATTCCCTGGAACGCAGGCAGAGAGATACATGATTATATACACCTGGAAAATCCTAGAGGGACTAGTACCGAACTGGCACACGAAAATCACTCACTACGAAAGCAAAAGACTTGACAGACGATGCAACATCTCCCCAATGAAAAGCAAGGGTGTCACTAGCACGTTAAGAGACCATACAATAATGTCAGGGCCCGAGACTGTTCAACTGCCTCCCAGCATACATAAGGGGATTACCAACAGACCCCTGGCAGTCTTCAAGCTGGCACTGGACAAGCACCTAAAGTCGGTTCCTGACCAGCCAGGCTGTGGCTCGTACGTTGGTTTGCGTGCAGTCAGCAGCAACAGCCTGGTTGATCAGCTCTGATCCACCAGGAGGCCTGATCACAGACCGGGCCGCGGGGCGTTGACCCCCGGAACTCTCTCCAGGTAAACTCCAGGAACAGGCTGGAGTGACAGGAAAGCTAGCTGAACAGGCTGGAGTGACAAGAAAGTAGCTGAACAGGCTGGAGTGACAGAAAGTAGCTGAACAGGCTGGAGTGACAGGAAAGCTAGTTGAACAGGCTGGAGTGACAGGAAAGCTAGTTTGAACAGGCTGGAGTGACAGGAAAGGCACTACAATGAATCAAACAATACTCAACTGGAAGGAAACTACGAGTGATTGTCCCAGGAGTGGTGTCGGAATGGGTACATGTGACGAGTGGGGCTTCACAAGGATCAGTACTATGACCGCTGTTATTTCTGGTTTACGTGAGCGACATAAACCGAAGAGACAGAAGTATCCCTGATGTCCAGTGATGTAAAACTAATGGGAGAATACAAAGAGGCGAGCACCAGGAAAGGCTACACAAGAACTTGGACAAGCTGATGGTCTGCTCTGAAAACTGGCTGGAACACACAAATAACCCGCACATAACAAACACGATGTTATAACAATGTTTCGGTACCACACGGACCATTTACAAAGTCACGCAAACAGAAAGGAGAGGAGCCAGTATATATACAGTCCAGTTGGCCTATAGTGGTCAACGTCGTCGTAAGCTCTTCTCCGTGTGCAGGTTACCTGTGAACTGGTGTCGTGGGGGTTCGGAGGAGATTTTGGAGTGAGAAATGCACACGCTGGATGTCTTGGAGGCGTATAATTAATGTAAGAATAGGGGAGCCCAGAGCCTACCTGTCGAGTCCATGCCTAATGACTGGGAACTGCTGCTTCAAATGAAGACAAGACGGCAGAGGGATTACAATATCCTGGGGGGGGGGGGCTGCAAACCTCAGTCATTGAGAAGGATCTCGGGGTGAGCAGTATACCAAGCATATCGCCTTCGTCACACATCAACCAAATAACAATCTCAGAAAACATTCATTTGGCAGATCTAAGATTAGCTTTAAGGAGCCTAAGCAATGAAGCATTCACAACGGTATATAAGACGTGTGTCTGGCCAACACAGCGGTATGCAGCACTAATATGAAACCTGCAACTGGCCATGCATGTTAAGAAACTGGAGAAAGTGCAAAGGGTTGCAACAAGATTAGCTCCGGAGCTAAGGATTAAGTGCTATGAGTTATAAGGGAGGTAAACCTGACGACACTAGAAGACAGGACTAGAGGTGATATGATAACAACGTACAAAATATTCAGATGAACTGATGGGGTGACCAGGAACACATTGCTCGAGAGATGGGAAATAGGTGAAAACACATTAGTTGCAGGGATGTTATGAAGTATTTCTTCAGCCTTGTAGTAGTCAGGAAGTGTAACAACCTAGACACTGGGTTTTAACAAGATAAGGTTCTCGAAGCTAGAAGTGAACCTAGCAGCGACCAGCGAAGAGGCGGGCCCAGGAGCTGAGATTCCACCCATACAATCACATATAGGTGAGTACAAAATCTTGGACTCTGTTCCAACTGGCTCGTAAGTAATGGGTATATAACTGCTACCTCTCCCTCTCCCTCCCTCCCCCCCCCCTCTCTCTCTCTCTCTCTCTCTCTCTCTCCTCTTCTCTCTCTCTCTCTCCTCCTCTCTCTCTCTCTCTCTCTCTCTCTCTCTCCTCCTCTCTCTCCTCCCTCCTCTCCTCCCTCTCTCCCTCCCTCTCTCCCTCCCTCTCTCCTCCCTCTCTCCCTCCCTCTCTCCTCTCTCTCTCTCTCTCTCTCTCTCTCTCTCTCTCTCTCCTCTCTCTCTCTCTCTCTCTCTCTCTCTCTCTCTCTCTCTCTCCCTCCCTCTCTCCCTCTCTCCTCCCTCCCTCCCTCCCTCCCTCTCTCTCTCTCTCTCCTCTCTCTCTCTTCTCTCTCTCTCTCTCTCTCTCTCTCTCTCTCTCTCTCTCTCCTGTCTGACGGGAAAGAGGTTCACCTTTCGGTGAACCAGTACAGCTGACCAAGCCAAGAACCAGGTCAACTGGTTCACGGCCCGGTCATTCAAACTGTCAGCGCTTGCAACACGTCATCCTTCACAGTTACCACAGCCAGGTTCTTCTGACACACTGCAAAAACACAGCAACACGCCGGTATATATACCAAGGTATATATACCACATTCAAATTCAAATTCAAAGTTTATTCTCTATAAGGATTACAATGCTGAGTTTACAGAATTTGGTTATTGTGTGGTTTACATGTAGTAAAATAATAATTACAGAGTACCACTAGAACACCTAGCATGGCTAGGCATTACAGAGTGTACCACTGGAACACCTAGCATGGCTAGGCATTACAGAGTGTACCACTAGAACACCTAGCATGGCTAGGCATTACAGAGTGTACCACTAGAACACCTAGCATGGCTAGGCATTACAGAGTGTACCACTAGAACACCTAGCATGGCTAGGCATTACAGAGTGTCCCACTAGAACACCTAGCATGGCTAGGCATTACAGAGTGTACCACTAGAACACCTAGCATGGCTAGGCATTACAGAGTGTCCCACTAGAACACCTAGCATGGCTAGGCATTACAGAGTGTACCACTAGAACACCTAGCATGGCTGGGCATTTCGGGCAGACTTAGTTTAATTCTTAATTTTAAAATATTACAAATTATGAGGTAAGTTGGTATTATGGCTAAGTGACTAAATACTAGTTTGTGAGTTTAGCAATGTGAATGCTTTTGTTTTGGCACAGTACATAGTTTCAGTATTGGAGTATCACAGGATTCATTATTTTAAGATTGAGATTAATATTTCTGTTTATGGTCAAATGGGTGAGTGAGTATAAGTGTGAACCACCAGGTGGTATTCGTGTAGTTAGTTGATGGGGTGTATCAGGGAGATAAGATGTTTTCTGATGGTAGTTTTGAAGGTGATGAATGTGTCTGCAGTTCTAGAGTTCTCAGGTAGGGTGTTCCAGATTTTAGGGCCTTTGACATACATTGAATTTTTGTAAAGGTTTAGTCGGACACGGGGAATGTCGTAGAGATGTTTGTGTCTGGTGTTGTGCCTGTGGGTTCTGTCACAACTATCAAGAAAGCGTTTTAGGTCAAGGTTAATATTGTAATTTAAGGTCCTGTAGATGTAGATTGCACAGTAGTAAGTGTGGATGTACTGAACAGGGAGTAAGTTTAGATCTATGAAGAGTGGGGGAGTGTGTTGCCAGGGATGGGATTTAGTGATTATTCTTACTGTGGCTTTTTGTTGGGTTATTATTGGCTTTAGATTTGTTGCTGCAGTTGATCCCCAAGCACAGATAGCATAGGTGAGGTATGGATATATAAGTGAGTGGTATAGTGTGAGAAGGGCAGTTTGCGGTACGTAGTATCGTATCTTGGAGAGGATCCCAACCGTTTTGTATAGATACTTTTTTGGTTATGTGTTGGATATGGGTGCTGAAGTTCAGGTTGTTGTCGAGGTATAGGCCTAGGAATTTGCCCTCATTATGCCTGGCAATTAGAGTGTTGTCGATCTTAATGTTAATTTGCGCATCTCCTGCTCTGCTACCAAACATAATGTTGTAGGTTTTGTCAGTGTTAAGCGTAAGTTTATTGGCTGTCATCCAAGTCGATATTTTGATCAGCTCCTCATTCACAATGGTGTTGAGGGTGGCAAGATTAGGGTGAGAGATGACATAAGTCGTGTCATCAGCAAAGAGAATGGGGTTCAGGTGTTGAGATACGTTTGGAAGATCATTGATGTATATGAGGAAGAGCAGGGGACCAAGGACACTTCCCTGCGGAACTCCAGTATCAAGTGGCTGTGTTGTTGATGCTGTGTCTTTAATGGTGACATACTGATACCTATTAGTAAGGCAAGATTTTAAATATGCAAGCGCATGGCCTCTTATACCATAGTGGTCAAGTTTGTGGAGTAGGATGCCGTGGTCTACTGTGTCAAAAGCTTTTCTTAGGTCAATAAAAATTCCTAGTGGATATTCCTTATTTTCCAATGCTGTGTAAAGCAGATCTAGCATTTTTATGATTGCATCGTTAGTGCTTTTATTTTTCCTGAATCCAAATTGGCAGGGGTTGAGTATGTTTTGTGCCGTTATAAATAAATATAGTCTCCTGTGCACGAGTTTCTCAAAGATTTTGGATAGCAACATGGTTTATATACCTTAGTCCAGAAACTAAGACATGCATCTCAGGGTATATATACCTTGATCCAAAAACTAAGAGACCTCTCGATGTTTATACCTTAGTCCCCCAGTAAGGGGTCACCGCCCCCTGCTTCCCGGTCCCAGACGAAGTCTCGCAACAACAAAGCACCTAGGTCAATCCTACACCCTTTGCTCGTGTTCACCTAGCAGCAAACAGGTACCTGGGTGTTAGTCAACCGTTGTGGGTGGCATCATGGGAGGGAGAGGGGGAAAGTATATACCTTAGATAGACCAGACTTTCAAGTCAGTTGAGGTAGGATAACAGCTGTTATCTTGTAAATAAGGAGGTACGATAACAGTTGTTATCTTGCAAATTCCATGATATAACAAGAGGTGTCATCTTCTCGTGAGTAAACACGATCCATGCTGATTTAATTCTCCATTTAGTTATTCATGTTGTGAGTACACATAACAGTGAGGAACTGTTTATGTACACCACACACCAGTCCTGTGTATGTACACCACACACCAGCCCTGTGTATGTACACCACACACCAGTCCTGTGTATGTACACGACACACCAGTCCTGTGTGTGTACACCACACACCAGTCCTGTGTATGTACACCACACACCAGTCCTGTGTATGTACACCACACAACAGTCCTGTGTATGTACACCACACACCAGTCCTGTGTGTGTACACCACACACCTAAATGCACTAGAAGATAAAAAGAATGCAGATGTAATATATACAGACTTTGCAAAAGCCTTCGACAAGTGTGACCATGGCGTAATAGCGCACAAAATGCTTGCTAAAGGAATAACAGGAAAAGTCGGTCGATGGATCTATAATTTCCTCACTAACAGAACACAGAGAGTAGTCGTCAACAGAGTAAAGTCCTAGGCAGCTACGGTGAAAAGCTCTGTTCCACAAGGCACAGTACTCGCTCCCATCTTGTTCCTCACCCTCATATCCGACATAGACAAGGATGTCAGCCACAGCACCGTGTCTTCCTTTGCAGATGACACCCGAATCTGTATGACAGTGTCTTCCATTGCAGACACTGCAAGGCTCCAGGCGGACATCAACCAAATCTTTCAGTGGGCTGCAGAAAACAATATGAAGTTCAACGATGAGAAATTTCAATTACTCAGATATGGTAAACACGAGGAAATTAAATCTTCATCAGAGTACAAAACAAATTCTGGCCACAAAATAGAGCGAAACACCAACGTCAAAGACCTGGGAGTGATCATGTCGGAGGATCTCACCTTCAAGGACCATAACATTGTATCAATCGCATCTGCTAGAAAAATGACAGGATGGATAATGAGAACCTTCAAAACTAGGGAGGCCAAGCCCATGATGACACTCTTCAGGTCACTTGTTCTATCTAGGCTGGAATATTGCTGCACACTAACAGCACCTTTCAAGGCAGGTGAAATTGGTGACCTAGAAAATGTACAGAGAACCTTCACGGCGCGCATAACGGAGATAAAACACCTCAATTACTGGGAGCGCTTGAGGTTCCTAAACCTGTATTCCCTGGAACGCAGGCGGGAGAGATACATGATTATATACACCTGGAAAATCCTAGAGGGACTAGTACCGAACTGGCACACGGAAATCACTCACTACGAAAGCAAAAGACTTGGCAGACGATGCAACATCCCCCCAATGAAAAGCAGGGGTGTCATTAGCACGTTAAGAGACCATACAATAAGTGTCAGGGGCCCGAGACTGTTCAACTGCCTCCCAGCATACATAAGGGGGATTACCAACAGACCCCTGGCAGTCTTCAAGCTGGCACTGGACAAGCACCTAAAGTCGGTTCCTGACCAGCCGGGCTGTGGCTCGTACGTTGGTTTGCGTGCAGCCAGCAGCAACAGCCTGGTTGATCAGGCTCTGATCCACCAGGAGGCCTGGTCACAGACCGGGCCGCGGGGGCGTTGACACCCGGAACTCTCTCCACGTAAACTCCAGGTAAACACCAGTCCTGTGTATGTGCACGACACACCAGTCCTGTGTATGTACACCACACACCAGTCCTGTGTATGTACACCACACACCAGTCCTGTGTATGTACACGACACACCAGTTCTGTGTATGTACACGACACACCAGTCCTGTGTATGTACACGACACACCAGTCCTGTGTATGTACACCACACACCAGTCCTGTGTATGTACACGACACACCAGTCCTGTGTATGTACACGACACACCAGTCCTGTGTATGTGCACCACACACCAGTCCTGTGTATGTGCACCACACACCAGTCCTGTGTATGTACACCACACACCAGTCCTGTGTATGTACACCACACACCAGTCCTGTGTATGTGCACCACACACCAGTCCTGTGTATGTACACCACACACCAGTCCTGTGTATGTACACCACACACCAGTCCTGTGTATGTACACCACACACCAGTCCTGTGTATGTACACCACACACCAGTCCTGTGTATGTACACCACACACCAGTCTTGTGTATGTACACGACACACCCAGTCCTGTGTATGTACACCACACACCAGTCCTGTGTATGTACACGACACACCAGTCCTGTGTACGTACACCACACACCAGTCCTGTGTACGTACACCACACACCAGTCCTGTGTACGTACACCACACACCAGTCCTGTGTATGTACACGACACACCAGTCCTGTGTATGCACACCACACACCAGTCCTGTGTATGCACACCACACACCAGTCCTGTGTATGTACACCACACACCAGTCCTGTGTATGTACACCACACACCAGTCCTGTGTATGTACACCACACACCAGTCCTGTGTATGTACACCACACACCAGTCCTGTGTATGTACACCACACACCAGTCCTGTGTATGCACACCACACACCAGTCCTGTGTATGTACACGACACACCAGTCCTGTGTATGCACACTACACACCAGTCCTGTGTATGTACACCACACACCAGTCCTGTGTATGTACACGACACACCAGTCCTGTGTATGTACACCACACACCAGTCCTGTGTATGTACACCACACACCAGTCCTGTGTATGCACACCACACTGCTGTACTGGGACAACCATACTTGTATGGCATACCATACCCAAGGTAAGGGTGTGGTATACCATACCCACGGTAAGGGTTTGGTATACCATACCCACGGTAAGGGTGTGGTATACCATACCCACGGTAAGTGTGTGGTATACCATACCCACGGTAAGTGTGTGGTATACCATACCCACGGTAAGGGTGTGGTATACCATACCCACGGTAAGGGTGTGGTATACCATACCCACGGTAAGGGTGTGGTATACCATACCCACGGTAAGGGTGTGGTATACCATACCCACGGTAAGGGTGTGGTATACCATACCCACGGTAAGGGTGTGGTATACCATACCCACGGTAAGTGTGTGGTATACCATACCCACGGTAAGGGTGTGGTATACCATACCCACGGTAAGTGTGTGGTATACCATACCCACGGTAAGGGTGTGGTATACCATACCCACGGTAAGTGTGTGGTATACCATACCCACGGTAAGGGTGTGTTATACCATACCCACGGTAAGGGTGTGGTATACCATACCCACGGTAAGGGTGTGGTATACCATACCCACGGTAAGGGTGTGGTATACCATACCCACGGTAAGTGTGTGGTATACCATACCCACGGTAAGGGTGTGTTATACCAGACCCACGGTAAGGGTATGGTATACCATACCCACGGTAAGGGTGTGGTATACCATACCCACGGTAAGGGTATGGTATACCATACCCACGGTAAGGGTGTGGTATACCAGACCCACGGTAAGGGTATGGTATACCATACCCACGGTAAGGGTGTGGTATACCATACCCACGGTAAGGGTATGGTATACCATACCCACAAGTTCATGAATGAGAAATGTACAACTCTAATATCATCTTACCTAGACTGAGGGACTGATCACCTTGTCTTCTGCTGACCCAGAAGGTCAATAACCCCCAAAAAAGACTGAACATGATGGCTTCCGTTATGGTCCCTTGGTCAAGACAAAGATTTATTCTCACAATGTCTAGACAGTAATGGGTGACATTTTTGGGCATGTAGAAATGCCATAGTTTTGCAGGTACAACAGTCAACCAACAGTAACTCCCAGGTATCTATATATACAGTATGGCCTCACTTAATGTCGTCTCGTTATAACGATTATGAGAAGAAATGGATTCCCGGCAGGGGCCACTGTCTGTGTGGACTTTACTGGAGAGTTTACCTGGAGAGAGTTTCGGGGGTCAACGCCCCCGCGGCCCGGTCTGTGACCAGGCCTCCTGGTGGATCAGCGCCTGATCAACCAGGCTGTTGCTGTTGGCTGCACGCAAACCAACGTACGAGCCACAGCCCGGCTGATCAGGAACTGACTTTAGGTGCTTGTCCAGTGCCAGCTTGAAGACTGCCAGGGGTCTGTTGGTAATCCCCCTTATGTGTGCTGGGAGGCAGTTGAACAGTCTCGGGCCCCTGACACTTATTGTATGGTCTCTTAACGTGCTAGTGACACCCCTGCTTTTCATTGGGGGGATGTTGTATCGTCTGCCAAGTCTTTTGCTTTCGTAGTGAGTGATTTTCGTGTGCAAGTTCGGTACTAGTCCCTCTAGGATTTTCCAGGTGTATATAATCATGTATCTCTCCCTCCTGCGTTCCAGAGAATACAGGTATAATACTGGTATAAGGCGCTCCTTACAAATTTCTCTTTGCATTGAGTACTAAATTGCACTATGCCCCCCTGATGTTTATATCAGGTGGTTTTGTTATACGTCGTTTCGCTTAAAGTCGCAGTTTCCAAGAACCTATCAACGACGTTAAGTGAGGACTTACTGTGCTGCTAAATCAATATAGAGATGGACGGCTTAATAACTTATGTGATATGTCAAGGTATATTATTAATGAAAATAAGATACCAGACATACCAAGCAAGTATCTTAAATTTGCTTGTAACAGAAAAGAAAATTGTAGATATAAATTAAGATGTAGTCCTATTAACCCTTTTGAGGCCTAGTTCCTAGGCCTATTCTGTATCCATATGTTCTTGTGCTATCTCCAATGTATAGTTTAGAGGTGCACAAACTAGCTACTACCATCCACAGGATGGATATGAGGTACACAATAAACTAACCACTACCATCCACAGGATGGATATGAGGTACACAATATACTAGCCACTACCATCCACAGGATGGATATGAGGTACACAATATACTAGCCACTACCAACCACAGGATGGATATGAGGTACACAATAAACTAGCCACTACCATCCACAGGATGGATATGAGGTACACAAACTAGCCACTACCATCCACAGGATGGATATGAGGTACACAATAAACTAGCCACTACCATCCACAGGATGGATATGAGGTACACAAACTAGCCACTACCATCCACAGGATGGATATGAGGTACACAATAAACTAGCCACTACCATCCACAGGATGGATATGAGGTACACAATAAACTAGCCACTACCATCCACAGGATGGATATGAGGTACACAATAAACTAGCCACTACCATCCACAGGATGGATATGAGGTACACAATAAACTAGCCACTACCATCCACAGGATGGATATGAGGTACACAATATACTAGCCACTACCATCCACAGGATGGATATGAGGTACACAATAAACTAGCCACTACCATCCACAGGATGGATATGAGGTACACAATAAACTAGCCACTACCATCCACAGGATGTATATGAGGTACACAATATACTAGCCACTACCATCCACAGGATGGATATGAGGTACACAATAAACTAGCCACTACCATCCACAGGATGGATATGAGGTACACAATATACTAGCCACTACCATCCACAGGATGGATATGAGGTACACAAACTAGCCACTACCATCCACAGGATGGATATGAGGTACACAAACTAGCCACTACCATCCACAGGATGGATATGAGGTACACAATAAACTAGCCACTACCATCCACAGGATGGATATGAGGTACACAATAAACTAGCCACTACCATCCACAGGATGGATATGAGGTACACAATAAACTAGCCACTATCATCCACAGGATGGATATGAGGTACACAATAAACTAGCCACTACCATCCACAGGATGGATATGAGGTACACAATAAACTAGCCACTATCATCCACAGGATGGATATGAGGTACACAATAAACTAGCCACTACCATCCACAGGATGGATATGAGGTACACAATAAACTAGCCACTACCATCCACAGGATGGATATGAGGTACACAATAAACTAGCCACTACCATCCACAGGATGGATATGAGGTACACAATAAACTAGCCACTACCATCCACAAGACAGATATGAGGTCTCGCCATACCCAGGATGTTACCCTCAAGACTTCCCCAGTTCAGGTACCTATTTACTGCAAGGTGAATAGGGGTAGATGTAAAAATGGCTTGCCCAGTATGCGACCACAACAGTCCACTAACACCCAGGTATCTATTTACTGCTTCGTGAACAGGAGCAACACATATAAGGAGACTTACCCAACAACCTCGGCTCACCCGCTGATCGAACTTAGGCCTTTTCAGTTGTCAGCAGAACGCGAGATGCAAGACAACTACGAGATAACATGGTTACTGAAGCTGTGTGAGAGAGAGAGAGGTGCATAATATAACTATCACAGTAACGACCACACGTCGTTACACAACTCTTCTTCAGGCTGAGGGACTGACCACCTCAAATACTTATTCTCCAAGGTTGATGGACTGATTACATCTGTATTTAATTTCTACGGCTTCCTTTGTATTTGACCGAAGAAGCTTACTGTGTAGGCGAAACGTTCCATCAATACAGATACCCAACTGTTGCACATGTGTCTTATTAATCTTGAAGAACGGATACTTCTCCAAATCACTGACATCATATCTGTGAGACACTGCAGCATCTTTGGATCCTAATACAGGGAATTATTCTACTCTTGTCCCAATGGAAGTAAGTGACTGTCTGACTTTTTCGGGTTATCCTAGGTTCTCTACACATATACTGTTAATCCTCCCTTCCCTATCCCATTCTCCCTCCCCCTTTTATCCCCCTCCCAACATTCCCGTTTCCCCGTCCCGTTTGTAGTCTCTGGGATCCTCCCCTCTGGCATTACGGTTTCTAGGTAGGGGGAGGAACGCTGGGGTTAATTAATCCCACTCTGTAGGGTCCCTCGGGAGTAGTATAGTTTGCCATGGAATCTGAATTGTCTGGAGGTGCCCTGCAAGTTAACTTTAGCGCCATTAGGATTGCAAACAATTCAGTTTGCAGTGTAGACGCCCAGTTATCGTTATCATACATAGCATATGTGTACAGAGCCCAAAAAAGTCAGACAGTGACTTATTTCCATTAGGGTCCTTTATCAAGATGATATGAGTATATAAGCATAATTACACAAGTTTTGGGTCATTACATCTCTCACCTCCCGAGAAGAACAGCTAAAACAGAAGCAGAATTTTGGAAGCAATTCCACGCCACCTGACTAACAGCATCCATCATAATGGAAAGAAGAATTAAACACATGTTTATCATCTGGGTATCTTTATTTGTAGACGTTTCGCCCTCCAGTGGCTTTAATAATGTGAGGTAGAGCTGTACACAGAATATGAGGTTATCTGTCCCTCACAGTATTGTCCCAGGATGTGACCCACACCAGTCCACTAAAACCCAGGATGTGACCCACACCAGTCCACTAACACCCAGGATGTGACCCACACCAGTCCACTAACACCCAGGATGTGACCCACACCAGTCCACTAACACCCAGGATGTGACCCACACCAGTCCACTAACACCCAGGATGTGACCCACACCAGTCCACTAACACCCAGGATGTGACCCACACCAGTCCACTAACACCCAGGATGTGACCCACACCAGTCCACTAACACCCAGGATGTGACCCACACCAGTCCACTAACACCCAGGATGTGACCCACACCAGTCCACTAACACCCAGGATTTGACCCACACCAGTCCACTAACACCCAGGATGTGACCCACACCAGTCCACTAACACCCAGGATGTGACCCACACCAGTCCACTAACACCCAGGATGTGACCCACACCAGTCCACTAACATCCAGGATGTGACCCACACCAGTCCACTAACACCCAGGATGTGACCCACACCAGTCCACTAACACCCAGGATGTGACCCACACCAGTCCACTAACATCCAGGATGTGACCCACACCAGTCCACTAACACCCAGGATGTGACCCACACCAGTCCACTAACACCCAGGATGTGACCCACACCAGTCCACTAACACCCAGGATGTGACCCACACCAGTCCACTAACACCCAGGATGTGACCCACACCAGTCCACTAACATCCAGGATGTGACCCACACCAGTCCACTAACACCCAGGATGTGACCCACACCAGTCCACTAACACCCAGGATGTGACCCACACCAGTCCACTAACACCCAGGATGTGACCCACACCAGTCCACTAACACCCAGGATGTGACCCACACCAGTCCACTAACACCCAGGAACCCATTTTACTGACGGCTGAACATAGACAGCCAGTGTAAGGAAACACGCCCAGTGTTCCCACCGTCCCCAGGAATTGAACCCGGACCCTCAGCGTGTGAAGCAAGAACTTTCCTATACAACATGATGGAATGTATCATACTATGAATGATATACAACACCGACAACTTGATGAGTAAGATACTTGAGCAACGCTACATGTATGAATGTTAAATCCACTCATCATCATCATCTCTGATTTATACGTAAGTTGTCTGGAGATACACCTGGAAATAAATGATGAATAATGACATTATGGGAGATTCTGTTTGGATTTTTAACCCCGGAGGGTTAGCCACCCAGGATAATCCAGAGGGGAGAGTTAGCCACCAGGGGGAGGCTTAACCACCCAGGATAACCCGGGGGGAAAGGTTAGCTACCCAGGATAACCCAAGGGGAGGGTTAGCCACCCAGGATAATCCATGGGGAGGCTTAGCCACCCAGGATAACCCAGGGGGAGGCTTAGCCACCAAGGATAACCCAGGGGGAGGCTTAGCCACCAGGGGGAGGCTTACCACCCAGGATAACCCAGGGGAAAAGGTTAGCCACCCAGGATAATCCAGGAGGAGGGTTAGCCACCAAAGATAACCCAGGGGGAGGGTTAGCCACCCAAGATAACCCAGGGGGAGGGTTAGCCACTCAGGATAACCCAAGGGGAGGGCTACCCACCCAGGATAGCCCAGGGGGAGGGTTAGTCACCCAGGATAACCCAAGGGGAGGGTTAGCCACCCAAGATAACCCATATGAAGATAGACTTGAAGCCTTAAATCTCCACTCTCTGCAGAGACGTAGAATGAGGGGAGATATCATTGAAGTGTATAAGTGGATGACAGGCATAAACAAGGGAGATATTAATAAAGTACTGAGGGTGTCGAACCAGGTAAGAACCAGAAATAATGGATTTAAGTTGGATAAATTTAGATTTAGAAAGAAAATATGTGGCACTAATTGACAAGGACAGTAATAGGTTTAGTGGAATAACAGAAAGGAGCAGGAAGGGTAAAGAGAAAGGAGGGTCTTTAAGTAATTATTACACAAGTAGTCGCAGTGCTAGGAATAAGATGGACGAGTTGAGACTAGTTGCTAGTGCAGGTAACATAGATGTATTTGCCATTACTGAGACGTGGTTTAATTCAAAAAGTCGGGACATGCCTGCAGAATGTCACATTCAGGGTTTTAAATTGTTCCAAGTAGATAGAAGTATCGGGAAGGGGGGTGGGGTGGCATTGTATGTCCGAGATCGCTTGAACTGTTGCATAAAAACGGGTATTAAGTCTGAAGTAACACATACAGAGTCTGTTTGGATAGAATTTTCAGAGGGGCATGAAAAATTAACTTTAGGTGTGATATACCGTCCCCCAAATTTAGATAGGGACCAGGGGAGACTACTATGGGAGGAAATTGTTAGGGCCACAAGGCACGATAATGTAGTAATTCTAGGAGACTTTAACTTTAGTCATATTGATTGGAATTTCTTGACTGAGAATTGAGAATCATACGACTTCTTAGAAGTAGTTCAGGATTGTTTTTTGAAGCAGTTTGTGACAGAACCTACAAGGGGAAATAACCTGCTTGACTTAGTTCTGGCAAACAATGAATCCCTTGTTAATAATTTAGAAGTTTCAGAGGAACTGGGTGCTAGCGACCACAAATCAATTACATTTAGAATTGAATGGAAGTATGATAGGCTGAAATATCTACTAGGGCATAAGAAAGGAATTTATAGGCGTATCAAAAGAGGCGAGGGTCATCTTATGAATCAGTATATTGACATTAAGAGGGACATTAAAAAGGGGATAAGAAAAGCTAAAAGGGACTATGAAATTAAAGTTGCTAGGGATTCTAAAACTAACCCAAAAAGTTTTTTCCAGGTATATAGAACAAAAGTTAGAGATAAGATAGGTCCCCTTAAAAATAACTATGGGCATCTTACTGACAAAGAGAATGAAATGTGCTCGATTTTAAATAATTATTTTCTCTCGGTTTTTACACAGGAAGACACTAATAATATTCCGGTAATTAATTTTTATAGTGGGCCAGAAGATAAATTATGTAACATCACAGTCACTAGTGAAATGGTTGTGAAGCAGATAGACCAACTGAAGCAAAATAAGTCACCGGGTCCTGATGAGGTTTTTTCAAGGGTTCTAAAGGAATGCAAAATGGAACTCTGTGAACCATTAACTAATATTTTTAATTTATCTCTTCAAACAGGTGTAGTGTCTGATATGTGGAAGATGGCTAATGTAATTCCTATTTTTAAAACAGGGGACAAGTCGTTACCGTCAAATTACCGCCCAATAAGCCTGACCTCAATTGTAGGCAAATTACTAGTCAATTATAGCTGAGATTATAAGAAGCCATCTCGATAAGCATAGCTTGATTAATGATACTCAGCATGGATTCACAAGAGGCCGGTCTTGTCTAACTAATTTATTAACTTTCTTCAGTAAAGCTTTTGAGGCTGTTGACGGAAATAAATGGTATAAAATACCGACACAATGGAAATATAAACACAAATGCAGTATAATGTGATCCTTTATTGACTATGTTTCGCCCACACAGTGGGCTTTTTCAAGTCACAAACAGAACTACCTGGGGTGGAAGGAACGCGAGTATTTATAGTCCGGTTCAGAATGCTGAGATCAGGTGAAGAATGCTGCATCTGATGATGTACCGAGTGGGGTTATAGAGTCTAAAAACTTGGGTAGCTTGGAAAGGAGATTGGATAAGTTTGTGAGCAGACCTTCTACAGTGTTCTTATGTGGGATAGCGATGAAGAAGTTTCTTGGCAAGTGGTTCAGCTATGTTATAGAAGCCACTATTCTGGTTGAAGTTGTCGGATATAGAAATAAGTGATGATTCCAGGATTCTTCGGTATTGAGTGTTGTCTTCTGTGGCGACAAGTCTTGAGTTTCTGTAGTTTATCAAGTGGTTGTGTGAATTACGGTGTTGTACGCAGGCATTCCTTGTGTCGTCAGACCTGCTTGCGTATTGGTGTTCTGAAACACGTGTTTGGAGGTCCCTTGATGTTTCGCCCACGTATAGCTTGTTGCAGTCATTACAAGGGATTATGTATACCCCTGCAGAGGATGGAGGCTTGTCCTGTCTACTACTGGTGATCTCCTTGATGGTCGTGGTTGTGGAGGTAGATACTTGGAATGATGTTTTGGCAAAGATGTTGGAAACATGTTTGGCAATGGAGTTGGTGGGAAGGACTATGTATCTCTTCTCGGCAGTGTCTTCTCTGGGTGTGTTGAAGATGGTGACGTGTACTTAGTCAAGTGGTGACGTGTACTTAGCTCTGTGAAGACCTGTTTGTGTGCTCTCTGTGAATCTGAACCAGGATGCCCTCTCTTGAGCAGCTTTACCAGCAGCTGAGAGAAGAACTCAGAGTTGCTAAACTGGAGATACGGCGATTAACGGAGGAGAACAAGAGGATTCGTAGTAATCCACCTGTTGTGAGTCCCCAGGTTAAGAGGGGAGCTTGGTCAGTGGTCGGGCAACATGGAACCAAGCTGAAGATTAAGAAAACGGTTGGAGAGGCAGAAACAACGAGAAACCAGAAGACTGCCGTGGAAACTTCCAACTCATTCTCTGTGCTACCTGACGAATGTGAGTGTTCTACTGGGAATGCCACAACGAGCACCAAGGAAGCATTGGCAGACGTGAGTGAGACATCCCTAGAAACCCCAACGAAGACCATCGAGAACGTCATGACGAATTCTACAAGTGGTGTAATGCTACCTGGCGAATTTGAATCGACTACTCGGAGCATCACTACGGACGACGCCAAGGAAGGTAAAAACATTGTTGTTGTTGGGATAGTCAGATTAGG
>NC_069409.1:354237-372444 GCF_026875155.1 Cherax quadricarinatus
AGGGGGGGATGATTGGTGGGAGGGTGATGGATTGGGGGAGGTTTTAGGGGTTGGGTGGTTGGTGAAAGTGAGGATGTGTGAGGGTGATAGATTGGTGGAGGGGTGGACTGGTGGTGAGGGTGATGGAGTGGGGAGGGGTTGATGGACTAGTGGTTTGAGGGTGATGGATGGTGGTGGGAGTTGATGGACTGGTGGTGACGTTGATGACGGGTTTGGGTGGGGTGATGGACTGGTGGCGAGGGTGATGACTGATGGTGATGGTGATGGACTGATGGTGAGGGTGTATGAACTGGTGGTGAGGGTGATGGATGGGGTTTGAGGGTGATGGACTGGTGGTGAGGGTGATGGATTGGTTAAAAGTGAGGACTGTAGTGAGGGTGATAGATTGGTGGAGAGGGTGGATGGTGGTGAGGGTGATGGAGTGGAGGGGGGTTGATGGACTGTGGTGAGGGTGATGGACTGGTGGTGGGGGTGATGGACTGGTGGTGACGGTGAGGGACTGGGGGTTTTGAGGGTGATGGACTGGTGGCGGGGGTGATGGACTGATGGTGATGGTGATGGACTGATGGTGAGGGTTTGAGGGGACTGATGGTGAGGGTGATGAACTGGTGGTGAGGGTGATGGACTGGTGGTGAGGGTGATGGATGGTGGTGAGGGTGAGGGGACGGGTTTGGTGAGGGTGATGACTGGTGGTGAGGGTGATGGACTGATGGTGAGGGTGATGGACTGGTGGCGAGGGTGATGGACTGGTGATGAGAGTGATGGACTGGTGGTGAGAGTGATGGACTGGTGGTGAGAGTGATGGACTGGTGGTGATAGTGATGGACTGATATTGATGGACTGATGGTGAGGGTGATGCATTGTATGGCTGGAGTCAGTAGTATACTCTGTTCTAGTTATTATCTCCTCCAGTTTTCCATAACGGAGTAGTTGGAATTTGTCCTCATTGAACATCATATTGTTTACCGTTGCCCACTGGAAAACTTTGTTTTATCTTCTTGGAGGTTAACCGCGTCCTCAGCAGATGACAGCCTCATGCAGATCCTAGTATCATCCGCAAAGGATGATACGGTGCTGTGGTGTATATCTCTGTTTATGTCTGATATGAGGATTAGGAATAAGATGGGGGCGAGTACTGTGCCTTGTGGAACAGAGCTCTTCACTATGGCAGCCTCCGAATTTTTAAATCTGTTGACCACTACTCCTTGTGTTTGATTTGTTTGGAAGTTTAAGATCCATCTCCCCACTTTCCCAGTTTATTCCTTTAGCACATTTTTTATGGGCTATTACGCCATGACCGCATTTGTCAAATGCTTTTGCAAAGTCTGTGTATATTACATCTGCATTCTGATTTTCTTCCAGTGCATCCAAGGCCATGTCATAGTGATCCAGTAGTTGTGAGAGGGCAGGGGCGACCTGCCTGAACCCATGTTGCCCTGGGGTTGTGCAGATTTTGGGAATCCAGGTGATTTGCAATCCTGCTTCTTAGCACTCTTTCAAAAATTTTTATGATGTGGGATGTCAGAGCTATTGGTCTATAGTTCTTAGCTAATGCTTTGCTGCCACCCTTTTTGGAGTGGGGCTATATCCCTTGTTTTAAGTGATGTGGAATTTCACCCATGTCCAAGTCCTCCTCCATAGTGTATTAGGGCACGCGAGAGGGGGGTTTTTTGCAGTTCTTAATGAAAACAGAGTTCCACGAGTCTGGGCCCGGGGCTGAGTGCATAGGATGTTGTCAATGGCTTTTTCGAAATCTATCGGAGTTAGGGGGAAACGTCGGAAATCTGGCATACATTTATGGAGTTTTGAGGCTCATTCATGAAGAAATCATTTGGGTCGTCGATCCTCAGACCGATTAGTGGTTCACTAAACACAGAGTCGTACTGGGATTTCAATATTTCACTCATTTCCTTGTTGTCTCTGTGTAAGTCCATCCTGTCTGAGTAAGGGCCCGATATAGATGTGGTATTTGCCTTGTTTTTGGCTATGAAAAGAAATATTTTGGAATTTCTTTCAATTTCTAATAGCTTTAAGCTCCTCCTGCCTCTCCTGGTTCCTGTAAGAGTCATTTTTGCTTAAGTTCGATAGTTTCCACTTCCCTGGTCAACGCCTCCTTTCGTGTATCAGATATTCTAGCACTCCTGAGGAGCTCAGTGACTCTTCGTCGTCTTCTGTAGAGGGAGCGTCTTTTTCTCTCCAGTTTACTCCTGCTCTTCTTCTTTCTTAGGGGAATATGCCTAGAACATGCTTCGGCTACCAGGAAGTTGATCCTTTTAAGGCACTGGTTTTTGGGTCCATGTCATTTAAGACATCTTCCCAACATGGTGAGGGTGATGGATTGGTGGCAAGGGTGATGGATTAGTGGTGAGTGAGATGGACTGGTGGTGAGGGTGATGGATTGGTGGCGAGGGTGATGGATTGGTGGTGAGTGAGATGGACTGGTGGTGAGGGTGATGGATTGGTGAAAGTGATGGACTGCTGGTGAGGGTGATGGATTGGTGGTGAGGGTGATGAACTGGTGGTGAGGGTGATGGACTGATGGTGAGGGTGACGAACTGGCAGTGAGGGTGATGAACTGGCAGTGAGGGTGAAGGACTGGTGGCGAGGGTGATGGACTGGTGGTGAGAGTGATGGACTGATATTGATGGACTGATGGTGAGGGTGATGGATTGATGGTGAGGGTGATGGACTGGTGGTGAGGGTGATGGACTGGTGGTGAGAGTGATGGACTGATATTGATGGACTGATGGTGGGGTGATGCATTGATGGTGAGGGTGATGGACGGTGGTGGGGTGTGGACTGATGGTGAGGGTGATGGACTGGTTGTGAGAGTGATGGACTGTTGTGGGGTGATGGATTTTTGGTGGGGGTGATGGACTGAGGTGAGGTTGAGGGACTGGTGGTGAGAGTGAGGGAGGGTGGTGAGAGTGATGGATGTGGTGAGAGTGATGGACTGATTTGATGGATGATGGTGAGGGTGATGCATTATGGTGAGGGTGATGGACGGGGTAGTGAGGGTGTGGACTGGGGTGAGAGTGATGGCTGATTGTGAGGGTGAGGGACTGGTGGTGAAAATTTGATGGACTTTTCGTGAGGGTGAAGGATGCTGATGAGGGTGAGGGACTGTGGTGAGGGTGATGGTGAGGGTTTGGGGTGATGGAGGGTGATGAGGTGAGGGGATGGTGGGAGAGTGATGGACTGTTTGTGAGGGTGATGGCTGGGGGTGAGAGTGATGGACTGGTGGTGAGGTGATGGACTGGTGGTGAGAGTGATGGACTGTATTGATGGACTGATGGTGAGGGTGATGCTTTGATGGTGGGGGGTGTGGACGGGGGGGTGAGGGTGATGGATGGTGAGAGAGTGAGGGGACTGGTGGTGAGGGATGGACTGATTGTGGGGGTGATGGATGGTGGTGAGGTGAGGGGACTGGTGGTGAGGGGAAGGACTGGTGGTGGGGGTGATGAGATGGTGAGGGTGATGGACTGGCAGTGAGAGTGATGGACTGGTGGCGAGAGTGAGGGATGATTTGAGGGGACTGAGGTGAGGATGATGCTTGATGGTGGGGTGATGGATGGTAGTGAGGGTGATGGATGGTGGTGAGAGTGATGGACTGGTGGTGAGAGTGGGGATGGTGGTGGGGGTGAGGGGGACTGTGGTGAGGGTGAGGGAAATGATGGTGAGGGTGAAGGCTGGGGTGGGGTTGATGGACTGTGGGGGGTGATGGACTGGGAGGGTGATGGCGGGTGGTGAGGTGTGGCTGTTTGTGGGGGTAGGGGACTGGTGGTGAGAGTGATGGATGGTGGTGAGAGGTTTTGGAGGGTGGGAGAGTGTGGATGATATTGATGGACTGATGGGGGGTGTGATTGATGGTGAGGGTGATGGATGGTAGTGAGGGTGATGGACTGGTGGTGAGAGTGATGGACGGGTTTGGTGAGAGTGATGGACTGGTGGTGAGGGGATGGACTGTGGGGAGGGTGATGGATGGGGGGTGAGGGGGGGAAGGAGGGTGGTGGGGGTGAGGGACTGATGGTGAGGGTGATGGATGGCGTGAGAGTGATGGATGGTGGCGAGAGTGATGGATGATTTTGGGGTGAGGGGACAGGTGGCGGGGGTGGGGTGGTGGTTCCCTGGAGGTTACCTGGAGGTTTTTCCCGGGGGATAAACCCCCCGGGGCCCCCGGTCCATGACCAGGCCCCCCGGGTGTTCGGGCCCTGATCAACCAGGGGTTACTGTGCCGCACGCAGTTCACGTACGACCCACACCCCCCGGCTGATCCGGCACTGATTTAGGATTTTCCCAGCTTCTTTAAAGGCAGCCAGGGGTTTTTTTTGGAAATTTCCCCCTAATGCTTGATGGGAGGTGTTGAACAGTTTTGGGCCCCCGGACCTTATGGTGTTTTCTTGTTCCCAAGGGCCCCGCCCTATTTTTTTGGGGCGGCTTTTTGCATCGCCCTCCCCCGTTTTTAAATTTTTTGGGAGTGTTTTCTGTGTGAGTTTTGGGGGGCCTTCCTTTCCCAAGATTTTCCAAGGTAGATTATGTATACTTCCCTCCGCGTTAAAAACGAGTCAAGTCAAGTGTTCCAACTTTCCCCGTATTTAAAAGGTGTTGACAAAAACTTATACGTGAGAAAAGGGGATCTCTGACATTCTAGATCTGCGATTTCCCCCTGCTTTGTTGGAGATGTTAATGTACAGCGTATCCCCCTAGAGAGCAAGTGATTTGAAAAGGATCACAATAGCTTGGGGCTTTTCGTTTTGAAAGTTTCATTATCCATCCTACATTTTCTTTGCACGTGCGTCGTGGCTTTGTTGTGTCCTTAAAAGTGAGATCCTCGACTTACTACTCCCAGGCCCTTACATTATTTTTCCACTCTATTTAGGGCCCGGATCAGTAGTATACTTGTTCTGTTTTTATCCCCTCCGTTTTCCAAAACGGAGTAGTTGGAATTTGTCCTCTTTAAACATCATATTTTTTACCGTCCCCATGGAAAACTTTGTTTATATCTTCTTGGAGGTCCCGCGTCCCAGCAGTGACAGCCTCATGCGATCCTAGTATCATCCGAAAAGGATGATACGGTGCTGTGGTGTATATCTTTTTTAGCTGATATGGGATTAAAAAAAAGATGGGGGCAGTATGTGCCTTGTGGAACGGCTCTTCACTATGGCAGCCCCCGATTTAACTCTTTGACCACTACTCTTTGTTTTCGATTTTTAGGAAGTTGAAGATCCATTCCCATTTTCCCGTTTTTCCTTTAGCACGTATTTTATGGGCTATTACCCCAAAATTCGCATTTTCAAATGCTTTTGCAAAGTTGTGTTATTACACTGCATTCTGATTTTCTTCCAGGATCCAGGCCCCATGTCATAGTGACCCAGTGTTGTGGGGGCAGGAGCGACTGCCCTGAACCCCCATGTTGCCTGGATTGTGCAGTTTTTGGGAAAATCCAGGTGTTTTGCAACCCTGTTCTTAGCACTCTTTCAAAGTTTTTTGATGTGGGATGTCAGAGCTATTGGTCTATAGTTTTTAGCTAATGCTTTTCTGCCACCTTTTTGGGTGGGATATATCCGTTGTTTAAGTGATGTGGAAATTTTACCCTGTCCAAGTCCCCCTCCATTGTGATTTTGGCCGCTGAGGGGTTTCTTGCAGTTCTTTAAAGAAAACAGGTTCCACGAGTCTGGGCCCGGGGCTGGTGCATAGGCATGTTTTCAATGGCTTTTTTGAAATTTGGATTAGGGAAAAATGGAAATCTGGATACTTTATGGAGTTTTTAGGCTCATTCATGAAGAAATCATTTGGGGGTCGTCGATCCCCCCGACCGTTTGTGGTTCATAAAAGAGGCCGTCTGGGTTCAATATTTCACTTATTTCCTTGTTGTCGTCTGTGTAAGTCCCATCCTGTCTGGTAAGGGCCCGATATAGATGTGGTATTTTCCTTGTTTTTGGCATATGAAAGAAATTTTTTGAATTTTTTTTCAATTTCACTAATAGCTTTAAGCTCCTCCTGCCTCCCTGGTTCCTGTAAAATCATTTAGCTTAAATTTGATAGTTTCCATCCCTGGTCAGCCCTCCTTTGTGTATGATATTCAGACTCCTGGGAGTCAGTAACTCTTCGTGTCTTCGTAGAGGGGGCGTCTTTTTCTTCCAGTTTTCTCCTGTCTTCTTTTTCTTAGGGGAATATGCCTAGAACATGTTCGGCACCGGAAGTTGATCCTTTCAAGGCACTGGTTAGGATCCATTCATTTAAAAATCTTCCCAAATGGTGAGTTGATGGATTTGGGGGCAAGGGTTGGAATAGTGGTGAGTGAGATGGGTGGTGGGGAGGGTGATGGATGGTGGCGGGGTGAGGGGTTGGTGGTTTAGTGGTGGCTGGTGGTGAGGGTGATGGGTTTGGTGAAAGTGTGGCTGCTGGTGGGGTGATCGATTGGTGGTGAGGGTGTGAACTGGTGGTGGGGTTTGGTGTGGTGGGGTGCGAATGGCAGTGAGGGTGATGAACTGGGAGTGAGGGGGAAGGAAGGTGGCGAGGGGGATGGGTGGTGGTGAGAGGTGGCTGTTGGTGAGGGTGATGGACTGGGGGGTGAGGGTGAGGACTGATATTTATGGACTGAGGTGGTGTGATGGGTTTATGGTGAGGGTGATGGAGGTGGGAGGGGGATGGATGGGGGTGGAGTGATGGCTGAAATTTTTATGGGTGATGGTGGGGTGTGCATTGTGGTGAGGGTGTGGACTGGTGGTGAGGGTGATGGACTGATGGTGAGGGTGATGGATGGTGGTGAGAGTGATGGACTGATGGTGGGGTGATGGCTGGTGGTGAGGGTGATGGACTGATGGTGGGTTGATGGATGGTGGTGAGGTGATGGTGGTGGTGGAGTGATGGTGTATTGATGGGAATGATGGTGAGGGTGATGCATTGATGGTGAGGGTGATGGGTGGTGGTGAGGGTGATGGTGGTGGGTGAGAGTGTGGACTGGGGTGGAGTGATGGCTGGTGGTGAGAGTTTATGGATGTTTTTGAGGGTGTGGAGGTGGTGAGAGTGATTGGGTGGTGGTGAGAGTGAGGACTGGTGGTGAGAGGTGGCTGATATTTATGGACGATGGTGGGGGTGAGGGGGGAGGGTGATGGATGGTAGTGAGGGTGATGGATGGTGGTGAGAGTGATGGACTGGTGGTGAGAGTGTGGACTGGTGGTGGAGTGATGGACGGTGGTGAGGGTGAGGACTGGTGGGGAGAGGGGATGGTGGGGGTGAGAGTGATGGATGGTGGTGATGTGATGGATGATATTGATGGGGTGTGGTGGGGTGATGCATTGATGGTGAGGGTGATGGACTGGGGTGAGGGGGTGGCGGTGGTGAGAGTGTGGACTGGTGGTGAGAGTGATGGATGGTGGTGAGAGTGATGGACTGGGGGTGAGGGTGATGGACTGGTGGTGGAGTGATGGATGATTGTGGGGGATGGACATGTGGGGGGGTTATGGGTGGGTGAGAGAGATGCATATGGTGAGGTGATGATTGATGAAAGTGATGGACTGTTAGTAGGGTGATGGACTGATGGCGGGGTGATGGATTTGGGGGTGAGGTGAGGACTGGGGTGAGGGGGATGGGGTTTTTGGGGAAAGTGTGGACTGGGGGTGAGAGTGATGGATGTGGTGAGAGTGTGGCTGATGGTGAGAGTGATGGTTTGGGGGGAGAGTGAAGGATGATGGTGAGGGGGATGGGCTGGTGGGGGAGGGTGACGGACTGATGGTGGGTTGTGGACTGGGGGTGAAAAGGGTGGACTGATATTGATGAATGATGGTGAGGGGATGGAGATGGTGGGGGTGATGGACGGTGGTGAGGTGATGGACTGGGGAGAGGTGGGGATGATGGTGGAGAGATGCACTGATGGTGAGGGTGTGGACAGGGGGGGAGAGTGATGGAAGGTGGTGAGAGAGAGCATGATTGGGGTGTGGATGGTGGTGGAGTGATGAATGATGATGGGGTGGGATGGTGGTAAAAAGTGATGGATGATGGTGAGAGAGATGCAATGATGGGTGGGGATGGGGCAGGTGGTGAGAGGTGGACTGATGTTTAGAAGATGCACTGATGGTTTTGGGTGTGGATTGGTGGTGAGGTGATGGACTGATGGTGGAGAGATGCCCCTTAGGTGATGTGTGAACTGATGGTGAGGTGCACTGTGGTGAGGGGGATGGACTGGTGGTGAGAGTGTGGACTGATGGTTGAGAGGGGATGCAATGATGGGGGGGATGGATTGGGGGGGAGTGATGGCTGGTGGCGAGAGTGATGGATGATGGTTGAGAGTGATGGACTGGTGGTGGGTGATGGCTGGTGGCGGGTGAGGGGCTAATGGTGAGAGAGATGTATGATGGTGAGGGTGATGGACTGGTGGTGGGTGATGGATGGTGGCGAGGTGATGGACTGTGCTGGGGTGATGGACTGGGGTGAGGATGATGGATGATGGTGAGGGTGAAATATGATGGTGAGGGTGATGGACGTGGTGAGGGGGATGGATGGTGGTGAGAGTGATGGACTAATTGTGGGGTGTGGACTGGTGGTGATGGTGATGGGGTTTGGGGGTGAGTGTGATGGACTGGTGGTGAGGGGGGATGGACTGGGGGCGAGAGTGATGGACTGATGGTGAAGTGATGGATGGTGGCGAGAGTGATGGAGTGGTGGAGTGATGGTTGGTGAAAGTAATGGAGGTTTGAGGGTGATGGACTGGTGGTATGGTGATGGATTGGTGGTGAGTGTGGGGATGGTGTGAGGGGGTGGATGGTGGCAGGTTTAAAGGATTGGTGGCAGGGTGATGGTTGGGGTGAGTGGGACGGGGGTGGTGGTGGGGTGATGGGTTGGGGTATTGTGGACTGATGGGAGGGTGATGGATGGTGGCGGGGTATGGATTTGGTGGTGAGTGTGATGGACTACTGGTGAGGTGATGGATGGTGGTGAGGGTGATGGATGGTGGCGGGGTGGGGATTGGTGGTGGTGGATGGATGGTGGTGAGAGAGTGGACTGATGGGGAGGTGATGGACTGGTGCGAGAGTGATGGTTTTGGTGGGAGAGTGATTGACTGATGGTGAAAGTGTGGACTGGTGGAGAGAGGATGGACTGTGGGGGAGATGCACGATGGGGAGGGTGATGGATTTGGGGGTGAGAGTGATGGATGATTGTGAGGGTGATGGACTGGTGGTGGGATGATGGATTTTTGGGAGGGTGAAAGGGTGATGGTGAGGGTGATGGCTGAGGTGGGGTGATGGACTGGTGGGGAGATGTTTGGGTGGTGGTGAGAGTGATGGATTGATTGTGAGGGTGATGGAAGGGGCGGGGTGATGGAGGTAGTGAGGGTTGGATGGTGGTGAGTGTGTGGATGATGGTGATGGGGATGGTTTGGGGGTAGGGGTGATGGCTGGTGGTGGGGTGATGGGTTGGTACGAGGGGAGGATTGGTGGTGAGTGGTATGGGCTGGTGGAGAGTGATGGCTGATTTGTGGACTGATGGTGAGGGTGATTCATTTTGGTGGGGGGGTGTGGACTGGTGTGAGGGTGGATGGTGGTGAGAGTGATGGATGGTGGTGAGAGTGAGGTGGTGGTGAGAGTAGGACTGGTGGTGAGGGTGATGGACTGGTGGGAGAGTGATGGACTGGTGGTGAGAGTGATGGATGGGGGTGATAGTGTGGACTGATTTTGATGGACTGAGGTGAGGGTGATCTTGATGGGGGGGTGATGGATGGTAGTGGGGTGATGGATGGTGGTGGGTCATGGGTGGTGGGGAGGATGGGTGGTGGTGAGAGTGATGGAAATTTGGGGGTGAGGGGGGGGGGGGGGGAGGTGGTGGAGTGAGGACTGATTGTGAGGGTGGACAGGTGGCGAGGGTTTGGACTGATGGTGAGAGAGTGCACTGATGGTGGGGTGGGTAGATTATGAAATGATGGACTGTTAGTGAGGGTGATGGATGATGGGAGGGTGATGGATTGGTGGTGAGAGTGAGGACTGATGGTGAGGTTGAGGATGGTGGTGAGAGGGGTGGACTGATATTGATGAAAATGATGGTGAGGGAGATGGATTGATGGTGAGGGGATGGACTGGTGGTGAGGGTGATGGATGGTGGAGGGAATGATGGATGATGGTGAAGAGAGCAATGATGGTGAGGGTGATGGGCAGGTGGTGGAGTGATGGACAGGTGGTGAGGAGATGCCTGTGGTGATAGTGATGGATGATGGTGAGAAAATGCCTGATGGTGAGGGTGTTGGGCTGGTGGTGGGTGAGATCTGTGATGAGGGTGATGGACTGGTGGTAGAGGATGGATGATGGTGAGAGAGATGCAAAAGATGGGGGGTGGTGATGGACGGTGGGAGGTGTGGATGATGTTTGGGAGATGCACTGATTGTGAGGGGGATGGTTGGTGGTGAGAGTGATGGACTGATGGTGAGAGAGATGCATTATGGGGATAGTGATGAACTGATGGTGAGGAGCACTGTGGTGGGGTAATGGATGGGGGTGAGATGATGGACTGATGGTAGAGAGAGCAATATGGGGGGTGATGGATTGGTGTGAGGGTGATGGACTGGTGGCGAGGTGTGGACTGATGGTGAGAGTGATGGATGGTGGTGGAGTGTGGACTGGTGGCGAGGGATGGACTAATGGTGAGAGAGATGCACTGATGGGGGGTGATGGGGGTGGTGGTGGGATGATGGATTTTGGTGGGGTGAAAAAACTATGGTGGGGTGATGGACTGGGTGGGGGGTGGGTGGTGGTGAGAGTGATGGACTAAATTTTTGGGGGGTGATGGATGGTGGTGATGGGGATGGGGTTGGTGGGAGTGTGATGGATGGTGGTGGGGTGAGGACTGGTGGCGAGAGTGATGGATGAAGGTGAGAGTGATGGACGGGGGAGAGTGATGGACTGGTGGTGAGAGTGGGATTTGGTGGCGAGGGGGGATGGTTGGTGGCGAGGGTGTGGATTGATGGTGGTGGGACGGACGGTGGGAGGGTGATGGTTGGTGGTGATTGTGGATGATGGTGAGGGGAGATTGGTGGGGGGGATGGATTGGTGGTGAGTGTGATGGCTATGGTGAGTGTGATGGATTGGGGGTGGGTGAGGATGGTGGGGGGAGGGTGGTGGATGGTGGGAGTGTGTGGATGGTGGTGAGAAGGGTGGACTGATGGTGAGAGTGATGGACTGGTGGCGAGAGTGATGGATTGGTGGCGAGAGTGATTGACTGATGGTGAAAGTGATGGACTGGTGGAGAGAGTGATGGGTGATGGTGAAAGGGATGCACTGATGGCGAGGGTGATGGATTGGTGGTGAGAGTGATGGATGATTGTGAGGGGTGGACTGGTGGGAGGATGATGGATTGATGGGAGCGTGAAAGTGATGGTGGGGTGATGGATGATGGTGGGGTGTGGATGGTGGGGAGAGTGATGGATGGGGGTGGAGGTGGCTGTTGTGAGGGTGAGGACGGTGGCGAGGGTATGGACTGGTAGTGAGGGTGATGGATTTGGGGGTTTAGTGTGATGGCGGGTGATGGTGAGGTTGGTGGTGAGTGGATGGACGGTGGTGAGGGGGATGGATTTGGTAAAAGAGGGTGATGGTTTTTGGTGAGTGGTATGGACTGGTGGTGAGGGTGATGGATTGGTGGCGAGGGTGTGGATTGGTGGGGAGTGTGGCTAATGGTGAGGTTGATCGTTGGTGGCGGGGTGATGGTTTTGGGGTGGTGTGTTGGATAGTGGTGAGAGAGTGCACTGATGGTGAGGGTGAGGATGGTTGTGAGGGTGAGAATGGTGGGGAGTGATGGACTCATGGTGAGGTGACGAACTGGTGGTGAGGTGATGGACTTGGTGGGGAGATGACGAACTGGTGGTGAGAGTGAGGCTGGTGGGGGGGGTGATGGATCGTGGTGAGAGTGATGGATCGTGGTGAGAGTGATGGATCGTGGTGAGAGTGATGGACTCGTGGTGGAGTGTGGAGGTGGGAGGGTGATGGATGAGGTGGGGTGAAGTAGGTGGTGGAGTGATTGACGGTGGTGAGTGAGATGGATGGTGGTGAGGGTGAGGACTCGTGGTAAGGGTGATGGTTTTGGGGGGGGGGGATGGATTGGTGGTGAGTGTGATGGATGATGGTGGGGCGATGGTTTGGTGGGGGGTGGACTGGTGGTGGGGGTTTGATGGATGGAGGAGGGGTTGATGGATAGTGGTGGGGGTGAGGGAGGGTTGTGAGGGTGATGAACTGGTGGCGAGAGTGAGGGGACTCATGGTGGAGTGCGAATGGTGGTGGGAGTGATGGATGGTGGTGAGAGTGCGAATGGTGGTGGAGTGATGGCTGGGGGGGGGGAGAGTTGGATTCGTGGTGAGAGTGATGGACTCTGGTGAGAGTGAGGATCGTGGTGAGAGTGATGGACTCGTGGGAGAGTGATGGCTGGTGGTGGGGGTGATGGATCGATGGTGGGGGTTTGGAAGTAGGGTGGTGAGATGTTGTGGTGGTGAGTGAGATGGACTGGTGGTGAGGGTGATGGACTCGTGGTAAGGGTGATGGATTGGTGGCGGGGGGTGATGGATGGTGGTGAGTGTGATGGATGATGGTGAGGGCGTGGATTGGTGGAGAGGGTGGATGGTGGTGAGGGTGATGGATGGAGGAGGGGTTGAGGGGACTAGGGTGGGGTGAGGGATGGTGGTGGGGTTGATGGATGGTGGTGGGGTGGGGGATTGTGGTGAGGGTGATGGCTGGTGGTGGGGTGTGGGGACTGTGGTGATGGTGATGGATGATGGTGAGGGTGATAACTGGTGGGGGAGGGTGAGGGGATGGTGGTGGGGTGATGGATGGTGGTGGGGTGATGGACTGGTGGTGGGGGGGGTGATGGATGGTGGTGAGGGTGTGGGACTGTGGTGGGGTGATGGCTGGTGGCAGGGTGTGGATGGTGATGAGAGTGATGGATGGTGATGGAGTGATGGACTGGTGGTGAGAGTGATGGACTTGGGGTGTAGTGATGGACTGTATTGATGGATGATGGTGAGGGTGATGCATTGTAGGGGCTGGAGTCAGTGTTACTCTGTTTAGTTATTATCTCCTCCATTTTTCCATAACGGAGTATTTGGAATTTGTCCTCATTGAACATCATATTGTTTACGTTGCCCACTGGAAAACTTTGTTTATATCTTCTTGGAGGTTAACCGCGTCCTCAGCAGATGACAGCCTCATGCAGATCCTAGTATCATCCGCAAAGGATGATACGGTGCTGTGGTGTATATCTCTGTTTATGTCTGATATGAGGATTAGGAATAAGATGGGGGCGAGTACTGTGCCTTGTGGAAACAGAGCTCTTCACTATGGCAGCCTCGATTTAACTCTGTTGACCACTACTCTTTGTGTTCGATTTGTTAGGAAGTTGAAGATCCATCTCCCCACTTTCCCAGTTATTCCTTTAGCACGTATTTTATGGGCTATTACGCCATGATCGCATTTGTCAAATGCTTTTGCAAAGTCTGTGTATAATACATCTGCATTCTGATTTTCTTCCAGTGCATCCAAGGCCATGTCATAGTGATCCAGTAGTTGTGAGAGGCAGGAGCGACTGCCCTGAACCCATGTTGCCCTGGATTGTGCAGATTTTGGGAATCCAGGTGATTTGCAATCCTGCTTCTTAGCACTCTTTCAAAGATTTTTATGATGTGGGATGTCAGAGCTATTGGTCTATAGTTCTTAGCTAATGCTTTGCTGCCACCTTTATGGAGTGGGGCTATATCCGTTGTTTTAAGTGACTGTGGAATTTCACCCATGTCCAAGCTCCTCCTCCATAGTGTACTTAGGGCACGCGAGAGGGGTTTCTTGCAGTCTTATGAATACAGAGTTCCACGAGTCTGGGCCGGGGCTGAGTGCATAGGCATGTTGTCAATGGCTTTTACGAAATCTATCGGAGTTAGGGTAACGTCGGAAATCTGGCATACATTTATGGAGTTTTGGAGGCTCATTCATGAAGAAATCATTTGGGTCGTCGATCCTCAGACCGATTAGTGGTTCACTAAACACAGAGTCGTACTGGGATTTCAATATTTCACTCATTTCCTTGTTGTCGTCTGTGTAAGTCCCATCCTGTCTGAGTAAGGGCCCGATACTAGATGTGGTATTTGCCTTGTTTTTGGCATATGAAAAGAAATATTTTGAATTTCTTTCAATTTCACTAATAGCTTTAAGCTCCTCCTGCCTCTCCTGGTTCCTGTAAGAGTCATTTAGCTTAAGTTCGATAGTTTCCACTTCCCTGGTCAACGCCTCCTTTCGTGTATCAGATATTCTAGCACTCCTGAGGAGCTCAGTGACTCTTCGTCGTCTTCTGTAGAGGGAGCGTCTTTTTCTCTCCAGTTTACTCCTGCTCTTCTTCTTTCTTAGGGGAATATGCCTAGAACATGCTTCGGCTACCAGGAAGTTGATCCTTTCAAGGCACTGGTTTGGATCCATGTCATTTAAGACATCTTCCCAACATGATGAGGGTGATGGATTGGTGGCAAGGGTGATGGATTAGTGGTGAGTGAGATGGACTGGTGGTGAGGGTGATGGATTGGTGGCGAGGGTGATGGATTGGTGGTGAGTGAGATGGACTGGTGGTGAGGGTGATGGATTGGTGAAAGTGATGGACTGCTGGTGAGGGTGATGGATTGGTGGTGAGGGTGATGAACTGGTGGTGAGGGTGATGGACTGATGGTGAGGGTGACGAACTGGCAGTGAGGGTGATGAACTGGCAGTGAGGGTGAAGGACTGGTGGCGAGGGTGATGGACTGGTGGTGAGAGTGATGGACTGTTGGTGAGGGTGATGGACTGGTGGTGAGGGTGATGGACTGATATTGATGGACTGATGGTGAGGGTGATGGATTGATGGTGAGGGTGATGGACTGGTGGTGAGGGTGATGGACTGGTTGTGAGAGTGATGGACTGATATTGATGGACTGATGGTGAGGGTGATGCATTGATGGTGAGGGTGATGGACTGGTGGTGAGGGTGATGGACTGATGGTGAGGGTGATGGACTGGTGGTGAGAGTGATGGACTGATGGTGAGGGTGATGGACTGGTGGTGAGGGTGATGGACTGATGGTGAGGTTGATGGACTGGTGGTGAGAGTGATGGACTGATATTGATGGACTGATGGTGAGGGTGAGGGATTGATGGTGAGGGTGATGGACTGGTGGTGAGGGTGATGGACTGGTGGTGAGAGTAATGGACTGATATTGATGGATTGATAGTGAGGGTGATGCATTGATGGTGAGGGTGATGGACTGGTGGTGAGAGTGATGGACTGATTGTGAGGGTGATGGACTGGTGGTGAGAGTGATGGACTGGTGGTGAGAGTGATGGACTGGTGGTGAGAGTGATGGACTGATATTGATGGACTGATGGTGAGGGTGATGCATTGATGGTGAGGGTGATGGACTGGTAGTGAGGGTGATGGACTGGTGGTGAGAGTGATGGACTGGTGGTGAGAGTGATGGACTGGTGGTGAGGGTGATGGACTGATGGTGAGGGTGATGGACTGGTGGTGAGGGTGAAGGACTGGTGGTGAGGGTGATGGACTGATGGTGAGGGTGATGGACTGGCAGTGAGAGTGATGGACTGGTGGCGAGAGTGATGGACTGATTTTGAGGGTGATGGACAGGTGGCGAGGGTGATGGACTGGTGGTTACCTGGAGGTTACCTGGAGGTTATTCCGGGGATCAACGCCCCCGCGGCCCGGTCCATGACCAGGCCTCCCGATGTATCAGGGCCTGATCAACCAGGCTGTTACTGCTAGCCGCACGCAGTCCGACGTACGAGCCACAGCCCGGCTGATCCGGCACTGACTTTAGGTATCTGTCCAGCTCTCTCTTGAAGGCAGCCAGTGGTTTATTGGCAATTTCCCCCTAATGCTTGATGGGAGGCTGTTGAACAGTTTTGGGCCCCGGACACTTATGGTGTTTTCTCTTAGTGTCCAATGGGCGCCCCTACTTTTTATTGGCGGCATTTTGCATCGCCTGCCCAGTCTTTTACTTTCGTAGGGAGTGATTTCTGTGTGCAGATTTGGGACCATTCCCTTTCCCAAAATTTTCCAAGTGTAGATTATGATATATCTCTCCCCCCTGCGTTCCAACGAGTACAAGTCAAGTGCTTCCAAGCGTTCCAGTAGTTAAGGTGCTTGACAGAACTTTACGTGCAGTAAAGGATCTCTGTTTCACTCTTAGATCTGCGATTTCACCTGCTTTGAAAGGAGATGTTAATGTACAGCAGTATTCCAGCCAGAGAGAACAAGTGATTTGAAAAGGATCATCATTAGCTTGGCATTTCTCGTTTTTAAAGTTCTCATTATCCATCCTATCATTTTCTTTGCACGTGCGATCGTGGCACTGTTGTGATCCTTGAAAGTGAGATCCTCAGACAATTACTACTCCCAGGTCCCTTACATTATTTTTCCACTCTATTGTAAAGGCGAGTCAGTAGTATACTCTGTTCTAGTTATTATCTCCCCCAGTTTTCCATAACGGAGTAGTTGGAATTTGTCCTCATTGAACATCATATTGTTTACCGTTGCCCATGGAAAACTTTGTTTATATCTTCTTGGAGGTTAACCGCGTCCTCAGCAGATGACAGCCTCATGCAGATCTAGTAAACATCCGCAAAGGATGATACGGTGCTGTGGTGTATATTCTTGTTTATGTCTGATATAAGGATAAGGAATAAGATGGGGGGGAGTACTGTGCCTTGTGGAACAGAGCTCTTCACTATGGCAGCCTCCGATTTAACTCTGTTGACCACTACTCTTTGTGTTCGATTTGTTAGGAAGTTGAAGATCCGTCTCCCCACTTTCCCAGTTATTCCTTTTGCACGTATTTTATGGGCTATTACGCCATGATCGCATTTGTCAAATGCTTTTGCAAAGTCTGTGTATATTACATCTGCATTCTGATTTTCTTCCAGTGCATCCAAGGCCATGTCATAGTGATCCAGTAGTTGTGAGAGGCAGGAGCGACCTGCCCTGAACCCATGTTGCCCTGGATTGTGCAGATTTTGGGAATCCAGGTGATTTGCAATCCTGCTTCTTAGCACTCTTTCAAAGATTTTTATGATGTGGGATGTCAGAGAGCTATTGGTCTATAGTTCTTAGCTAATGCTTTGCTGCCACCTTTATGGAGTGGGGCTATATCCGTTGTTTTAAGTGACTGTGGAATTTCACCCATGTCCAAGCTCCTCCTCCATAGTGTACTTAGGTGCCGGCATGCGAGAGGGGTTTCTTGCAGTTCTTAATGAAAACAGAGTTCCACGAGTCTGGGCCCGGGGCTGAGTGCATAGGCATGTTGTCAATGGCTTTTTCGAAATCTATCGGAGTTAGGGTAACGTCGGAAATCTGGCATACATTTATGGAGTTTTGAGGCTCATTCATAAAGAAATCATTTGGGTCGTCGATCCTCAGACCGATTAGTGGTTCACTAAACACAGAGTCGTACTGGGATTTCAATATTTCACTCATTTCCTTGTTGTCGTCTGTGTAAGTCCCATCCTGTCTGAGTAAGGCCCGATACTAGATGTGGTATTTGCCTTGTTTTTGGCATATGAAAAGAAATATTTTGAATTTCTTTCAATTTCACTAATAGCTTTAAGCTCCTCCTGCCTCCCCTGGTTCCTGTAAGAGTCATTTAGCTTAAGTTCGATAGTTTCCACTTCCCTGGTCAGCACCTCCTTTCGTGTATCAGATATTCTAGCACTCCTGAGGAGCTCAGTGACTCTTCGTCGTCTTCTGTAGAGGGAGCGTCTTTTTCTCTCCAGTTTACTCCAGCTCTTCTTCTTTCTTAGGGGAATATGCCTAGAACATGCTTCGGCTACCAGGAAGTTGATCCTTTCAAGGCACTGGTTTGGATCCATGTCATTTAAGACATCTTCCCAACATGGTGAGGGTGATGGATTGGTGGCAAGGGTGATGGATTAGTGGTGAGTGAGATGGACTGCTGGTGAGGGTCATGGATTGGTGGCGAGGGTGATGGATTGGTGGTGAGTGACATGGACTGGTGGTGAGGGTGATGGATTGGTGAAAGTGATGGACTGCTGGTGAGGGTGATGGATTGGTGGTGAGGGTGATGAACTGGTGGTGAGGGTGATGGACTGATGGTGAGGGTGACGAACTGGCAGTGAGGGTGATGAACTGGCAGTGAGGGTGAAGGATTGGTGGCGAGGGTGATGGATGGTGGTGAGAGTGTGGACTGTTGG
>NC_069409.1:372944-391174 GCF_026875155.1 Cherax quadricarinatus
CAAAATTTTTGGGAGAAACTCGTGACAGGAGATATTTTATTTAAAAACGGCACAAACTATAAACCCCTGCCAATTTGGATTCGGAAAAATAAAAGCACTAACGATGCAATCATAAAAATGCTAGATCTGCTTTACACAGCATTGGAAAATAAGGAATATCCACTAGGAATTTTTATTGACCTAAAAAAAGCTTTTGACACAGTAGACCACGGCATCCTTCTCCACAAACTTGACCACTATGGTATAAGAGGCCATGCGCTTCCCATATTTAAAATCTTGCCTTACTAATAGGTACAGTATGTCACCATTAAAGACACAGCATCAACAACACAGCCACTTGATACGGGGAGTTCCGCAGGGAAGTGTCCTTGGTCCCCTGCCTTCCTCATATACATCAATGATCTTCCAAACGTATCTCAACCCCCTGAACCCCTTCTCTTTGCTGATGACCGACTTATGTCATCTCTCACCCTATCTTCCCACCCTCAACACCATTGTGAATGAGGAGCTGATAAAATATCGACTTGGAGGGACAGCCAATAAATTTACGCTTAACACTGACAAAACCTACAAAAATTATGTTTGGTAGCAGGCAGGAGATGCGCAAATTTAAACATTAAGTTTCGACAAACACTCTAATTCCCAGGCATAATGAGGGCAAATTCCTAGGCCTATACCTCGACAACAACCTGAACTTCAGCACCCATATCCAACACAAAACCCAAAAAAGTATCTATACAAAAACGGTTGGGATCCTCTCCAAGATACGATACTACGTACCGCAAACTGCCCTTCCACACTTACCACTCACTATATATCCATACCTCACCTAGCTATCTGTGCTTGGGGATCAACTGCAGCAACAAATCTAAAGCCAATAATAACCAACAAAAAGCCACGTAAAGAATAATCACTAAATCCCACCCCCGGGCAACCACTCCCCCACTCTTCATAGATTCTAAACTTATCCCTGTTCAGTACATCCCACTTACTACTGTGCAATCTACATCTACAGGACCTTAAATTACAATAATTAACCTTGACCTAAAACGCTTTCTTGATAGTTGTGAAAGAACCCACAGGCAAAACACCAAGACACAAACATCTCTACGACTTTCCCCCGTGTACGACTAATTTTTCAAAATTTCAATGTATGTCAAAGGCCCTAAAATCTGGAACACCCTACCTGAGAACTCTAGAACTGCGACACATTCATCACCTTCAAAACTACCATCAGAAAACATCTTATCTCCCTGATACACCCCATCAACTAACTACACGTTTACCCCCTGGTGGTTCACACTTATACTCACTCACCCATTTGCCCATAAACAGAAATATTAATCTCAATCTTAAAATAATGAATCCTGTGATACTCCAATACTGAAACTATGTACTGTGCCAAAAAAAAAGCATTCACATTGCTAAACTCACAAACTAGTATTTAGTCACTTAGCCATAATACCAACTTACCTCATAATTTGTAATATTTAAAATTAAGAATTAAACTAAGTCTGCCGAAATGCCCAGCCATGCTAGGTGTTCTAGTGGTACACTCTGTAATGCCTAGCCATGCTAGGTGTTCTAGTGGGACACTCTGTAATGCCTAGCCATGCTAGGTGTTCTAGTGGTACACTCTGTAATGCCTAGCCATGCTAGGTGTTTAGTGGGACACTCTGTAAAAGCCTAGCCATGCTAGGTGTTTTTAGTGGTACACTCTGTAATGCCTAGCCATGCTAGGTGTTCTAGTGGTACACTCTGTAATGCCTAGCCCTGCTAGGTGTTCTAGTGGGACACTCTGTAATGCCTAGCCATGCAGGTGTTCCAGTGGTACACTCCCGTAATGCCTAGCCATGCTAGGTGTTCTAGTGGTACTCGGTAAATTTTTATTTTTACTATGTAAACCAACACAAAACCAAAATTTTGTAAACTCAGCATTGTAATCCTTATAGAGAATAAACTTTGAATTTGAATTTGAATGTGGTATATATACCTTGGTATATATACCGGCGTGTTGCTGGTTTTTGCAGTGTGTCAGAAGAACCTGGCTGTGGTAACTGTGAAGGATGACGTGTTTCAAGCGCTGACAGTTTGAATGACCGGGCCGTGAACCCGTTTGACCTGGTTCTTGGCTTGGTCAGCTGTACTGGTTCACGAAAGGTGAACCTCTTTCCGTCAGACAAGAGAGAAGGGGAGAAAAGAGAGAGAGAGAGAGAGGAGAGAGAGAGAGAGAGAGAGAGAGAGAGAGAGAGGGAGGGAGGGAGGGAGGGAGGGAGAGAGGGAAAAGAGGGAGGGAGAGAGAGAGAGGGGGAAAAGGAGAGAGAGGAGAGAGAGAGAGAGGGGAGAGAGAGAGAGAGAGGGGAGAGAGAGAGAGGGAGGGAGAGAGGGAGGGAGAGAGGGAGGGAGAGGGGAGGGAGGGGGGAGGGAGAGAGGGAGGGGGAAAAGGGGGGAGGGAGAGAGAGAGAGAGAGAGAGAGATGAGAGAGGAGAGAGAGAGGAGAGAGAGAGAGAGAGAGAGAGAGAGAGAGGGGGGGGGGGAGGGGGGGGGGGGGGGGAGGGAGGAGGGAGAGGTAGCAGTTATATACCCATTACTTACGAGCCAGTTGGAACAGAGTCCAAGATTTTTTACTCACCTTATGTGATTGTATGGGGGGAAACTCAGCTCCTGGGCCCGCCTCTTGCTGGTCGCTGCTAGGTTCACTTCTAGCTTCGAGAACCTTATCTTGTTAAAACCCAGTGTCTAGGTTGTTACACTTCCCGACTACTACAAGCTGAAGAAATACTTCATAACATCTGCAACTAATGTGTTTTCACCTATTTCCCATCTCTTCGAGCAATGTGTTCCTGGTCACCCCATCAGTTCATCTGAATATTTTGTACGTTGTTATCATATCACCTCTAGTCCTGTCTTCTAGTGTCGTCAGGTTTACCTCCCTTATAACTCATAGCACTTAATCCTTAGCTCCGGAGCTAATCTTGTTGCAACCCTTTGCACTTTCTCCAGTTTCTTAACATGCATGGCAGTTGCAGGTTTCATATTAGTGCTGCATACCGCTGTGTTGGCCAGACACACGTCTTATATACCGTTGTGAATGCTCATTGCTTAGGCTCCTTAAAGCTAATCTTAGATCTGCCAAATGAATGTTTTCTGAGATTGTTATTTGGTTGATGTGTGACGAAGGCGATATGCTTGGTATACTGCTCACCCCGAGATCCTTCTCAATGACTGAGGTTTGCAGCCCCCCCCCCCAGGATATTGTAATCCCTCTGCCGTCTTGTCTTCATTTGAAGCAGCAGTTCCCAGTCATTAGGCATGGACTCGACAGGTAGGCTCTGGGCTCCCCTATTCTTACATTAATTATACGCCTCCAAGACATCCAGCGTGTGCATTTCTCACTCCAAAATCTCCTCCGAACCCCCACGACACCAGTTCACAGGTAACCTGCACACGGAGAAGAGCTTACGACGACGTTGACCACTATAGGCCAACTGGACTGTATATATACTGGCTCCTCTCCTTTCTGTTTGCGTGACTTTGTAAATGGTCCGTGTGGTACCGAAACATTGTTATAACATCGTGTTTGTTATGTGCGGGTTATTTGTGTGTTCCAGCCAGTTTTCAGAGCAGACCATCAGCTTGTCCAAGTTCTTGTGTAGCCTTTCCTGGTGCTCGCCTCTTTGTATTCTCCCCATTAGTTTTACATCACTGGACATCAGGGATACTTCTGTCTCTTCGGTTATGTCGCTCACGTAAACCAGAAATAACAGCGGTCATAGTACTGATCCTTGTGAAGCCCCACTCGTCACATGTACCCATTCCGACACCACTCCTGGGACAATCACTCGTAGTTTCCTTCCAGTTGAGTATTGTTTGATTCATTGTAGTGCCTTTCCTGTCACTCCAGCCTGTTCAACTAGCTTTCCTGTCACTCCAGCCTGTTCAACTAGCTTTCCTGTCACTCCAGCCTGTTCAGCTACTTTCCTGTCACTCCAGCCTGTTCAGCTACTTTCTTGTCACTCCAGCCTGTTCAGCTAGCTTTCCTGTCACTCCAGCCTGTTCCTGGAGTTTACCTGGAGAGAGTTCCGGGGGTCAACGCCCCCGCGGCCCGGTCTGTGATCAGGCCTCCTGGTGGATCAGAGCCTGATCAACCAGGCTGTTGCTGCTGACTGCACGCAAACCAACGTACGAGCCACAGCCTGGCTGGTCAGGAACCGACTTTAGGTGCTTGTCCAGTGCCAGCTTGAAGACTGCCAGGGGTCTGTTGGTAATCCCCCTTATGTATGCTGGGAGGCAGTTGAACAGTCTCGGGCCCCTGACACTTATTGTATGGTCTCTTAACGTGCTAGTGACACCCTTGCTTTTCATTGGGGAGATGTTGCATCGTCTGTCAAGTCTTTTGCTTTCGTAGTGAGTGATTTTCGTGTGCCAGTTCGGTACTAGTCCCTCTAGGATTTTCCAGGTGTATATAATCATGTATCTCTCCTGCCTGCGTTCCAGGGAATACAGGTTCAGTAACCTCAAGCGCTCCCAGTAATTGAGGTGTTTTATCTCCGTTATGCGCGCCGTGAAGGTTCTCTGTACATTTTCTTGGTCAGCAATTTCACCTGCCTTGAAAGGTGCTGTTAGTGTGCAGCAATATTCCAGCCTAGATAGAACAAGTGACCTGAAGAGTGTCATCATGGGCTTGGCCTCCTTAGTTTTGAAGGTTCTCATTATCCATCCTCTCATTTTTCTAGCAGATGCGATTGATACAATGTTATGGGCCTGTTCATCTAGCTTTTCTGTCACTCCAGCCTGTTCAGCTAGCTTTCCTGTCACTCCAGCCTATTCAACTAGCTTTCCTGTCACTCCAGCCTATTCAACTAGCTTTCCTGTCACTCCAGTCTGTTCAACTAGCTTCTCTGTCACTCCAGCCTATTCAACTAGCTTTCCTGTCACTCCAGCCTGTTCATCTAGCTTTCCTGTCACTCCAGCCTGTTCAGCTAGCCTTCCTGTCACTCCAGCCTGTTCAACTAGCTTTCCTGTCACTCCAGCCTGTTCAACTAGCTTTCCTGTCACTCCAACCTGTTCAACTAGCTTTCCTGTCACTCCAGCCTGTTCAACTAGCTTTCCTGTCACTCCAGCCTGTTCAACTAGCTTTCCTGTCACTCCAGCCTGTTCAACTAGCTTTCCTGTCACTCCAGCCTGTTCATCTAGCTTTCCTGTCACTCCAGCCTATTCAACTAGCTTTCCTGTCACTCCAGCCTATTCAACTAGCTTTCTGTCACTCCAGCCTGTTCAACTAGCTTTCCTGTCACTCCAGCCTATTCAACTAGCTTTCCTGTCACTCCAACCTGTTCAACTAGCTTTCCTGTCACTCCAACCTGTTCAACTAGCTTTCCTGTCACTCCAACCTGTTCAACTAGCTTTCCTGTCACTCCAGCTGTTCACCTAGCCTTTGTCCTGCTGTCTTGTATAAATACCAAAAGCCTTCTTACACTCTTAAAAAGAATTATGGAACTAAGCATCCCTCTGTTCTTCTCTCCTCACTTCAGTCACCAATGGCATTAAGTCACTTAAGTCACTCTGTCTGACTTTCTTGGGTTATCCCAGGTTCTCTACACATATACTGCTATGTATGATCATCTATGTATACCTGTGTATACCTTGTTGCAGTGTCATGTGGGTTTTCGATACGTGGATGGGGTAAAAATACTCACGTAGGCTGGTAGTACGTATAATATAACGGAAAGTATGGGAAGGCACCAACAGCCGACCTGCCTCTCTCTGCTCCCTGTCTTGACTGACCCACCAGTGCCCCAGTGCCTACGGGTGAGGTGTTTGAAATCCTGCTATGGTCAGCAGCAACATAACAGTCCGTGATTCATGCAGAGACGGTTGGTAGTGAGTCATTCTATGGTACACTGGTTACTGGTAACTGGTTACTAGGAACTGGTACTACTACTGAGAGCAGAACTTTAGTAAATTTGTGATACAGGATTTAAAATATGTGAAATTATTTTTATAAATCTGCTCGTTGGCAGATGAATAAGTGGATTCTTCAGTCCAGTGCAGACAAAGGTGGAAGATAGGGAGATTGGGTAATCAGTCCCTCAGCCTGGAGCAATTTTATCAAGATTGAGGGACTGAAGAAACCGCTGGCTGGCGACACATTCAAGAATAAATATAACCATTCTATCCTTAGTAAATATTACCTTGCTGTGGTAATGATCTTGTTCATAACGTTAATATACATGTCAGTAACACGTCTTTAGTTTAACCGGTGTTAAAACGCTCTCAATCATACAAATTATGCAATAAAATAACGTTTTACCGTATGAAGATTAAGACACTTATGCAACAAATGGGAATACTTATTAAGGAAACGTTTCGCCACACAGTGGCTTCATCAGTCCAATACAAAGTAGAAAGGTGTAAGTAGAGGAGGAGTTTGAGGTAATCTGTCCCTCAGATGAAGTCACTGTGTGGCGAAACGTTTCCATAATAAATATTCCATTTGTTGCATAAATGTCTCAATGTTTAACTTGTCGGTTATTTTAAACCATTTATCACATGTTTTAGCATATATTTACTTTTTCAATATTTCACAATATTAGTTTAAACAACATCGTAACAAGTGTGTCAAAAATTCTAGTGGGTGATAGAGGCTAGGACCTTGGGTAGCTTTAAGAAGAGACTGGACAAATATATGAGTGGGAGGGGCTGGGTTTGATTGGTGTCAAGGGGTACGGGAGTTTTATTTCTTGAGTAGCTTTAGGTAGATGTCGTTTTGATAAGGACCTGCCTCGTATGGGCCAGTAGGCCTTCTGCAGTGTTCCTACATTCTTATGTTCTTATGTATGTGTGAGAGCCCTCCATGCTTGACATGCATCATCCTGTTACTTAAAGTATTTAAACATGTAGTCTTCGATATTTTATCAAGCTGTACTGTAACCTGCAATGCTTTTGGCGTTATTTGTTTTGTATTAACTTAGATAATATCTTAGATAATAGGTTGGGGTATTGGCTTTAGCCGGTAGGAGACTTGGACCTGCCTCGCATGGGCCAGTAGGCCTTCTGCAGTGTTCCTACATTCTTATGTTCTTATTAAGTATTCTGACTAGAATAATGGTGTCTCACTTGCTATTTCCCTCACCAATTAGTAACAGCCTGGCTGATCAGACCCTGATTCACTATGAGGCCTGGTCACAGACCGAGCCACGGGGGCGTTGACCCCCTGAACTCTCTCCAGGTAAACTCCAGGTAAAGTATATAGACAGACAATGGTTATAAATGACCATAATTTTTAAAGGGGTGGACCGGTAAGCCAGCGGAAGGCCTCGGTCAGATGACCAAAAGCTCCAAAGGCGGGTCATCATCTGACTAAGACCCGCGTCAGGAAACATTTGTCCTGGAAATATAAACACAAATGCAGTATAATGTGATCCTTTATTGACTACGTTTCGCCCACACAGTGGGCTTTTTCAAGTCACAAACAGAACTGCCCACTGTGTGGGCGAAACGTAGTCAATAAAGGATCACATTATACTGCATTTGTGTTTATATTTCCATTGTGTCGGTATTTTATACCATTTATTTCCAAACATTTGTCCTGTTTACTGACGAACCTTACCTAACCTCTGGTGGCCTGGTGGTTAACGCTCTCGCTTCACACGGTGAGGGCCTGGGTTCGATTCCCAGCCAGAGTAGAAACATTGGACGTGTTTCTTTCCACCTGTTGTCTATGTTCCCCATCAGTAAAATGGGTACCTGGGTGTTAGTCGACTGGTTGGGGTCGCATCCTGGGTGTTAGTGAACTGGTGTGGGTCGCATCCTGGACACTGACCTAAGGAGGCCTGGTCACAGACCGGGCCGCGGGGGCGTTGACCCCCGGAACTCTCTCCAGATAAACTCTCCAGATAAACCTAACCTAACTCCAGGTAAACTCTCTTCTGCTGTCGTACGTAACATTATCTAGTACTTTCTGGTGTACTCCACCTCTTTAGCTCTCTCTTGTGTGTGTGTACTCATTTGTTTGTGGTTGCAGAGGTTGAGTCACAGCTCCGTGCCCCGCCTTACAACTTTTCAGATTTACTCCCTCGCCAATAAATATTGACTCATTCTCTTGTATTTAATGTAACTTGTAGGATATCTAGGGTTATATTACACAAATAGTCGCCAGTGCTAGAAATAAGATGGACGAATTGAGATTAGTTGCGAGTGAGGGGGGGGTTGATTGGTGTCGTTGGGTAAGGGAGTCAATTCATGGGTGGCTTTGGGTAAGGGTGGTTTTCATAAGGACCTGCCTTGTATGGCCAGTAGGCCTTCTGCAGTGTTCCTCCATTGTTATGTTCTTGTGTTATGAAGGTAATATTGATAAATTGCCACAACTAAGACGTGGTGCGGGTTGTTTACGTACTGTAACACTCCCTTCTAGCTTCACGTGTCCTGTTGTTACCTTTATGAACTATGTATGGAGCCTACCTCCACTACTTTGTGTGTCTTGCCTGTTTGTGGTCCTGGGGTCGATTCACAGCTCCTGGCTCCGCCTCTTCACTGGTCAGTACTAGGTCCACTCGCTTCTCCATGTGCTTTATCGTACCTCTTAAAGCTATGTATGGATCCTGCCTCCACTACATCATTCTCCAGATTGATCCACTGCCAGACAACTCTGAAGAAATACTTCCTAACATCCCTGTGATTCATCTGAGTCTTCACCTATCAGTTGTGACCCCTTGTGTGTGAGAGAGAGAGAGAGGGGGGGAGGGGGAGGGGGCAGGAGGGGTGAGACTGCTACAGGGAAGAGGTTAATATCAGTAATAACAAGTTAGCCTGGTACCAGACACTAACTAACAGTATCTTAGCGTCAGACTGGGCGCTACCGGTACTCTGGCGCCACACACTGAATTACAGGCGGATACCAACCATTTTATATCCACACACATTCATGTAACCCCTTCCATTTTGACCACAGTTGATCAAAGTAAACTAATTTGTCTCCAGGTAAACTCCAGGTAATCTGAGAGAATACCAATCTTTCCAAAAAAAAAGTTTTAATGTCCGTGGACATAAAAAAAAAAAAAATACCAGTGAAAACAGGGAATAAAAATCTGAACGATTTCATGTTCTTACACACATATTTCTAAAAATATGTGAGCACATGAAGCGCTCACATATTTTCACTGGTATTTGTTATCACGTTTTCTTTGAGATTTCTTCCATCCATGGATATATTTGCGTTAATTAGCACAGACATCGTTTTGGCTCAGTGTAAAGCCTCATCTGGTAAATTTCGCTCTACGCCCATAGCTCGGCTGGCAGCGTCCGATCCCGCCTGGTGACCATCTGGAACACCCGGGCCTGGTCACCATCTGGAACACCGAGCCTGGTCACCATCTGGAACACCCGAGCCTGGTCACCATCTGGAACACCTGGGCCGGGTCACCATCTGGAACACCCAGGCCGGGACACCATCTGGAACACCCGGGCCGGGTCACCATCTGGAACACCCGGGCCGGGTCACCATCTGGAACACCCGGGCCGGGTCACCATCTGGAACACCCGGGCCGGGACACCATCTGGAACACCTGGGCCGGGTCACCATCTGGAACACCCGGGCCGGGTCACCATCTGGAACACCTGGGCGGGTCACCATCTGGAACACTGGACCGGGTCACCATCTGGAACACCCAAGCCGGGACACCATCTGGAACACCCCGGGCCGGGACACCATCTGGAACACCCGGGCCTGGTCACCATCTGGAACACCTGGGCCGGGTCACCATCTGGAACACCTGGGCCGGGTCACCATCTGGAACACCCGGGCTGGGCCACATCTGGAACACCCAGGCCTGGTCACCATCTGGAACACCCGGGCTGGGACAACCATCTGGAACACACGGGCTGGGTCACCATCTGGAACACCCGGGCTGGGACACCATCTGGAACACCCGGGCCGGGGACACCATCTGGAACACCCGGGCCGGGTCACCATCTGGAACACCGGGCCAGGACACCATCTGGAACACCCGGGCCGGGTCACCATGTGGAACACCCGGCCGGGTCACCATCTGGAACACCGGGGCGGGTCACCATCTGGAACACCTGGGCCGTGTCACCATCTGGAACACCTGGGCCGTGTCACCATCTGGAACACCTGGGCTGGGTCACCATCTGGTAGAGACCCGGGCCGGGACACCATCTGGGACACCCGGGCGGGTCACCATCTGGAAACACCCGGGCTGGGTCACCATCTGGAACACCTGGTCCGGGTCACCATCTGGAACACCCGGGCCGGGTCACCATCTGGTAGAGACCCGGGCCGGGACACCATCTGGAACACCAGGGCCGGGTCACCATCTGGTAGAGACCTGGGCTGGGACACTATCTGGAACACCTGGGCTGGGTCACCATCTGGTAGAGACCTGGGCTGGGACACCATCTGGAACACCCGGGCTGGGTCACCATCTGGTGGAGACCCGGGCCGGGACACCATCTGGAACACCCGGGCCTGGTCACCATCTGGTGGAGACCTGGGCCGGGACACCATCTGGAACACCCAGGCCGGGTCACCATCTGGAACACCCGGGCCAGGACACCATCTGGTAGAGACCCAGGCCGGGACACCATCTGGAACACTCGGGGCCGGGACACCATCTGGTAGAGACCTGGGCCGGGAAACCGTCTGGAGCACCCGGGCTGGGACACCATCTGGTTAGAGACCCGGGCCGGGACACCATCTGGAAACACCCGAGCCGGGACACCATCTGGTAGAGACCCGGGCCGGGACACCATCTGGAACACTCGGGCCGGGACACCATCTGGTAGAGACCTGGGCCGGGACACCATCTGGAGCACCCAGGCCGGGACACCATCTGGTAGAGACCCGGGCCGGGACACCATCTGGAACACTCGGGCCGGGACACCATCTGGTAGAGACCTGGCCGGGACACCATCTGGAGCACCCGGGCCGGGACACCATCTGGTAGAGACCCGGGCCGGGACACCATCTGGAACACCCGAGCCGGGACACCATCTGGAAGAGACCCCGGCCGGGACACCATCTGGTAGAGACCCGGGCCGGGACAAGACCAGCGAACCTACTGCAATACAAGTCCACAGATCACGTACTGAGTGTCCGTGGTACCTGGGAGTTAGTCTACTTACACCTTCTGCCCCTGTTCACTTAGCAGTAAGAAGGTCCTGGGAGGTATAGTCTTAGACCTTTTGCTACTGTTCAACAGTAAGAAGGTCCTGGGAGGTAGTCTTACACCTTCTGCTACTGTTCATCTAGCAGTAAGAAGGTCCTGGGAGGTGGTCTTACACCTGCTTACTGTTCACCTACCAGTAAGAAGTTCCTGGGAGGTAGTCTTAAACCTTCTGCCCTGTTCACTAGCAGTAAGAGGTCCTGGAGGTAGTCTTACACTTGCTACTGTTCACCTAGCAGTAAGAAGGTCCTGGGTGGTAGTCTTACACCTGCTGCTACTGTTCACCTAGCAGTAAGAAGGTCCTGGGAGGTAGTCTTACACCGTCTGCCCCTGTTCACCTAGCAGAAAGAAGGTCCTGGGAGGTAGTCTTACACCTTCTGCTACTGTTCACCTAGCAGTAAGAAGGTCCTGGGAGGTAGTCTTACACCGTCTGCCCCTGTTCACCTAGCAGAAAGAAGGTCCTGGGAGGTAGTCTTACACCTTCTGCTACTGTTCACCTAGCAGTAAGAAGGTCCTGGGAGGTAGTCTTACACCTGCTACTGTTCACCTAGCAGTAAGAAGGTCCTGGGAGGTAGTCTTGCACCTGCTGCTACTGTTCACCTAGCAGTAAGAAGGTCCTGGGTGGTAGTCTTACACCTGCTGCTACTGTTCACCTAGCAGTAAGAAGGTCCTGGGAGGTAGTCTTACACCTTCTGCCCCTGTTCACCTAGCAGTAAGAAGGTCCTGGGAGGTGGTCTTACACCTGCTGCTACTGTTCACCTAGCAGTAAGAAGGTCCTGGGAGGTAGTCTTACACCTTCTGCTACTGTTCACCTAGCAGTAAGAAGGTCCTGGGAGGTAGTCTTACACCTTCTGCTACTGTTCACTTAGCAGTAAGAAGGTCCTGGGAGGTAGTCTTACACCTGCCCCTGTTCACCTAGCAGTAAGAAGGTCCTGTGAGGTAGTCTTACACCTTCTGCTACTGTTCACCTAGCAGTAAGAAGGTCCTGGGAGGTAGTCTTATCATGTGGGAGTTCGATACGTGGATTAGGGTAGAAATACTCACGTAGGCTGTTATTACGTATAATCGTAGATATGTGGAGAGAACCCGCAGCCGTTACCTGTCTCCTTGGTTACACTCGTCAAACTGACTAGCCGGCTGGCCAGTACCCCGTAGTGGGTCTTTTGAAAATAGTGTCAGCTCAGCACAGACCGTGACTCAAGACGGTTGGTCGTTGAGTCAACGGACAGGTTACTGGTAATTGGTTACTGGTAACTGGTTACTACTACTGAGAGCCGGCGACGCTAACGTATGTCGTCCCGACATACAACTAATACAAACTAGAGATGGCAGGTATACGGCTTGGGCTGATTCTATACAATGTCAAAGTACACAACATGAAACATTATAGATACATAAGTAGAACATTGGAATGAAAGCTTACGTAACTGAAACTGTATGTAATACAAGGTATACTATAGTAACAACTTAAAACTCAACAAATGAACAACGAACTCAACATGAGATTACAAGTGAATAAAAACAAAAATTTTGATCGATCGATCTGTATTCGTGTGATCTACGGATTCTGAGGAAGGAATATATACAAAGAAAGAGTGTTTAACAGAAAGGCAGATTCGGTGCACGCAAATCTAGATTGTTAACTCTCAGAATGCGGATGAGAACATGAACACAAAAAAAAATTCTTGAATACTGATAAGTTGATACTGTAATTATTCATCTATACAGGTTATTTACATTTAACCCCAACTCTGCTAGGGTAAGATTGGCATATGCAGAATGGGTGTCATCTCTGGGAGGATCAAACTCTGTAGCATTGGCTAACTCATGCTGTATTTGAGGCAAATCTGAATTGGAAGTTACAAATGATACTTGAGGATTTCTCAATACCTGTCGTGTACGTAGGGAATAATGACATTCAGGTTGATCATCTGACTGAGTATCAGAGGAAGAGAATACAGGATCAGGAGGATTGTCAGAGTCTGTCACATTAGTCTGGGTTGGAACATCATTATCATCACATACTAACTTCATATGATCCAAATGCGATTCTTTATACTGACCAGTACTAATCTCTCTAACCTTATACTTATTACCAGTGATATGTTCAACTACGCGATAAGGACCAACAAACTTTTGATCAAGCTTTGGCATTGCAGACGTTTTGTTAAAATTAGTCAGCATAACTCTCGAACCTACTTTGATTTTGGATGGCTTTACTCGAGTATTTGCGACTCTTGTAAATTCAGCTGTTGATTTATGAAGTGTTTCACGGATTCTTCTAAAAACACTTTGAGCTAAGCTGGTACGAGTTGCTACGAAATCATCAGGGTTGTAATTTGGTTTCGGATTAGAATATAACAACTCATAAGGCAAACGTTTATCTACACCATACAATGCATAATGTGGAGTGTCACCTATAGAAACATTGTAAGCAGAATTTATAGCACACTGCACATCAGGTATAACTTCATCCCAAGTTTCACTATTGGGATTGATAGTGGCTCTCAAGACATCAAGTACTTTCTTATTGGTTCGTTCCGCTAACCCATTGCTGGCAGGATGATGAGGAACAATGGTGGATTTAGAGATCTTGTACAAGGTACACAAATTTTCAAGAATTTCATTACAGAATTCACCTCCATTATCTGTTACTAGGACTTAGGGGTGGTATGCCTGCAGATAATGCGTTCTTTAAACGCTTTAGCTACTGTCTCGGCAGTCTTATCTGCAATAGGAACTAACTCGCAATATCTGGTGAAATGGTCTACCATAACACACAGATGTTTGTTACCTTGGAGGGAACATTGGAAATTAGTTAACAAATCTAGCGCAACTCTTTCCCAAGGTTCGCTAGTAGTCGGATACACTTGGATTGGATTGGACCATTAGCATTGCCTTTATGTTGCATGCAGACACTACATTTCTTAACATACTCAGAAATATCAGTTGCCATACGAGGCCAAAAGTATTTCAATCTGGCTTGTTTTACTGAACGATCCATACCAGGGTGTGCAACACCTGGTACATCGTGAACTAGCTGTAAGGCTACATTCACTAGTGACTGTGGAATTACTAACTGGTATACTCTTCTGCTAGGAGTACCCAACTCGGCTGTTCGATACAGTAATTCTTGGTTCATGAGAAAGTCACTGATGGGAGCTGGTGGCTTCACAGTCAGAATAAGATCTTCCTGGAGCAGGAATCGAATCACCAGAACGCATGGGATCTGTTCTTTCTTACTGGAGGAATGAACAAACTCGGTGAAGTGGATACTCCCCCCGGTTGAAAAATTAACGCTATAACACGCAATATGAGCAAGGGAGAACGAATCTACTATCTCAAACTACAAGCACAATGAACACGGTGAACAATGCTGATATACTGAGTCGCACTGACACGAGGTATCAACTATAAAGAAACTACACTTACAAACTTTAACAACGTGGAAGTTTACTCGAGAAATAACTTCTTACAATGCACTGATTACTGTCAACTAGGATGGGATCACAATCTGAAACACAAGGGACAACAACAACACTCAGTGAGCACACTAGCCACAGAAACGTCTTTCTGCACGGCTTGTGGCATCAGCAAGAGATGGCATAACTCGTTGCAAGTAAAGTTCTTCTCAAAGCGTCCCTGGGAAGGAACGAATACTTGAACAAGTCGCCATCGCAGGATAGTAGCACTATCCTGCGTGCATGATATTGTGGCTGGAGTCCAGACAGGAGTGACAGTATTACTAGTGCCTGACCGCTCGGCTACGTTAATAAGTAATTCACGGATCTATAGGAACTTAATCTGAACTTCACATTTCGCAGCACTTTAACAAATCTCAGATACAAGCTGTGAGAACAAACACATTGCTCGAGGGCTAGGTATTGTCTGTCAGTCAGTAAGGGAATGTGAGGACTGATGACAGGAGCAGCAATAGCCTGAGAGGTCTGAGTGTCGACATTCACTAAAGTATCACTTGACGGTATGTGAGACATAATGGCAAAGTAACACGAGAACAAATAAAGCAAAAATAATGAACAATAAAATGATATAAAATTCTAGAATTGAAATGAAAAGATATACAACTAATTTTGCAGAATAATGTCTAAATACACTGCAAGAGGAAGGAAAACTCAATTTAAAGGACTATTGACCAAGAAAAAAAAATTTACATTGAAATATACAAGTAAAAATATTACTGGAGACTGAATTAAATTCAAAATGAGCTGTCTTTACTCTTGCTAATAAAAAAAAATTAATTAATTAAATTTTTTAAATCAATGTGAAAGTGTAAAATAAAATTATTAAATTGTTAACTGGGAAATTTTAAATATTTTCTAAGAATGCATAGACAAAATTAAATTATAAATCATAAAAATAGCAATAAAAGAAAATAATTCACTGCAGAACAGTTCAACAAAATAATTCACTTCAGAACAAGTGCAACAAAATAAGGTGTAGAAACAATCACTGCAGTAATAAAGTGTCACTGGGAAAACTCAGGTAAAATAATGAATTAAAATATGAAGATCAAAAAAATAAACTGATTGAACACTTTAACTCTTAATTGTAAATTAGACAAAACAATTTACTCAGAGTAAGAAAAACACTTTACGTTAAAAGTAATTGAAATTGCATCAAGAGTGAATTTGTTCAAGAATTATAAAAAATAAAACACAGGAACAAAACAGGGAATATAACACTTACAGTGGCGGAGCACCCAACAGTATTAATTTATTCTTACAACAAATTCCTGCTGTGACTGATACAACAAAATCTTGCTGTGACTGATACGACAAAATCTTGCTGTGACTGATACGACAAAAATTTGCTGGCAAAAATAATGGTACACAGTCTGCGAAAAAATTAGAGGAATGAGACACTGTTGGCATACGAAAAAAAAGACACACATAGAAATAAATTGATAATTTGGTATGCTGAAAGAATACAATAAAAAAAAAAATGAATCACTTCACACAGAGTGACTGACTGGTACACTACACAATAATACTTACTACAGACGAGTAGCATAAGAAAAACACAGAATAAAAAATCATAAGATAAATGAAACACTGAAAAATATTGTAAAAAATACTGAGTCAAAGAATACTGCGTTTACACTGAAAAACACAAGGTTTAGAGTACACAAACAATTTACTATAAATGTCTCACACACGCAAATGTCTTTAAATGCAAGAAAAATTGTCTCAAGAAAATTATCACTGAAGTCGAGAGTAGGAGACGGGCGGTGAGTACTGGTGGTGGGGCGGGGGGTAGAGTGTCCAGCGCGGTGAGGGCTGACGTCACCTACACTCACTGTTGTCGTGAAGAAATGTGCGTTCTAGGCGAACTCACATAACTGGCTTTATCTCGTTGGCACCAGCTACAATCTCTTGACCAATTATGTGAGCTGAAACAGTACTAGGACCCGATACAAGGGTGCAAACAACCACAGGTAGATGGGTGGATGGCTGGTGGTGGTGGTGGGTGGATGCTTCTGCCGCGCACCCTGGGTAGTGGGAGAGAGTGGTGGGGGGGGACGCTGGGGGTCTGCCGCGCACCCCACTCACCCACGAAGGTGGCTTGAAAAACCCACTCTATGCCACAGGAATGGTAAAAACCACTCTTAGCATCCAACAGGGAGCACAAAGCGATATAGACAATACCTCAGAGGAGCTTGGCTTACTTCTTACTGCGTGGCTTACTTCTCTCTCGCAGCTGGGTTAGAAGCTGGGTTGGCTGACTGGCTTACCCCACGAGAATGGATGACTGAAGAGCTGTAACGATGCACAAAGCACGGAGGAGCAGTTGGATGACAGGAGACAGGCTGGATGATAGGCTGACTGGCGTTCACTTCCACAGTCTGGCTTACTGACTGGCTTAATTGCAAAATCCGGGTCAACCCCTCGGAGATTGAAGCAATTAGCACACGAACTAAGCCAGGAAGCTTGAAACGGCTGCAACAGACTTGCAGGCAATAGGTTTGAGGGAAGTAGGCGACTGCTGGCTGGTGGTGCGCGAGGGTAGAGCTGGTGGCTCGAGGTGGTGCGGGCGGGTAGTGGCTGGTGGGTGACGATTCACCTTTGACCCTGGCGCTACTCACACAAACAGCCTTCTAACGCCTTGAATTACCCTTAAAAACGTAAATCCACGCTCCACACCGCTGTACACCATTTATCATGTGGGAGTTCGATACGTGGATTAGGGTAGAAATACTCACGTAGGCTGTTATTACGTATAATCGTAGATATGTGGAGAGAACCCGCAGCCGTTACCTGTCTCCTTGGTTACACTCGTCAAACTGACTAGCCGGCTGGCCAGTACCCCGTAGTGGGTCTTTTGAAAATAGTGTCAGCTCAGCACAGACCGTGACTCAAGACGGTTGGTCGTTGAGTCAACGGACAGGTTACTGGTAACTGGTTACTGGTAACTGGTTACTACTACTGAGAGTCTTACACCTTCTGCTACTGTTCACCTAGCAGTAAGAAGGTCCTGGGAGGTAGTCTTACACCTGCTGCTACTGTTCACCTAGCAGTAAGAAGGTCCTGGGAGGTAGTCTTACACTTTCTGCTACTGTTCACCTAGCAGTAAGAAGGTCCTGGGAGGCAGTCTTACACCTTCTGCTACTGTTCACCTAGCAGTAAGAAGGTCCTGGGAGGTAGTCTTACACCTGCCCCTGTTCACCTAGCAGTAAGAAGGTCCTGGGAGGTAGTCACACACCTTCTGCTACTGTTCACCTAGCAGTAAGAAGGTCCTGGTCTCAGTAGTAGTAACCAGTTACCAGTAACCAGTTTTCCAGTAACCTGTCCGTTTACTAAAGCCCAACCCCCTTTTAGTCACGGTCTGTTCTGGCTGACACATTTTTTTAAAAGACCCCTACGGGGAAGGCCCGCCGGGATCTTTTTACGATTAACCAGGGGGGCAGGAACGGGTGCGGGTTTTTTTCCACATATCTACGTATACGTAATAAAAGCTAGTGTATTTTTACCCTAATCCCGATCGAACCCCAAAAGTAAAAGGTGACACGGTGGATTTCTTTCTTAC
>NC_069409.1:391674-414708 GCF_026875155.1 Cherax quadricarinatus
GTACTATCCCTCTAGGTTTTCCAGGTGTATATAATCATGTATCTCTCCCTCCTGCGTTCCAGGGAATACAGGTTTAGAAAACCCTCAAGCGCTCCAGTAATTGAGGTGTTTTATCTCCGTTATGCGCGCCGTGAAAGTTCTCTGTACATTTTCTAGGTCGGCAATTTCACCTGCCTTGAAAGGTGCTGTTAGAGTGCAGCAATATTCCAGCCTAGATAGAACAAATGACCTGAAGAGTGTCATCATGGGCTTGGCCTCCCTAGTTTTGAAGGTTCTCATTATCCATCCTGTCATTTTTCTAGCAGATGCGATTGATACAATGTTATGGTCCTTGAAGGTGAGATCCTCCGACATAATCACTCCTAGGTCTTTGACGTTGGTGTTTCGCTCTATTTTGTGGCCAGAATTTGTTTTGTACTCTGATGAAGATTTAATTTCCTCATGTTTACCATATCTGAGTATATATATATTATATATATATATATATATATATATTATAATATATATATATATATATATATATTATATATATATATATATATATATATATATATATATATATATATATAATCTACCATGATATAATCTAAAGCTCTTATGACACCCTCGTCTAACCCACCCGTATCTAGACTTAAAGCACGCAGAACCGACACCCCACGGCCCCCACCCTCTGTACCAACCTACTTAACCAGCACCTAACCTCCTCTAGCCCTTCACAAAAGTAAACTACATGGAACGCAGTCTCATCCCCTCCACAGATGCCACACCTCCCACCTTCTACAACCTGTCTGTTTCATAGTATCTCATCAGACGGAAGGATCCCATGCAGGAAACGAAACATCACCTCATGCACCCGAGGGTTTAACTTCATTTTACTAAATCTAAACCAAATACTCTTCCATGCATACATGGGGAACAAACCCTCAACTGGGCTAACGCACCTACCTACAAGTAACCTACACAAAACCCTTATACGAACCTTTCTCAGTTCCTTAACCAACATCACAGCCCTCAAAACGATTTCGCATTCCCTCAACTCCATTCCTCGATACCACACACCCAGCCTGTCGTGTATCATTCCCAACTGCCCCACGTTCACACCCTCACTCAACACTTCCCATTTAATAAACACACATTTAGCCCTCCGTCTCAAATCCATCAACCCCAACCCACCCTGACTTACAGGTAACATTACAACTTCCCTCCGTAACCAATCACAACGTGAACCCCACAAAAATTTGTACACCCGTCTTAGAATTCCCACAATCGTTGTCCCTGTAATTGGGAACACAGCTGTAACATGCCAAATCTTACTATACAATAAAATGTTTACGACTATCACTCGCTGTATAAGAGTTAGGTGCTGGGGTCTCAGAACACCTAGACGCCCCACGATCATTTCCAATAACCTATCCGAGTTTTCCTCCTGCGCCGCAACCATGTCATCCTTATTAAATAATACCACAAATTCTTTTAAAGACATCGCCCATTCTTTAAACAACATTACATCTCACCCCCACACACCACCCACCCAAGAAACCCATCCCCATGCACCTTGACTTCGCACTATTACCTGCATACCCGTGGCACTTCAAAGAATGCACAAACTCGTCCAACACTCTCACTTGGCATCCCTTCACGAATGGCACAGTGGTGTCGTCAAACGTATCCAATTAAACCCGGCCAGGCCCTCCCACCCACACACTTCCTCACATTGGCATACATAAGCTGCAGTCTTACCATTCTTAAAAGGGGGTCCTGGAAACACGCAAACAATATTTGGGACATGTGGGCATCCCTGTCTAAGCGCCTCTACCCATTGCAATATCCCTGCCCCATACACCCATTAACTGTATCCTCATTTTCGCCACCCTTGTATTTAGCGTATTTACCCATCGACTTTTTCCATCCAAAACCCTGTCTTCCTACGTTATAACCTGCAAAGCTCCCCTTTCCACTCTATCATACGCTCCCTGCAATCTAGAGCCCAACAAAGCCGCACCTTCACCCCACCCTTAGAACTTCCACAAAACTTCTCAGTATCCCATGTCTTCAATCATCGACCTTGCCGGCAACCCAAAAACTAAGGATTTTGACCAGACCCTTTCCCACAAACACATTTGAACCTATTACCTAAAATTTTTGCGAACACCTTATAGTCTGCACACAGCAGTGATATGGCTCGGTACTCCCGAAGGGTGGGCTGCCCCTTGACACTTCGGGACCAACACTACAATTGCTGTTACCTGCTTCTCCCCCAACGTACCCTTCTCCTTCATACGATAAATAACCTAACCATAATCTCCTTATTAGCGTTCCAATGTTGTAAATAAAATTCTACTGGGAGACCGTCAATACCCGTGCGCTTTTCCCCTTCTCTCCCCTTAACGCTTCTCTCATTTCTCTGCCGTAATGTCCCCTCCTAAGCCTCTATCTATACACTGTTTCCTAAATTACACATCACATATGTACACACTTGTCCAACGCCACGTCACCCACCCCCCACTGTTCCAGTACTTCTCGTACCAGCCCTCCGATATGCCACACATCCCCTTCCGTGGTTCGTATGCTCCTGCCTGCTCTATAATTCCCCAACCATATCCGTTACCTCTATACATGGGACAGTGTCACCGCCTGCCTTTTGATTTGATGCCGCAAAACACCGCTGACGGCTTGTCACCCCAAGCACCTCTTCCCACCCCTGCTGCACCCCTTTACAGCTTGAAACCTTTCTCATTTTGCAACCCTCAACCTCCCCCTTTATTTCAGCTATGTCATCCATAGGAAAAATATTCCACCCACCCCCCGCCCATAGCAACCTCTTAACCTATCCTCTTCAAAATAGTTAGCAGTCCATATTTTAAATTATTATACATTTTCCTTCTCTCACATAAAACTTTCTAATCCTTTCCTTTGCAACACTATCCCACATGTCACAATGTCATCCACTCCTGTTCTTCCACACTAAGCTCCCTCTTAGGACTTGAAAAACCCCTCCAACCCCTCCTCATACCTAATACATTATATTTAATTTCCCAATTACTTCTATATAGTCCGCAGAATCCCCCCACCCAACCTTCACTCACCACTGGAGATTACCGGAGAGAGAGTTTCGGGGGGGTCAACGCCCCAGGGCCCGGTTGTGACAGGAATTCATGGTGGTGGATTCAGCCCCTGATTCACCAGGCTGTTGCTGCTGGGTGCACGCAAACCAACGTACGAGCCACTCCAGGCCCGGCTGAATTCAGAAATGACATTAGGTGCTAGTCCAGTGCAAGCTTGATGACTTGCCAGGGGTCTGTTGGTAATCCCCCTTATGTGTGTGGGAGGAAGTTTTGAACAGTCTCGGGCCCTGACATTTAATGTATGGTCTCTTAACGTGCTAGTGACAACCCCTGCTTTTCATTGGGGGGATGTGCATCGTCTTCTGCCAAAGTCTTTTGCTTTCGTAGTGATTGATTTTCGTGTGCCAAGTTCGGTACTAGTCCCTCTAGGATTTTCCAGGTGTATATAATCATGTATCTCTCCCTCCTGCGTTCCAGGGGAATACAGTTTAGAAACCTCAAGCGCTCCCAGTAATTGAGGTGTTTTATCTCCAGTTATGTGCGCGTGGTGAAAGTTCTTCTGTACATTTTCTAGGTCGGCAATTTCACCTGCCTTGAAAAGGTGCTGTTAGAGTGCAGCAATATCAGGCCTAGATAGAACAAGTGACCTGAAGAGTGTCATCAGGGCTTGGGCCTCCCTGTTTTTGAAAGTTCTCATTATCCTCCTGTCATTTTTCTAGCAGATGCGATGATACAATGTTATGGTCCTTGAAGGTGAGATCCTCCGACAATAATCACATCCAGTCTTTGACGTTGGTGTTTCGCTCTATTTTTGTGCCAGAATTTGTTTTGTACTCTTGATGAGATTTAATTTCTCATGTTTACCATATCTGGGAGTAATTGAAATTTCTCGTCGTTTGAACTTATATTGTTTTCCGCGGCCACTGAAAGATTTGGTTGATGTTCCGCTGGGCTTGCAGTGTCCTGCAATGGAAGACCACTGTCATGCAGATTCGGGTGTCATCTGCAAAGGAAGACACGGTGCTGTGGCTGACATCTTGTTTCTATGTCGGTTATGAGGATGAGGAACAAGATGGGAGCTAGTTACTGTGCTTGCTGGAAACAGAGTTTTCACCGTAGCTGCCTCGGACTTTACTCTGTTGACGACTACTCTTCTGTGTTCTGGTATAGTGAGGAATTATAGATCCATCGAGACTTTTCTGTTATTCCTTTAGCACGCATTTTGTGCGCTATTACGCCTGGTCACACTTGTCGAAGGCTTTTGCAAAAAAAGTCTGTATATAATTAACATCTTGCATTCTTTTTGTCTTCTAGTGCATTTTAGGACCTTGTCGTAGTGATCCCAATAGTTAGACAGACGGAGTGACTGTTCTAAACCCATGTGCCCTGGGGTTGTGTTAACTGATGGGTTTCTAGGATTGGTGGTGATCTTGCTTCTTAGGACTTTCAAAGATTTTATGATATGGGATGTTAGTGCTATTGTTTCTGTAGTTCTTTGCTATTGCTTACTGCCCCCTTTGTGGAGTGGGGCTATGTCTGTTGTTTTTAGTAACTGAGGGACGACCCCCCCCCCCCGTGTCCATGCTCCCTCTCCCTAGGAGGAAAAAGGCTCGTGATAGGGGCTTCTTGCAGTTCTTGATGAACACAGAGTTCCAGGCTGGCCCTGGGCAGAGAGCAAGGGCAGTCATTTATCGCACTGTTCGATGTCATTTGGGCGTCAGGGATAACAATCGGATGGCTGTGTTAATAAATTTGTGGCTCTCTCATAAAAAATTCATTTTGAATCTTCGACTCTCAGTTTCTGGTTAGCGGCTTGCTAAAAAAACTGAGTTCATTGGGACTTGAGTAGCTACTCATTTCTTGTGTCATCTGTGTAGGACCCATTTCTTGTTTAAGTTGGGGGCCCAATACTTTGGACGTTGTTTTCTCGATTTTGATTTGGCATAGGAGAAGAAATACTTTGGGTTTCTTTCGATTTCATTTATCGGCTTTTAGTTCTTACCGCGATTCCGACTCCTAAGATTCTTTTAGCTTAAGTTTGATGCTTGCTTTTCTCTGACCAGTGTCTCCCTACGCATTTCAGAATATATTGACTCCTTTTAGCCGCCTCTGTTATTCTTTTTCCGTCGCCTGTAAAGGGGAGCGCCTGTCTCTTTCTATTTTACATTCCTACTCCTCGTTTTCTTAGGGGGGGGAGGGAATAAGCCTTGTGCATAAATCGAGTGCCACCGAGTTAATCTGTTCTTAGGCAGATTAGTTGGGGTCTGTGTGCTTAGTGTATCTTCCCAGCTTATATCGGTTAAGGACTTGGTTTACTTGAGTCCCACTTTATGTTTTATTGTTATTGAAGTTGAATTTGGTTGAATGCTTACCTCGTGAATAGTCTATTTTTGTCCGTCTGGGTTCCCGCATACATGTTCTGAACATTCAATTATGTTGTGATCTGAGTATATTTTTTTGATTATGGGAACATTTTTATCAGTCATCATTGTTAGTGAAGATGAGGTCTAGTGTATTTCTCCAGGTCTAGTAGGTCTATTTATTTGCTGGTTTAATTGAATTTTGTGCAGAGATTTAAACGCTCGTGCGATGTGTGAGTTTTCATCAGAGACTGCCTTTCCTGGTGTTATTACTGCAAACAATATTATTTGCTATATTCCTCCATTGTTAGGTGCCTTAGTAGAAAAACCCCAGGAGCAGATGTTGGGTGCAGGAGCTGGAAGATTTTCCAGACTAGGGTGCAATTTTTAACAGCTGTTCCTGGAATTGTGGGATGTTGCATCCGGAGGGCTTGTTAGACTACCACAATGACTTAGGTTTTGGTTCTCGACCTTTATGCTAAAACTTCCACGACATCATTTGAGGCATTAAGCAGTTCTGGCAAACAAGTGACTCTGCAATGTACAGGCCAAACCCCCCCCCCCCACCTTTTGCCTGTTCACTTGTCACATCTTGTATGGTTTGTAACCTGGATCCATATTTCCGTTGTCCAAGTGATCCTTATGTGGGTTCAGTGAAAAGCCACGAACATTGCCTTTGCCTTCTGCAAGCAGTCCACGGATGAAGGTTATTTTATTGTTTGTTGCTGCTTTGACCCTGTTATTGCAAAGGAAGAATGTTATCGAATGGTGGTATTGTTGGTATTGGGGGGGGGATTTTTTTTCCCGGCATTAGTATCTGTATCTGGTGGTTGGAGTGGAGGCCATCGACTGTGGTTCCACTCCAGAATGACTGGATTTGGTGTTACGAATTTCTGCCATTTCCTGCCAGTTTTTTTTCCTTCCTGGCCACTAAAAAACCTCTCCCTCTAGAGTGGCTGTGGCTACCCGGTTTTCCCCCATGGACTGGATGTTTTGTATTTTTTGTCCCCTTCTTTAGATGGTATGCCTGGCAATTTAAGTTATAGCACAGTCTTTCTGTATGAAGAGGTACACATTTTCAGGGTTGAAAAAGCTTACAGGTGGAAGGGAGTTTGCATTTCTTCCTGTTGTCGTCATATGGGCATGGCATTTTCTAGGGTGGTCATAGTTGCATGTTTCATTGTTTTTCCAGATTTCCCATGCCAGCAGATAACCAAGTGCATAGTAGTGCACAGCTTGTTTCCGCTTGCCTTGGGTTTCTGTGACTGTATTCCCGTTGGTGCATGTTTCCCTGTCTTACTTCTATTCATCCTAGACCAAACAATGGAGCTTCCACCAGTTGTTTTTGGTAATTTATCCTGCAGTATTGCTATTGGAGTCTCCTTGTTTGCTGTTTTCTGCGGTATTTCTAGTTTTGCAATAATTGGTTTTTTCATTATCTTTGGACTAAACACTTGTATCCCTACTATGGCTCCTGTCCCCTATGAGGTCATTTATATGTATTCCTTCCTGCGTATAATTCCCGACTACCTGGACAAATTCCGCTTCACCATTACGTTCCCAGGACAGCACCTCCAGCTTCCCCATTACTGTTCCCAGGACAGTATCTCTCAGCTTCCATTACTGTCTCCCAGGACAGCACCTCCAGCTTCACCATTTACTGTCTCCCATGGACAAAGTATATCTCCAGCTTCCACCATTACTGTCTCCCGGACCATATCTCCCAGCTTCACATTTTCGTCTCCAGGACAGAAACACCTCAGCTTACCATTCTGTCTCCCAGGACAGCACCTCCAGCTTCACCATTACTGTCTCCCAGGACAGCAACTATCAGCCCCACATTTACTGACTACCAGGGGACATCACCTCCAAAGCCTTACAGTTTGTCGACTACATGGCCAGTATCAAGGGCAGTACCATTCAGCCCAGACTTTTTATGTTCCCATCTTGTTGTAGAAAAAGCTTCAGGTTTTCTATGAAAAGCAGCTTTGATGTTGTCTCTTTTAATACCTTGTGATTTTAGTCCACAGATTTTCCTCATGGGCATTACCCAAAAAACACTTCTCTGTTTTTAATACTGCTTGTAGCTAGTTCTGGGATATCCGCACAAGGGGCGTGACACCAATTTCCACAAAAATGACAATTTATCCATGTTAGTTAAAGTTAGTTTAATATGTTTATTATGCACCCCCTACCCATCCTGTATGGGCGGTAGTCAAAAGATTACAGAGGGTACATAGCTGAGCAAAGTTACAGAGGTAATGAACTCACAATTTACAAAGGTAATGAACTCCACAATTTACAAAGGTAATGAACTCACAAATTATCATGTGGAAAAGCCCGTTGTTTGATGCCACAGATACACACAGCTTCATAATTTTTGAATGGTTGATTTCCTGCAATTCTATAGCAACCTTTGAATATCTCTATTAATAACCTCCTTAATGAAGCTCTAGCTATTTATATTTCTGTTTCTAATGTTTTTTGTTATATTGGACAGCTTACCATCACGTTCCTGATTTTTAATGTTTGTGTTTATAAGGGCGCCTACAACCCCCATCCGTTTACAGTCTGCTTTTATTGTCCAATACGAACCGTTTTTGAAACCCAGTCACGGGTTCGGCCAGTTCAGGTCGGGACCAGTCAAGGGTTCGACCAGTCAAGGGTTCGGACCAGTCGATCTGATCTGATCAGTGGCGATCACTTATTTAAACCTACCTGGTCGGTGATTTGAGCTAACCACATGAAGGATTCTACTGGAAATTATTCTACCCGAGTAATATGTGATTTGATGATTACAAATGTTATAACTTGCGTGTTCAAGATATCCGGTGATGCTGGCACTCCTACAATGACGAACGGTCGACCTCCACCCTTTGTTTATCAATCGCTGTACCTAGCTTTTTTATTTTTTTTTTTTTTCCGTGCTCCAACCACAATAAAATGCTATAGTACATATAGTTGACCTGAGCGGGTGCAAATTTTGGAGGCAAAGGACGCTTTTTCTTAGTAATAATTTTCTCGTTGTGTATATTGCGACCGCTGGTAACTACAGGCAGGTTATTATGAAATTCACAGTAAACGTCGGTATTTCAAGAAGAAAGAAACTAATGTGAAAGATCACTCCACTCCACTAAGTACCATTTTATAATATGGTTAGTTCTACTACAAACCTGTATTCTACTGCTATTTCACTGGTATCACTAGATTTATGCGAGTACACTAGAGGCCAGGAGATTTTTTAAAACAAGCTGACCTTGGGAAGTTTCTGGCGACTTCTGGCACCTGCCTCTATAGGTTATCACTTCATTTACAAATTCAACCTGTTTTCAAATGACACTTTAGCCTTCATCATCTCTATACTAGCGGAGGCCACTGTAGTATACACTATCCACTATGTATACACATGTTATCAGGGAGACTTTCTTTCTCTGACACCGAAAAGTTCATTATTATTATTTTTTCACCGGGGACAAGGCCTATGATTCCACTCTGGCAGTAAACTCTGCTAGGGTAGTGCACACTAATTTCTTTTTTGACGCAGTATATAATGTTTTCCGCCCAGATTGGTTCCAGGCGCTAGAGGGATGTATCGTATAGATTGATGACACCAATTAAAGTTCTAGACGTAAGAGCGACGTGTAAACAGAGATAACCCGGAGCACACGAGGCACGCTGACACCCTGACAAACCCTGCCCTATGATCTGACATTGAGCCTCCACCGGTCTGAAGATTTCACATCCACTCCCTTCTTTGATGATGATTGCTGACTCTCAGAGCTTTGGTGAATTGGGTAAGAAGAAGGATGGGGTAAGGAAGGATATATTGGAAAAGGGTGGGAGGGGGTGAGTGAAGAGGTAGTGAAATATAAGTAAGTGGCCCAACCACTTTGGTGTAATTTAAAAAGTGTATGTGGAATTGATAAAGATATTCTTTAAGGGGTATAATACTAACACATCACCCCAGTCACATAGATATAATAGGTATATAAGTAATGACTCTGAATTGGTATGTAGTTATACAAGTTGCAAGAGCTTTTTTTTTTTTTTTTTTTTTTTTTTTTTTTGTTTTTTTTCGCGATTGCACAACGGATATTTATACGACAAGAAAGCAATTAATTTTTGGCCGTTTATATGTTCGTGACTATAGCCTTCTTAATGGTGGTGTTGCAGACGCAAACCAATAGATCAATCGCATGATTTTACATTAGAAGTTTATTTAAGATGTCTCCCTAATTGGGGGGGCGATGATTTTCTCAGTGTACATAGAAGGGTTCTGGTGGTATCAATCTTCTTCATCAGGTAAGTTGCTAAAATCATCGTCGAGGGTAATCATCTTTATGAATTAAAACGACGAAACCCTCTGTGGGAGAGTCATTCTTTGAGTCCTGTGAGGAGGAGTTATTGATGGTGTATCGTTGGTTAATTTATCAAACTTGTATAGGTGTTCTCTATCTGGCATTTAATAGTTCTTGCATTGTATAAAGTTGTTTCTTTTTTAGGGTGTCAAGGCGTACATTTATGGCAGTAATATCTGGTTGGTCGTGTGTAAATCTGCCATTTTAACTCTTGTCTCTCCTCCTGGTATCGGTATAAAGCGAAAAGAGCTCCATTCTGGACCCTTTGTAACCCGTAGCATGTTGGTCTTTGTTGTTAAATGACATTGGGACACAAGGGTATTCGAGTATAGGTTATTTTATCATTTTTTTACAGATGTTTTTGAATGTTGGGGGCTTGCTTGATTGAATCGAAAGGTCTGCCTAAGACCGGCTTTGGCTGTGTTGATTTTTTTAGTTACATGAGATGTTGGTGGAGCAGCCTGAGTTTACCTGGAGTTTACCCTGAGAGAGACCGTTTACGGGCCGGTCAATGCCCCGCGGCCCGTCTGTGACAGGCCCACCTGGTGGATCAGCGCATGATCAACCAGGCTGTTGCTGCTGGCTGACGCCTAAACAAGTACGAGCCACAGCCCGGCTGATCACGAAACTGACTTTAGGTTGCTTGTCAGTGCCAGCTTGAAGACTGCCAGGGGTCTGTTGGTAATCCCCTTATGTGTTGCTGGGAGGCAGTTGAATAGTCTCGGGCCCCTGGACATTATTGTATGGTCTTTTAAAAGTGCTAGTGACACCCTGCTTTTCATTGGGGGGGAGGGTGCATCGTTCCAAGTCTTTTGGCTTTTTTGTGAGTGATTTTCGTGGCAAGTTCGGTACTAGTCCCCTAGGATTTTCCAGGTGTTATAATCTGTATCTCCCTTTTCTGCGTTCCAGGGAAAAAGGTTTAGAAACCCAAGCGCTCCGGGGGGCCCGGGGGGCCTGGGGGCTAAAGCTTCCGCTTCACACACGGGGGGCCCCGGGTTCGATTCCCGGGGGTGGAAACTTCGACACTTTTCCCTTTTCCCCTGTTGTCCTGTTCACCTAGCAGAAAATAGGTACCGGGTTTATCGGGTGGGGGGTCGCACCCCTGGGGGAAAGGGGATTAAAGGACCCCAAGGAAAAAAGTTAGACAGCCTCGATGCGCACTGACTTTTGGGTTTCCCTGGGGGGTAACCCCGGGGTTAAAAATCCGAACAAAATCTTATCTTATCTTATTTTATCCCAGTAAGAGGTTTTTATTCCTTTATGCGTGCCGTTTAAAGTTCTCTGTACATTTTCTAGGTCGGCAATTTCACCGCCTTGAAAGGTGCTGTTTGGTTTTCAGCAATTTCCGCCTAGATAGAACAAGTGACCCGAAGAGTGTCATCATGGGCTTGGCCTCCTAGTTTTTAAAGGTTTCCCTTTTCCATCCGTCATTTTTCTAGCAGATGCGATTGATCAATTTTTGGTCCTTTAAGGTGAGATCCTCCGACATAATCACCCAGGTCTTTGACGTTTGGTGTTTGCTCTATTTTGGGCCAGAATTTTTTTTGTACTTGAGAGTTTACTTTCCTCTGTTCCATTTCGATAATTGAAATTTCTCTGTTGAAAATTATATTGTTTTTGCAGCCCCCTGAAAGATTTGGTTGATGTCCGCCCGGAGCCCTTTCAGTGTCGCAATGGAAGACACTTCAGGCAGATTCGGGTGTCATCGCAAAGGAAGACACGGGGGAGGGCGAATCCTTTTTAGTCGGTATGAGGGGAGGAACAAGATGGGAGCTGTACTGTGCCTTGGGAACAGAGCCCCTTTTACCGTAGCTGCCCGGACTTTACTCTGTTGACGATACTTCTGTGTTTGTTAGTGGGAAATTTAGATCCCTCGACCCACTTTTCCTGTTACCTTTAGCGTGCATTTTGTGGCTATTACGCCATGGTCACACTTGTCGAAGGGTTTGCAAAGTCTGTATATATTACATCTGCATTCTTTTTGTCTTCTAGTGCATTTAGGACCTTGTCGTAGTGATCCAGTAGTTGAGACAGACAGGAGCGACCTGTTCTAAACCCCATGTTGCCCTGGGTTGTGTAACTGATGGGTTTCTAGATGGGTGGTGATCTTGCTTCTTAGGACCCTTTCAAAGATTTTTATGATATGGGATGTTAGTGCTATTGGTCTGTAGTTCTTTGCTGTCTATTTCATATCCCAAGATCTTGTTAGGGTTTCTAATGGCTACAGGTGTACCTCTGATGGAGATACCCCCTTTATCTTCGATGGTTGATGCAAAACATCCTATCGTGCTAACAAGGACCTTGTCAGGATTAGTCGTAATTCTCCATTTCTTCTCCCAATTAGATGTTCGACGAAGTTCAATATTCATTTTTTCTATGACTCTCTCATACTTGTATTTTCCTGTTACTGGAGTTGATGAGACGACATGAATAACATCATCTGCAAACTGTGTCACAATTGTGTCATTAAACTCTGGTTGAGGAAGGTCATTCACGTAAATGTTAAACAGAAGTGGACTGAGACAAGAACCTTGTGGGACACCAGCCGTCGGTATAAAAGGTTCTGTCGACTTGCCATGAAAGGTGGGAATGATTTTTCTTTGAGTTAAGAAATTATAAATTACTCTGAGAAAAGTCCAGTTATGGTCTGGTAGGTCAATGAGTTTGTATATAAGGCCATCATGCCATAAGCTATCAAAAGCTTTATGAACATCTCTGGTGGCAATTAAGGCAAGATTCCCCTGATGTTTCAGACTTGCTACAGTGTCAAAAATAACATTTATTGCATGATTGGTACCTCTATGTGTTCTAAAGCCAAATTGTTTTTCAGTAAACAAGTGATTAAACTCCATATAGTAATTCAATCTGTTGGAAATGACTTTCTCAAGAACTTTTCCAGTGTCTTCAAGTAAAGATATAGGTCTATAGTTCCCAGGTTGGTGGATGTCTTTATTGGGCTTAGCAAGAAAGATCATCCTAGCAGTCTTAAAAACAACTGGAAAATGTCCTGAGGCCAAGATGGCATTAAAGATATTTACCAAGGACTGTTTGCAATTTCTAGGTAGGTACTTTATTTGTTCCATTGTTATTCCAGAGAGGCCAGGGGCTCTATTTCTCATTCTTCCAATAACCTGACTTATCTCTAGTAATGTAATAGGTCTAGTAAGCGGGTGGGTATCTTCAAGAGTTGAAGTATCGATGGTAGGTAGTGGTTGTAGATCATCCAAGTTCTCATCTCTCCATTCATTTACTAACTGATAATGATTATTATTAAATTGACGACTGTTATTGTGAGAGAGAATTTTCTCCCATACTTCACCCATCAATTAGCCTGGTCCTGTGGATCGTCAGTTTAATTTCAACATCTTCATCATCCTCATCAGTGAAGGTATGAACTTTTTTTTTTTTTATATTTTATTTAAAACAGTGCGATACAAATGACAGAAATATATTAAAAAGATACACGACAAAAGATTACTGCACTAGAATCGCACTTAACCCGAGACCTAAAACGACACCATACAGTACAGTGGTTAATACACACTCACACACACCACACCGTTATGTTACATTGGTATTACACTCACACACAACACACCGTATATTACAGTGATAATACACTCACACAACACTATACATTACAGTGGTATTGCTTTATTTGTTAAAGAACATCTCTAACAAGGTTACATATTACCAAACATCAAACACTGGGAAATTATGAAGATTGTACAATAAAACAGAGATAAAAACAAACAAACACGCACAATGACACACACAAGCACACACATTACACTACATGAGACTACATCAGGCACATACTAGGTGAGGTTTCTGCCTGTCAACACACGTATGCAAGACTAATTCTAAGATCTCAGGTGCTTAACGAGCACCACGATACTCAAAACATTAATATTGGCGATTATCACGAGATCTTAACATACATAGGTATTTACTATTCAAAGAAGGAAACGGGGATAATACTAAAAGTCACAATAAAAACATCCAATATAACAAAACAAAACTACGATGTGATATTTTACATCTCAGCAAAACAAAGAAAAATAATGCAAACTAGTTACATGTAATATAATATTACTGAAAAGCACACTGTAACACAGCATAAAATATAACAAAATAAAAACCAATTGCTATACGCTAGGAAACACTTTTTACCACTTACAATTGAATCAAAAACAGTAAAGACTCCTATGCACATATTTGAGTCTCATAGAAAATTTTCATCATAAAGTCCTTGAAATGATTTATACATGATAAAAATATGCAATCGTAGTGCTACACCTTCCTCAATGAATATTGTGTAGTTCTTGAAAACCTCGGGGTAATAACCCTACTGCCTCTAGATATCAAAACTCATTTATACATCCATATAAACAGCTCTCCATGCTCACACCCAAGTCTAGGAAAATAGCCCGTCGTATCCCTTTACCCATTTTGCAAATCCCATAAATCCCTTAATGTGAAATTTCGATAACCCTCACTAAAATCTCTCTCCCATCTCCCTCCATACACCCCTTTATTTCTACACTGTGTCCTATAAAAAGTTGCTGCCAATGCATTAATTTCTTGCACGCACGTCCGCCTCCCTCATAGCCCACAATCATGTATATATAATCCGTAATATATACCCAATCGCATTCTCAACCCTTTTATTCACCCCAGTTATATCTAAACTTAAAACCCTCAAAACCTGCAAACCCCCTCCCCCCACTAACCTTAAAACCTTACCCATCCAAACCCTTATAAGTTCAATACAATCGCAAAAATACACCGTATGATAAATAGTCGCCAATCCTCCACAATCCCTGCATTCCCCATCCTCTCGTATTCTCTTATAGAATAAAAACCTTCCTGACGGCAAGATTCCATGTAAAAATCTATACATAACTTCTCTGACTTTAGGTTTTAAACGCAATTTATTTAAACGCCCCCAAATATTATGCCAATCATACATCGGATAAACTCCTTCTACCGCCGCTACCAGAGCCTTACCATCTGCCCTATCAAGATTTCTCAATTTAATTTGTGAGTGATCCCTCACGTTCATGAAGACCCGTAACATTGCCTCACCTATCATGAACTCCCGACCCCCCACCACCGTCGCATATCCTGATGTATCCTATGAAGACCGTCTTCTTTCGCCCCTCCCTCCGCTTATAACTATGTTTTAAATACATACTTATTATCCTCTTTTCGACATCTATAAGACCCAGCCCTCCACGGCCAACCGGGAGTGTGACAACCGCTCTACTTAACCATTCGCTCCCTGTTCCCCAAATGAATCTAAAAACACTTTTTTGTAACCTTTTTAATTCACAACGAAGTATCGGAAAATATTACCGTAACATGCCATAGTTTATATATAATAGCACATTCGTTGTTATCACCCTTTGTTGCAAACTTAAATTAGCAGCTCTCAAACCCACTAAGACGCTTCAGAACACTATCAACGATACGCACGGAATTTATTTGTTGTGCTGACTTGATATCATTTACATAAACGATCCCACATATCTTTATTTGGTCCACCCTTTCCCACCTTTCAGCTACCATCCTTCCTCACGCGACCCTTTTCCAAGATTCATATACTTTGTTTTCCTCATGTTGATCGTCATGCCAGTAGCCTTTTCAAAAACTTTCACTAACTTTTCTACCGAATCAAATCCATGTTTTCTCTCACCAAAATCGTCGTGTCGTCGACATATCCAACAATGCCCGCTCCCCCACCCCTTACATTACTCATCCCATTTGCTTCCAATAAAACCCTTATCCCTCTATAAAGGGATCTTGAAAACAAGCAAAAAAAATTTGTGAAAGGGGACAAACCTTGACGCAAACCCCTTCCCATCTGAATCCGATCTCCCAACCTCCCATTCACCTGCACACGCAAAGATGCCTCTTGATACATTAATTTGGCCCATGATATAATTTCCGCCCCAAACCCCTGCCATCTCATTATCTTCCATAACGTCTCCCGTTCCACACTATCATATGCCGCCTCCCAATCTTATAGCCAATACCCCCCCATCTCCCAATCTTACTCTTTCTTCAATAAAACTTCTAATCATACCGTGACCTTCATACATAGACCTGCCCGGCACCCCATATTGTCCCTTGTCAATCACTTTGCCCAGGACTTTTTTATTCTGTTGGCCAAGATCCTTCCAAAAATTTTATAGTCCCCACATAATAACGAGATTGCACGATAATCTTTAACCGTTAATGGCTCGCCTTTAGGAACTAGGACGACCACAGCCAACCTTTGTTGTTCCCTAAAACCCATCCCGCTTCATGATATTGAATAAACGTACCAAAAACCCCTTTAAACGTTCCAATTTTGAATATAAAAGTCGCTGGGGCAACCCATCTATTCCTGGCGCCTTACCCAATTGCGCCCCAGATAAAGCCTCCCAAGTCTCACACTCCGTTATCGGCCCTCCCAACATCAAACGATCATGCTCCTCCAGCTCACAACGCACAAACTACCGATTGACTGCAATGCAATTTCCCTTATTCCAACACTTTGCGTTTTCAATTTAACCCAAGCATCAATATACCCACTCATACCCTCCGTCGTCGTCAACACCTGATTCACTCTATACCCTGCATACCTACCTGGACATTCAACCCCATTAACTCCATTGCTTTGCGACGTCTGTGTTGATTCCTCAACACACACGCCGACGGCCGATCTCCCCACAAAACCTCTTCGATTCCACCCTTAAGCCTTTCCCATCAAACCTTTCGTTTTGTAAATTACGTAGTTGCTCCTTAATTCGTTCAATTCTGTAACAGATAATTAGCATCGCTTGTACATAGCAGTCGCGCAACTGCCCCTCTAAATATCGTTGAACCATACTGTAACTGATTATATCTCACTCCCTGACTAATATAAATTCCTTAATTCGCTTTTTGGCTATCCATTTCCCCACCAATTAACCAAAGCCACATCTCCAGGTGCTTCAACCACAAGGCGTTCCCACATATGCCCAAAAGACAAACGACTTTCCTCTCTCTTCAATAACTTTACATTTAATTTCCAAAATGACGGACCCCTTCTAGGCACACCCTCAATATCTACATCCATTACAACTCCTCTATTTGATCGAAAAAACCACATTTATCACACTCACTCTCCGCACTGTAACCGCACTAGACACGTACATTCTATCTAATCTCGCCGCATAATCTCTTCTAATGAAAGTAATGCTCCACATTGCCACCCCCCCACACACATCCATTAAACCCACACTCATCAATAAATCTCCCAGGAACCCCAAGCAACAACCCGCTCCTCGAGGCTCCACATCTTTTCGTCGTATTACACAATTCCAGTCTCCCCCTATTATCGCTACATTTGGTAAACTACGTAGATGATATACTAATACATCTTGTACAAAATGAGTTTTAAGTCGTGCATCTCCTCGGCCGGCCCATATACACCTACAAAACTTATATGTACTCTACCCCATAAACCATCCACCCTAATCACTCTCCCCTCCCCCCTTTCACTATGGCGTACTACAAACGGGCTATTTTCCCTTTACCAGAATGGCGACGCCTCCTTTTAACCTCGTCGCATATTCCATATACACATCGTAACCATCTATTCCAACTCATATCCAATTCTGTAATTGTGTTCTTGGATAAATACACACATCCACATCTAGACGCACCAAAAATTCATTAAACCACTTTCGCTTCCGCTCAGATCTCAAACCGTTAATATTTTATTGTCAAAACCTTAAAGTCAATTAATGGGATTTTCCTTTGGTTCTAGTATAGACTTTTCACTTATACATTTTACACCTCTATCCCTCTCCCCTTTTTTGGGAATCCCTTGATAAACTCTTGTTTCGTGGATTCACTGTTCCTTTCCTCTGTACATCCGCCCAAGACTTTTTCCCTGGCCTTTGGGCAGGAGTAAGCACGTCGTCTGAGTCTGGTGGGGGTCGCAGTTCGCTTTCGCGTCCTACCCTCACCTGCATTGGGAATTTCTTTAGTACTATCATGATGCACCTCCACTTCTGCTATATTTACCATCATGCCATGCGACACCCCAGACTCAATGCTTTCATCCGTCGCCTCACCATGATGCTCAACCGATCCCAAATTTGCACCTGGTTCCTCCACACGGTTGACGATCGACTCGTCTAACAATACATCCAGTGCCTTCACTAAAGACGCCGCTAACATCCTCGTCCCCCATAGTGGGCAGAGTTCTCTTCAAATACTTTATTTATATCCAGTGATGGTGATTCTTCTCGCTGTTTTTGCATCCTCCAAAGCCTTCTCCTGCGCTTTTTCTACCTCTTCACTCCAAGATGTCCGTTGTCGAGACGGGTGAGCATAAGGACTGTTCTCGTCCCTCCACTTCCTCGACTTCTTCCGGTTGTTGCTGTTGGATATTTGGAGATTCCCACGACGCTTATCACACTGTGCCGCTATGTGGTCATACGATCCACACAGCCGACACGTACGACGTTGCCCCGCATATGTTACATATACTTGAGTTCGAAATGCTTGCAACATAATATAGGACGGTTATGGGATGGCGTAAGGTCATTTTGACTGAATATGTTCCTCCAAACTTCCAAACATAAGGTCCAGCGGCCCACCGACCTGCAGAGGCCATATGAACCGTACCATAATTACGTAGTTCATCTTTTATAACAAATTCATTCGCCTCAAAAGGCACATTTCCTTATTTTAACCCATGTGTAGTGTCGTGATACATCATGTAGACGTACTGATACAGCTGAATTGACGGCTATAATGGTCTCTTGATACTTATCCACCACCGCTTCATAAACATTTGCTGACGTCATTTTAACGAAGATCCGTGTCGTCCCATTAAGTGCTACACCACATATCTCTTCATTTGCGATACCGTAGGTATCACGGATAATCGCCGGTAGTAACAAGTCCATCGTGGCTCCAGTGACAGCCCCACGGGTCAACTCAACGCAAACAGTGTTGATGCGTCTGTAGCTCTGCAGCGCCATGTTGGTAAATGAGCAGCGCACGTCCTCACTTCTCAATAGTTGTGACGAACTGAAGGTATGAACTAGGTGGTTAGGAACCTTGTGCTTTCCCCCTAAAAGTTGTCGGATCTTACTCCAAAATTTTGCTGGTTCACGTTTATATTGATTAGCTTGAAGAACTAGAAATTTCCATATGTCTCGTTTGTGTTGACTAATCATGTTAATTAATTCGTGTCTTAATCGGTGCAGTGTAGCTGCTGGTGGTTGTCGCGTTTGAAGATGCCTTCGACATTCTGCTTGATAATTTCTTAAAGTGTCTCTAATTTCTCTAGTAGGTTTATATTGTTGGTATATCTTTGTGGAAGCTAATTGGCAAGTTGCATTGGTAGCTTCAATTATTCGATTGTGCAGGGACCTGATTACATCATCAATTGCACTGGAAGGTAGATTTTCCTAAGACACAATTTCATCCTCACCCAGATATGCCCTGAAGGGGTCAAATCCTAGGGTGTTAAGATTGGGTTTAGGAGTTACAGGTATTCTAAATGGAGAAGTTTGTAGTTGTATTATAACAGGGATATGGTCAGATCCTACATTGTGAGGGAAAAGTAGGTGTAAGTGGGGTTAAGGTTGTTCGGGCAACCAGGAACCATTAGCGAGTTACGTTGCGCGCGCGCAACCCCCCCCCCCTCTGGCGGGCTGGGGCAAAACTAGTTCCTGGTGTCCGATTGGTTAAAGTTTCTACTCCTGGTAATATTGACCTTACCTGGTGTGGATTGAAGTTTGGAGAGTCACTTCACCTCCACTCTTCTCCTAATCAGGTAGGGTGATCTACCAGGAGTATTTCTGTTTGTTCTTTTCTAGTGTTTGCTGGTTACCAGTAATGATTTTGGCATTTATCATTCTTTTTCTTTCTTAAATGTTATATTATCATGACTATGGGTAACCAGTTTATTTTTTTTCTTATTACCAGCTCTGTTCCTGGCGTGGTCTTCCAGGATAGACGCCAGATAAAGGGGCAAGCGTGTGTTAATAATACTTATTAACATTATTCTACAACTACCGGCCCTTACTATTTCTACTTGTGCTCATTCCAAGTGGTAGAGATTCCAGAACATCGGATTACCATCTGCCCAGGATAACCTACATAAATAACATCAGAGGAATATCCAGGGCCATACTACTCCTACCCAACTACAAGAACTGAAGGCCATTTTTTTTTTATTATATTTAAATTTTAAGTAAATTCTCAAAATCATTTTCTTGTTTTTCCTAATCATTTCTTATTTATTTTCCATTAGTTTCTTTTGTTCAGTTGGAAGGCGTTCCACTGACAACATTTCCACCAGGAGATATACGACAGTGAAGATGTCACAGTCTCTGTTTGTCAGTACTATATCTGTGTGTTCCTGGATGAGGTCCAATGTACGATTTGAAGAATGGGCCTTGAAATGTACAAGTTTCTAGCTGTCATGATATTAAAGAGTTGTTTTCCTTTTAAGTCAGCCAGTGGAATACCAGCTCCACAGTGAAGAGGGCAGGGTGATGAGCATTAAAATCCAGCTAGAATTGTTGGAATATTTCTGCTTAATATCCTATGTAGAGGAATTGACTCTATATATGGCTGTCTCGGGGGAAAATATCCAGTTCATATCACTAGTTTGTCCATGAGACGTTGTTAGTTCTATTGCAAGAATGTTATCTTCATCCACATGAATATTTTTAAATGTAAAATCCTAATTTAACCAAGATGGTTTACACCACTAAAGGGTCCTCTCGATTTCTCCACAGTACAGTATCCACGTTATTTAATTATGTTGATCAACTCTTGCAGCTGTCTCGTTCAAAAGTATAACATCGGGATTGTAGTTATGTAGTTCAACCTCAAGAAGGTAACGGTTATTAAAGAAATGTTGAACATTAAGTTGGAAAATTGTAATCCCAATTATTTCTTTTTCTTCGCTCGTACACTGCGTTCTGAACGCCTGCAAGTAATGTCATGTGTTATATCTACACTATCCCTGCTGGACTCGTCAAGGGGAGGAGGGAAACTTTTGCGTGGATGCTTGTGTATTAAACATGCCATCATCTTCACTAGAGGCAGTAATATTAACAGACTCATTAGAAATCGTTAGAGTCGTTAGTCATCATCATAAAACTGAGGTATGCTATTCTCAGTTTCAGGAAGCAGAGGCTCGTGAGAGTTAATGGGAGACTGTGTAGGCTCCAAGGGAATATTGATAGGCAAGGTGAGTTACCTTGGGAAAGTTCCTGTTTCAACAGGATCAGCTACAATAGCGGGAGAGTAGGCCACCACTTTCTGGGGCATTGTTATGTTCAGTGTGTGACTTATCGGGTTGAGAGGAGTTGACAACCTGGGTTTGCGAGGAAGGCGAATCCCTGGGCCAGGATGACTTAGGCTTATTTTTAGATGTAGAGTATGGTACATACTTCTTGTTATGAGAAGGCTGCGTCATAATAGCCTTCACATTTTCAGAGATAGTGATGGGAGTGATCCCATTAGCCATTAACAGATCATTTAAAACCTGAGAGCAGAGTTGAATGTCACCACCTGCTATGTCTTTGGCCATCAAGTACATTAGTTGTGCTCTCGTTATCTCCCTGTCTGTGGATACCTGAGACATATGAGATGCGACTGAACCTTGTTGTTGTGTCTGTTGTAAGTGAGGGTTAGATTGGGGCGCTCCAAGAGGGGCAGAATTCCAAACATTGGAACCATTGGTAGAGACCTGAGGAGTCCCACTTGATCCAGGCAGAGCTGGGAAGGAAGTTTGGGACATGGTTGGCGGTGCCTGGGGAGTGGTCTTCTTAGAAGTGGATAGTTTCTTGGCGTCAGAATTTCTGCTTTTTCTTTTTTCTTTCAGGACAAATAGCAGAAACAGCATGATGTTTTCCATTACAGAGGACACATTTAGGTGTATTTTTATTGGTACAATCACTATACGAATGTTGGCCAGAGCAAATGCTACAAATTTGCCCTTGTGTACTGCATTTGTTGTTGTTATGACCAAAGGCATAACACTTGAAACATTGTTTCACACTGACAAAGCGTTCCAGAGAAATTTGGTCAGGTGTACATCTGGTGCCAAAACATTTGAAGCTATTTTGACACACAAGTTTGGCCTCCTCAGGTGTCTCGAGTATTAATTTTAAAGTTACCTTATTGTTGTTGGGATTAGAGAATTTGTGCTTCTACAGCCCTAAGGTCAGAATTCTCGGTATTAATGTTATCAACAATTTCATTAACAGTGCTGTGTTTCATAAAACTGTTGATTCTGGCCACAAACACAGTCCTCTGAGCTTGATAGCTGTCAGGTGCAATTGGGTAACACCAGAAGTCTTCAGTTTATCCAAGACATCATGCTTTAGTAGTTGAAGTAACTCTTCTTCCGAAGAGAGAAGTACTGCTCCTGGAGACCTGGAGTTTACCTGGAGAGAGTTTCGGGGGTCAACGCCCCCGCGGCCCGGTCTGTGACCAGGCCTCCTGGTGGATCAGCCCCTGATCAACCAGGCTGTTGCTGCTGGCTGCACGCAAACCAACGTAAAGAGCCACAGCCCCGGCTGATCAGGAACTGACTTTAGGTGCTTGTCCAGTGCCAGCTTGAAAACTGCCAGGGGTCGGGTTTGGTAATCCCCTTATGTGTGCTGGGAGGCAAATTGAAACAGTCTCGGGCCCCTGACACTTATTGTATGGTCTCTTAACGTGGGTTAGTGACACCCCCGCTTTTCATTGGGGGGATGGTGCTCGTCTGCCAAGTCTTTTGCTTTCGTTTGTGAGTGATTTTCGTGTGAAGTTCGGTACTAGTCCCTCTAGATTTTCCAGGTGTATAAATCATGTATCTCTCCCTCCTGCGTTCCGGGAATACAGGTTTAGAAACCTCAAACGCTCCCAGTAATTGAGGTGTTTTATCTCCGTTATGCGCGCCGTTTAAAGTTTTCTGTACATTTTCTAGGTCGGCAATTTCACCTGGGCCTTGAAAGGTGCTTTTTAGAGTGCAGCAATATTCCAGCCTAGATAGAACAAGTGACCTGAAGAAATGTCATCATGGGCCCTTTGGCCTCCCTAGTTTTGAAGGTTCTCATTATCCATCCTGTCATTTTTTCTAGCAGATGCGGGTTGGTAAATGTTATGGTCCTTGAAGGCAGATCCTCCGACATAATCACTCCCAGGTCTTTTACGTTGGTGTTTCGCTCTATTTGTGACCAGAATTTGTTTGTACTCTTTAAA